>JADRCH010000116.1:722488-777413 GCA_019843965.1 Rhynchomys soricoides | reverse complement strand
CCCCCCCATGACAGTCCATTGATACCCCCCCATGACAGTCCATTGACACCCCCCATGACAGTCCATTGATACCCCCCCATGACAGTCCATTAATACCCCCCCATGACAGTCCATTGATACCCCCCCCCATGACAGTCCATTGAGGGAAGCCAATAAAGGAACTCAAGGCAAGAGAGCCTGAGGGTAGGCTCTGAAGAAGGTCATGTGGGGGTGTTTCTTACTAGTTTGTTCTTCATTGCTTACTTGCTCCATCTGCCTTCTTACAGTACCCAGGGCCACTTGCCACTCACAGTAGAATGGTCTCTTCCACATTAATCATTAATGAAGAAAATGCCCCACAGGTCTAGCTGTCGGCATTTTCTCAATTGAGACCCCATCTTAAGTATCCATATCAATACCCCTGATCTGTCGAGTTTTATTTTTTGAAACAGTGCCTTATTCTATAGGCCAGGAGTAGCCTCAGGCTCACTGGGTAGCCCAGGCTGGTATAGAAATTGCTGCAAATCTCCTGTATCAGCCTGAGTGTTGGGATTACAGGCATAGGCCACTAACCACAGCTCAAGAATGCAGGTTGACTGGGCATTCTACAATCTGACCTGGGTTTAGCTGGATGGTTCTTCTGAACTTGGCTGAGTTTCCTTTGAGTTAGACAGCTCACCAGCACTACAACAAAATACCTAGGCAATACATTTATGAAAAGAAAAGATTTATTTTGACTCAATTTTATAAACTTGAGTTAACCATTGCTTGCCCCGCCCCTCGATGGCCCCGATCTCGATGGCCCCGCCCCTCTATTGTTCCACCCCTCTATTGTTCTGCCCCTCTCTGTAGCAGAACCATTGGCCTGATTTTTACTTCTCTTGCTGTGATAAAATCTCTATGTGTACTCCTGGTTGTCCCATGACTCACTCTGTAGACCAGGACCTCAAACTGAGATCTGCCTGTCTCTGCCTCCCATATGCACTGATGTCTCCACCAAGACTCGGCATCAATTCACGTTTCTCCTGTGAAATTTCTGTTTGTGCTGCTTTCCAGTTCTTGACTGGGCCTCTTCTTTGCTCACTTTGTTTGCCTGTCAGACGAATTCCAAATATTTTCTCGTTCATCTATCATACAAATTTGTAGCATCTTGCAGCATTCACACATTTTGATCTTATCATTGTTTTATTTTGATTTGTTTTTTAATTGATAATAATGATGCACGAATAATCCTAACTGTGGCACTGGGCCAAGAATTGTTCTTAGCTCAGTGTTCTAATCAAGTTTGTTTTGTTTCCTTCAAGTGTGAAGCGCTTCATTTGTCTTTCTGAGGAAGAAATTCCTTAAATTAATCTTGGGGGTGGGGTGGGGTTGGGTATGAGTCATTGCTTCCGCTGCTGCTGCTGCTGCTGCTGCTGCTGCTGCTGCTGCTGCTCCTCAGGTGGATGGGGAGGAGGGGAGGGAAAGTCCCCTGAGCAACTCCTGACTGGTGACAGGAGACCTCAGCTGCAGCCCCCACTGGCCCAGCCTCAGTCATCTCTTACGAAGGTCCTTCTGGGGCTGAGGTGACAGTTCAGTCAATAAAGAACTCTGTTGTTTCAGAATGAAAACCTGATTCCCAGAACCTACATAAAAACAAACAAACTAAATGATGGGCACATACCTATAGTCCCAGCATGGGGGAGGGAGTAGAGAGGAGAATCTCAGGTCTTGTTGGTCTCTAGCCTAGCTGAATTGATGAGTTCCCAGTTCAGTGTGAGACTGTCTCAAAGAATTAGGTGGAGAGCCACTCAACATCACACCTGATGCGTGCACACAAATATGCACATATTGAAGGGTAGTGAGCAGAGAGCTCCCTAGGGCAGACCTTTGAGGTAGGTTCTGAGGTTGCAGACAGGGTGAGCATTACTCTTTAGGGAGTTAACCCACATTCTTTGGGCTGCCTGTGTGTGGCAGCTCCATCTCTGTTGCTGTGATCAAGCACTCCAACAAAAAGTACCTTACAGGAGAAAGGGGCTATTTCAGCTCCATTCCAAGTTACAGTCCATCACTGCAGGGAAACTGAGGCTGTAGGAGCTTAAAACAGCCACTAACATCACATCCACAGTTAGGAGCAGAGACTAATGAATGCGTGTATACACTCATGCTCACTTGCCTGTGCTTAGCTCTGTTTCTCAACTCTTATGCATATTCAGATATACATATAATACATATGTGTATGTGCATGTGCATATGTATATAGTATGTATGTAGTATACATGTATGTATGTAGATAGTGAGTTGAGTCTTCCCTCTCAGACATGGCTACAGCTGACCCAATGTAGACAATTCCTCATTGGAGCCTTCTTTGCAGATGACTCTACGTTTGTCAAGCTGACAACAAGAGCTACTCATCACATTGGCAGAACTGAGTGAAGCCCTGTTTCTAGTTTTCTAGCCTTAAGCTCCTGTGGAGAGGGCTCAGGTGACTTGGCGTTAGGAGAGAGAGCACTGCTGTGGTAACAGGGAAGGTTGGCCTGCCATCTCTCAGAGGATGGGGGTGGAGGTACTACTCACCACACAGGCAAGGCATGGCGTCTGCCCAGCACAGAGAAGGCTTCTTTTGACTATTTGTGTTGAAGTCAGCATAGCACAGCCTCTGAGAAAGTAGGGAAGTCTAGATGTACGATCACCAATTTCTTGCTTGCCAACTCTAGGTGAGGAGGCTTGCCTGGCACAGTTGGCAGGTAAATATGCATTGAGTAAATGAACGCGTGGTGGGATTAGTCTGTGCAAGCATCGAAGCAGAAGCTGTCTGCAGCCTCCCTGCTGTCATCTTTTGGGTCCTACATTCCCACATCACCTGCAGACTTCATGCTGTCACCATCTGCACCTCCAATGTGCTCTAGATAGCTGGAGATGCCAGGAAAGCCTCCGCCTCACCCTAGCCCTGACTGTGAGGCTGTCAGATAAATGCCTGGCACTTTTACACCTTTGTAGAATGACTGCTTGGCATGGCTCCAGTTGACTTCGAGGTTCTCAGAGCACGAGACTGCAATCACACTGTGGGAGGAGGCTTGATAACAAACCAGCCTCCTGCCTGTCTGTATCTCACGTCTTCCTCCCATACCAGCTGTGTTTGAACACTTGCCCTTCTTGGGGCCCATCTGAGAAGTGTGGTTGTGCTTAAATGCATCACAGCCAGAAGCTGAAGATGCCTTCTGCAGCAGCAACTCATCTGGATAATGAATGGAATATGGGAGCTGGGGCACAGACGAGGAGGGCAGAGGTGGCGATTAGCTATACTTCTTGCCTCTGGGAGTCTCCCGGGGCCATCCTAGCTGGCTGATATTGGAAACGCACCTGTCACTCTGCACAGGGACTGCTTGCTCATGGAAAAGGCTTCAGAAATAGCACAGCTCTTCCCTGTGTTCCCCTCAGAGTGACTTGGGATGAGCAGGGAGTGCCTTCACCAGTGACAAGGGGACAGGGAACTGCCCCCTTTCTGTTATTGCATTTCTACCACTCGGAGCCATCCTAGAGGCAAAGCAGATGTAGTGCATGTGACCAGGTGAACCATGTCCGCCACCTGTTGCTGTGTGCCCTGTGCCCAACAGTGGAAAGTTCTGATAGCAAGGTGCCTCTTGCATCAGTCAGAGTTCTCAGAGGAACACCTTACAAATGAATCTCTCTCTCTCATGTATAATGTATAATGTATAACATATAACACGATATATTTATATTTATGTGTAATAAATATATTACACAAATTTATATATATTTTGAAAAAATATTTATTTAATATATAAAATATATTTAAATAAATTTTTATAATATATTATATATAATACATTACAATTATATATATAAAAAATACAAAAATATATTGTATTATATAATATATAATATATTGTATATAAATATATATTATATATTGTATTATATACAATATAATATATACTATATAATAATATATAATATTATATCCCATTATATAATATTATATAACACATAATATATTATAACATAATATAATATATAAATAGCAATAATGTATCATATAATTATATAGTTTAAATATATATATATAAATTGTATAAAAATATATAAATTCTCTCTATAGATATTCTAGTAAATCCCCGTGTCTCTCTCTTTCTCTCTCTCTCTCTCTCTTTCTCTTTCTCTCTTTATCTATCTACCTACCTGTTTATCTATCTAAAGATAGATATGGGGATTTAGTAGAATGATTTATAAGCTTCAGTTTAGCTAATCAAACAATGGCTGGCTGTCAATGGAAAGTCCAAGAATCCAGAAGTTGCTCAGTTCAAAAGGCTGGGTGCCTCAGCTGGTCTTCAGCAGACACCAGAATCCTGAAGAAGTTGGTTCCAATGCCAGTGAAGGAACGGACTTGCTAGTGAGGTGAGGGCAAGCAGGGGAAGAACAAAGAGATTCCTTCTTCCTTGTCTTTAACTAGGCTTCCTATATAGGGTGTAGCCCAGATCAAAGGTGAGTTTTTTCAGTTCAAAAGATCTAGTTTAAAGGTGTGCCTTCCTACCTCAAAGATGCAGATTAGAAGTGGATCTGCCCATTTCAGAAGCAGAAGTAGTCCCTCACAGGTGTACCCCCCCCCCCCATTTTGGAATCTTAGTTCCAGATGTAGTCATAGCCTTGTGGGTTAATCTTAGTTGGCAATTCGATTGGATTTAAAACCACTTGGGAGATACACCTGTAGGCAGGTCTGTGCCTAAATGTGGGTGGCACCATCCCATAGGTTGGAAACCTAGATCGAATTTTTACAAAAAGGTTTTATAAAATAACCTGAAAGCAAGCTGAGCACCCACATTCATCTTTCTCAACTTCAAGACTGTGGCTGCAATGTGACTGACTGCAGCACATGCTATCCCCAAGCCTCCCCTGCCATAACATGTTGTGCCTTCAAACTGTGAGCCAAAATAAACCTGCACTTCCTCAAATTGCTTTTGTTTGGTATTTTGTACTAGCAACAGGAAAAATAACTAATAAATCAAGGGACCAAGCATGTAAATACGTATGAGGTAGTCTTAGCTGAAGTTCCATGTTGTCGACAGCATCACAGGCCATGTTGAGACCCACACTCTGGTCACACATGTGCCATTGTGTATAACAATCAGAAAATTCCAGTCAGTCAGCATGAAATAGTAATAACTCCTGCCTTGGAAGCCAGGGGATAACTAACAGCTGAGACAGCTGGTCTTCCTGTATTGCAATTTCTACCGACTTTTCTCCCAATATTTCCTAATTTGTTGTTCTTATCCCAACGAGATTGTGGTCAAAATTCCCTTATAGTTATTTGGGGAATAGTCCTTAGTCTCTGTTAATGCAGTGGCTTAAAGTTCATATTGGGAAAATCAATAGGTGTTGGCTTCAGAGGCCTTGCTAGGATCCTGGACTCTATAAAATGAAGAAGATAGGCTACATTTGATGCTCACTGCATTGTTCTCTCTTGACTATGAGCACAATGTGACCAATTGCCTCAAGTTCTTGCTGCTTTGGCTTCCCTCCCATACCTTGAACTCTTCTCTCTTAAGTTGACTTTGTCATTTAAAAATAAAATTACAGCATCAGGAAAATAGACTAAGGCAATTAGTACCAGAAGTGGGGTCATGGCTAAGGCAATTAGTACCAGGAAAGGGGCCATGGCTAAGACAATTAGTACCAGAAGAGGGGCCATGGCTAAGGCAATTAGTACTAGGAGTTGAGCCATGGATAAGGCAATTAGTGCCAGGAGTGGGACCATGGCAATGATAATAACCCTGGCAATGGCAATGTGGTCCATAGGCCCTTGGAATTGTTTGGTGGATAAAAAAGCCCTAATATACTGGAATTTGGGTTTAATGAGCCATTCTCATGGAAATTTGGGAGATAACAATGTAGAGAGAACTATACACAGAGGAAACCAGGTCCCAAGGTTTCAGATACGACCAAGGACTGGGTTTGGAGCTGTTTATATAATAGTTTGCTAGGAATCTGGCTTCATTTTACTTATGTCCTGAGAACTCAAGTCAAGGTGAATTTAAAGATACTAGGTTAATTTGTTTGGTATAGTGAGTTTCAAAACAGATCATCCAGGTGGATCCTAAGAAAGCAGTTGTAATTATTAAGGAGATCAGCAACATTGAAGAGGAACTCTGCTGCACAGAGACAATAGGAAAGGTGTCTTGAGGACAAAATCCTGCCAGGCAGATACTCCATCCCAAGCTGATGGCAGAACTTGGCAACATCACCCACTCATACTTAACTGGTTTTGCAGGTGTGAAAGATACAAGATTAAGAGTGTTAGGGAGGGGCTGGAGAGATGGCTCAGCAGTTAAGAGCACTGACTGTTCTTCCAGAGGTCCTGAGTTCATAACCATCTGTAATGGGATCCAATGCCTTCTAGTGATGTGTCTGAAGACAGAGACAGTGTACTTACATAAAACAAATACATCTTTCAAAAAGAGAGAGAGTTAGGGAATATTGATCTACAGTTTCAAAGAGTAGCTAGGGCCAGTCAATATGTGGCAGGTAGGAGTCCCTGAAAAGAAGTCATGAAAGCTACTGTGTGAAATTGTGGAGGTGGGTCCTAAGTTACAAAGAAACCCCAAGGATGTCATAGATGCCAGGACTGTACGATGTCTACCAAGGGAATATTCAGGCATGTATTAGAACCAGTGTAAGAAAGAGGCTGTGTATGTGTTATAGGCAGCAGAGAGGTGGGGATCACCACATTCTTTGGAGACAAGATACTTACATTATGACCACCAGATGCTGGACATATTGCTGAAGGTTTTGTTGTTTGCCCTGCTGGGTTTTGGTTTGCATTTCTTACTATGCCCCATTCTTTTCTTCTAGAGTGGGTAAGTTCATCCTGTGCTGTTGTGTGTTGGAAGTATGTAACTTATTTTGTACTTTATAGGAGTTAAGAGAATGTCTGGCATCTCAGATAAGACTTGGGCTACAGAATATTGGAAAGTATTTGAATAGTTAAGGATGGCATGATAACCCCAAGGGTGCAGTAGTGGCACACACATCTTAGTGCTAACCAACATCTCTCTAATTGGACTCAAACCTGCTAACAAGAAGAAATCATGCCTTATATTGGAAATGTAGTCAACTGCCTAAGGCTAGTAAAGTCATGGATCTTGGAGAACTTACTGCTGTCATTTTACTAAAGCAGCATAATTCCTAGCTACACTCTAAATACTTGTCCTTATCCCCACAGATAACTGTAGTCTCACCCTTAACCATGAAACTTCTCTTTACAATAGACAAAGACCATTATAGAAAATGACAGCCAATTAAAATGCAGAGATAAGAGTTCAGTGCCAAAGGCTTAAGAAGAGTCTTGTGAGCAGGGGTCCTATAGCCTGTATAACCCTATGCTCTTGAAACCAGACTTGAAATTCTTGCCTTCCCCTAAGACACAAGCAAAGAAATCAAAGGATGTCCCGGGCTGTCTCATTGGAGCAAGGCTGCACTGGGATCTGACAGTCACACTGACCTTGAGCATTGGGCCTTAGATTTTGAGTGACTAGACCAGAATTATGATTCTGCCCTATGCAGGCAACTGCACTGTCATCCAGTCAGGGCCATACAAGGAGCCGAGCAACTGTGCTACAATCAGCAAGCCACCTGGCTGGGCTGTTGATCCCATTTAACAAACAGCTGGAAGGCAAAGGGTACATTTCACACTTGTTTTGTCTTTTCCATTTCTACTTGGTGGTCCTCGCCCCACCATTACCCTGAGCAGCTGCCTATATGCCTGGACGCTTGTTCCCCAGGGCTCTCTGTTCCTAGCAGCCCCGTATTTAGTGTTTTACAGAAACACCAAGAATGGTATATCAGTCTTTTCATAAAGAAAGCCATTAGACCTGGCTCTCCCCTTCTCAACATTGCATGAGTCTTCGGCTTTGTCTGGTTGGACAAAAGACATCCAGATCCTGCCTGCAAGTCTGGGTAGCATTCCCTCCCAGAGCATCCGGTCACTTTGCTGCCTGGACCAGGCCCAGTGAGTGCATTTACTGTCAGCAAGTCTGAGACACTCATTCATTCCTTTTGCAAATATTTATCAGGCAACTACCAAATGCTGACACTCTTCTAAGCCTTGGGGATGAAGAAAGGAACGGGAGAGCCGAAAATTCCTCTTCTGACAGTGCACGATGGGATGATAAGCAATAAATAAAACAGTAAGTGCACTGTGACGGTCCTGCCAGCCTCTTCTAAAAAGCTGGGCCAATCGCCAGTGTAGTCAGCATTGGGTACTGGACAGAGGGAGGGAGGAAGTAAAAGCAAACAAGGAGAGGGTGAGAGGGGTTGGAAGAAGAGCTAGAATTTCAGTGAGTTAGTGGGAGCACGGCTGAAATGAGTAGCTCGAAGAATCCCGGGTTACTAGGACTTGGTACATGGTTTCAGGTCTTGTGTGCACAAGAGCTGTGTAGCAGCACATGCTACAGGTGATAGGGAAGTGCCCTCCGTGGTCCATCCTAGTTTCGGTCCTGTGGCTGTGATAAGATTCCCCCGACAAAAGTAAGAAGGGATCTAGGACTTATTTACTTTAGCTCACATTTCCAGCTTGTCTTCTGTCCTCACGAGGAAGTCAAGGAAGCTGAAAGCTGAAGCTATGAGTCACATCCGTCGTCAACAGGGAGAGAAAGAATGCATGTATGTACCCGTAGGTAGTGTGTGGATCCCTCACTTCAATGAACGAGTCAAAATACTCACTCCAAGACATGCTCACAAGCTGGACTGCTCTAGACATCCCTCCCCCCATTGTGACTTTCTTCCCAGGTGATTCTGGAGTGTGTCAAGTTGACAATTTAGCCATCACAGTGCTCATGATCTTTGCCACATCCCAGGCACTGACACTGGCTCTTTGGGATCTTGTTCTTGTGGTGCCTGGCTTACCTGCACTGATGCTACCTACACTGCTGTATTGTTGGTCCCCACGCAGGGACAGACCTTGCTTACCTAGAGACCTAGGCAAAGAAAGTTGTCCACACCTAGGGCAGTGTGTGAATCATTATCATTTTGGTGTCCTGGTGCTTCTGCTGAGGAAGTCCATGCACCTTCAAGGGTGGACCTTCACAGCTTTCAGATACAACCCCAAGCAAAGTGTAAGTAAGAAAAAGAAAAGCATCTTCTAAGCCCACGTGGTGCACTCTGAGGTGATCTTGCCATGGCCCCATTAGGTGGGGAAACAAGGGTCTCCCTTTCTTGTCCTTTCAGACTGGGATGGGGGTCCTGGGACACCACAGTGCCCTGATGACAGAGGAGGGCAGCTGGAGAACACTACAGGTGGTCTCAGATCTCTGGCCATGCTGGGAGCTGTTCCCTTGCCTGGTAGAATAATGTGTGCAGGACAGAACGTCTCCTGAGCATAGCTAGCTTCTGTACGAATGAGCTAGATCTGAGGACTCATAAGAAACTCAAATGAAGCCGGGCAGTGGTGGTGCACACCTTTAATCCCAGCACTTGGGAGGCAAAGGCAGGCGGATTTCTGAGTTCGAGGCCAGCCTGGTTTACAGAGTAAGTTCCAGGACAGCCAGGGCTATACAGAGAAACCCTGTCTCGAAAAACCAAAAAATAAATAAATAAATAAATAAAGAAAGAAAGAAAGAAAGAAAGAAAGAAAGAAAAGAAACTCAAATGAACGAGGTCTAAATCGAGAATGCTGAGAGGTAGGAGTGCTATCCTGGTGCAGAGGCTCCACGAGAACAGGAAGACACAGACTCCTGGCTGTGCCATCTCTAGGATGCAGCCTTTATCCTCATGCCTGTCCCAGTGGGTAAACTTCAGATGCACCTAAGTTTCAGCTCCATGATGGAATGAGTGGTAAGAGTGAGAGGAAGCCCTGGAAGAACATTTCCTGGAAGTGGCCATTCAGCGCTTCTGTTTTTGTCTCTCAGTGGAATTTCATTCCAAGGCATGCTTAGCTTCAAGGGAACCTGGGGAAGACTGTTAGGGAGTGAACAGTGAGGAACCAGAGGTCTACCTGGAGGAAGAAGGAGAATAGGAATAGGGAGGGGTGTCCAACATTCTCTCTCCTGCTTGTAACAATTTTGGCGTCTTTACCATGGGTCACAACACAGTGGATCACCACAGACCCTGAGTGAAGGCGGGGAAGCAACGATTTCTCCCAGGACTTAGGAAGTGGATTCAAACTTGGGCTGAGCTCCTCCTGGAGCTATGGGCAGGTAGGCTTGAGAGCAGATGTTGGAGCTGCAGCTGTAAGCAGCAAGGCTTAGGGGTGGATGCTGGTTATTTCGTTGGAGAAATGGAATGTCTTAGACAAGTTTCTCTAGAGGAAAAGAACATTTAGAATGCTGTATTGTGAGTGTATGCTTGTGTGTGTGTGCACGTGCCTGTGTGTTGTAAGAGGGGATTCACTTAATCTACTTAAGGGCTAGACAGCCCAACTGTGGTTGTCTCTGTACTAGTCTGAGAACTCAAGAACTATTCAGACTGCAAAGTTAGATGCCCCAGCAGACCTAGTCTGATGCAGAAGACCAGGAAGAGATGTTTCTGGAGAGATGCTAGTCTTTAGTTCATGCTCAAAGGCCAAAAAAGCTGGTGTTGGACATCAGTGGAAGTCAGCAGCACAGTAGAAACAGATGTAATTTCCTGACAGGAGCAAAGGCAGGCTTACTGCTTTTACCTCAGCCTGTTTTTTACAACAGAGAGCAAGACAGGGACTGACTGATGTAGACATGGTTAAGAGAGGGTCTTTCTGTATTCAGCAGGCTTTCGCTGTTTTTCTTTTAATTTTACCTTTTTAGTGTGTATATGGGCAACACAAATCAGACTTGATCAATTTTTCTTTTTTCTTCTTCTTTCGGGGAGGTCACAAGGATGGGGCGGGGTGGACCTGGGAGGACTCGAAAGCAAGTGTGATTGGGGTGTATTATGTGAAATTCCCAAATAACCAATAAAAAATATGTTGGAGACATTCAGTATTTTTATTTTGGAAATAACATTTATTTATTCATTGGTATGCAGGGGTTGTTGGGGCCATGGGTGGAGATCAGAAGACAACCTAAGATGCTGCCCAGTGGGTTATACCACATAGTCTTTTCTGAGGAAGGATTTGTGATCAAAGAGACATGGGAAATGCTGAATACTCTAGGTTCTTCTTAGAGATAGATGGTTCAGTTAACACACATTAGTAACATAGAGAACGTTACTTTCTTTAATTTTATTCATAGATAGCTCTCTATTTTATTAAGAGGATGAATAAATGTTTTTTAAAAAACACATTATTTTTACTTAAATTCTAAGTCAAACTTTCAACACAGAGGCACCTTAGGGCATATTAGCATGCGATGTTCCTCATATTTTTGCAGGAATGATTTTGTTGAGTATTTTCTTTATATAGAGAGTGAATTAAGGCAAAATAAAGTCCTAGTTAGCATAGCAGAAGCGGGGGGACCGCTGGACATGAGAAGAGAGACAGCCAATGTTAGTGTGGCCCCACTCACCTTCTACTCTCCCCTCAGCCAGTTACTCGGAAGCCAGCCGCACCTCGAACAGTGTGGCAAGGTGCAGACAGACATCTCTGGGCCTGAGCTCAGTGGCAGAATTCACAGCAGAGCTGGAAGCAGCCTACAAGACAGGGCTATAAATTACAGCAGCTGCGTTCCTAACGAGGATGATTGTGGCTGTCTGAGATCACCTTGGAGACCAACAGAGGCTGCAGCTGCTGATAACACGCCAGGCCGGTGAGGTGGGGACCACGGAAGATGGTGCTTCCTGGTTAAGTGAAGATGCTGCCATGGAGTCCGTGTGGCTAGTGTTCTGATTAGCTGGGCTCTTCGGAAGTGCAGACTCCTGTGCTCATCGCTGGCACTGCTGGTGATAGAAGCTTTTCACCCTGGTTATTACCACCCTGTTGTCCAGGGAAGACGATTCAAAATCTGAGTTTGTGCTGCATAGATTTCGTTAAGATGAATAATGGGAGCCGGGTAGTGGAGGCGCACGCCTTTAATCCCAGCACTCGGGAGGCAGAGACAGGCGGATTTCTGAGTTCGAGGCCAGCCTGGTCTACAGAGTGAGTTCCAGGACAGCCAAGGCTACACAGGGAAATCCTGTCTCGGAAGAAAAAAAAAAAAAAAAAAAGACGAATAATGGGAAAAGAGATCTGCTTTCTGAAATTAGTAGCTATGGTAGCTATGCACAGATATCTATCATTTTATTTAATAAGAAACAGTTTCTTTGTTAGACAAGGGTCAGAATCTGCTGTCTTAGAATGTACCTTTTAAGGCATGGATGGGGATACCAGGGCATAGGTACCATGTGTGAATTACTAGTTGATCTGTCTCTGTCTCTCTTTCTTCTCTGTACAATGGATTATCATTTATTTATAGTCCACCTATTCATCTATCTATCATGCATCTTTTCCGTTATCTATCTTCTATCATCTGTCTGTCTTTCTGTCTTCCCTTTATTTTCAGTTGCACAACTCAAATTTTAGCTAAGTGTTAGTTTTAGCTTCTTCTGCCATAAGGGGTCTTTGATAAAGAGGGGAGCAGGAGGTTTAAGTAAGGATCCTGTGCATCAATGGCTTCAGTACCTGATTAGGGAATTACCTTGTTTTATAATACATACACACTAAGGGGATAAAGTAGAGAGAAATGGTTGAGCTCTTGTATGTGAGATACTCTGTATGCTCTTCCTAGCCTCACAGAAACACACACACACACACACACACACACACCCCTGTGACAGACCATCTGAACACTTGTGTTTCCACACAGAGTTTGGGAAGAGAGTAGAGGATCCTTCCGAGGTTCAAAGAGGTGCCTGCTCACCTGCTGCTAGGCAGTCCTGCAGGCTGTTGAGTTTTCTTAGGTTTCTATACGGGGACTGAGGTTTCCAAAACGCGCGCGCGCACACACACACACACACACACACACACACACACACACACGGGAGAAAGGTCAGACAGATTGTTCTGTAGTTTGTATTAAGGGCAGGTGATTTTCCTCGGTTAAGTATTTATCATTTGTCATAGACAAAATCATGTTTAGGTGAGATGTTTAAATGTATACCCTCTGGTTACACCAATTTTCTTTTGTGATCTTGGTAAAGGTTTGTGTCTAAAGGACTCCTTCTGGGAATGTTAATCAATAATACTGTCTACTTTTTATCAAGCACTTAGCAAGCGCCATTGGGCTAAGCATACACTGTTGCAATGAATTCCCTCAGCAGCTCAGAAACCAGACAACATTAGGCTCAAGGGAGTCATATACTTGACTCACAGTGCCAGGCAACAAGAGTCAGTGTTTGAACCCAGATATTAGGACAGGGTGAGGGCTGTACCTGGCAAATAGATTCGGAACTGAGGTTCCTAAGGTGAGCAAATTAGGGAAGAAACATCTGTCCAGTGCAGCCTTCTTATGTTTTCTGTTTCTTTTTTAACACATTGCCCAAACAATGTGTACGATGACTAGTTGGATGTTAAATGTCTTTCTGCCACCCATGTGCAGAAGGCTCTGCCCCCAGTGAGGAGAGCTTTGGGAGGTGGTTGGCTCATGAAGGCCGAGACTTCATCAATAGACTAATCCACGGATGGATTCCTAGCTTACGGGGCTACTGAGATCTCTTGGCCTAGCTATCTCTCTATGCTTTCTGGCTGTTGTGAAGTGAGCAGCTTAGCACTGCACTTCCACTTCCACCATGGTGCTCTTCCTCAGCACAAGACAGGAAATGCTGGACTAAGGGAGCCAAACTCAAGACTGATCTGAACTCAGGACTAAGAGCCAAAAGAAAACCCTTTACCTTAAGCTGTTCGCCTTAAGTATTTTGTCACAGCAACAGAAATCTGATTAACATATATGCTCATTAACATATAATGCTGATTAACATATATGCTGATTAACATATATGCTGATTAACATACATGCTGATTAACATATATGTAGTTTTTTGGTTTTTTGTTTTCTTATAAAGAACTGATGACTTGGACTTTTACAATTGTGTTGTTTTTTAAAAGTCCACTGAGGTGACTCTTGCTATGAAAAAACACTGTGATCAAAGTAACTTGGGAAGAAAGGTTTTCTTTCTGCTTCCTTGGTGTCACAGTGCATCACCAAGGAAGTCAGGGCAGTAACTGAAGCAACCGTTGAGCAATGCTACTAAGTGGCTCACTCTATAGCCAGCTAGGCTAGCTTCCTTATATAGGCCAGGGCCAGGAGCCTGCACTATCCCACTTCAACTATCAGTCAAGGCAACCCGTCACAGATGAGCCACAAGCCAACATGATCTGGGCGGTCTTTCATCTGAGATTCCCTTTTCAGGAGACACTTGCTGTGTCAAGTCAGTAGCTGAGGCTATCCAGGACATCCTGCTTCAGCAGATGTATGGTCCTGAAGATGCATATTAATTAATTCTGCATCAAACCAGTGCCTGCCAAGCAGTATATCATAGCCAAGTGTCAACCTAACACACACAAATTTAAAAACAAAACAACTGTCATTTACCAACCACCTTTCAAAATCTAGTTAAACTATAATTTCTGTCTTTGTTTCCATTTTCAGTTGTGCCTTGACCCTTTGCAGAAGGACTAGGGGCCCTTGACTCACCAACTCCTTACATTTATACTTACATTAGGGTTGGGGTGTTTTTCCATGGATGACCATTTGTTTTGAATGATGATTTTTGGAATAATTTTTAAAACAGGCGTAGCAAAGCCTTACCGCCTTGGTGACAAGAAAGCTTTTGAAGCATTGAAGGAAGAGAGGCAAGAATCCCAGTTACATTAGTTACTTTTCTTGTTGCAGTGACAAATGCCTGAAAAAATACACTAAGGAAGGAAGGAGGGGTGCTGTTTTGGGGGCTGAGGTTTGAGGTACAGTCTGCCATGATCGGGAAGGCAGGGAGACAGAAACATGAGAAATTGTCACATGGTGTCTGCAACCAGGAAGCGGAAAGGGATGGATGTTTGAGCTGCAAGCTGTGTGGGTGCGTGCATTTGTGCATGCATGAGAGGGAGGAGGGGGGTGGATAGGGGAGGGGAGGGAGAGGGAAAGGGAAGGAAGGGGGAAGGGAGGGAGAATAAGAGGGAGAGGGGGAGGGAGAGGGAGATGTCAAGTCTTTATCTCTTACCCTCTACCTTACCTTTTGAGCGAGGCAGGGTCTCTTGCAGGACTCAGCACTCTTTGATTGACTGGCCAGTGAGCTCTGAAGATCTGCTTGTTTCTGTGCTTGCTTCTAGTCACCTAGAGTTCCAGGTGTTCATGACCACACCCAGTGGGCTTTTGTTTTTGTTTTAAAAAACAAAAAGGGGATCTGAACTCAGGTCCTTATGATTGCACAGAAGGCACTTTACTGAGTCATCTTCCCTGCCGTAGTTCGTTTGTTCGATCCTTCCTTCCTTCCTTCCTTCCTTCCTTCCTTCCTTCCTTCCTTCCTTTCTTCCTTTCTTTTTTTCTTTCTTTCTGTTCCCAGCCTGTGGAATCAAACCACCCACACTTAGGAAGGGCCTTCCCTCTTTAGTTTAGCCTCTCCAGAAACACCCTCATGGACACCCCCTGGGGTGTGTCTCCTAGGTGATTCCAAACCATCTGGCTCAGGAGTTACTTCATGGTTATCACAGGTTCCTTTTCTGTTGCTTAACTGAATGTCACACACTATAGTTTATAAACAAGTTTATTGTCTTCAGTCCTGGAGTCTGGGAAGTCCAAGATCATGGAGCCAGCATCTGGCAAGAGCTTCATGCCATGGCAGAGGTACCACCTGCAAGAGGGCACACCAGTCCTGTCATGTAGGAAACCCCCATAGTGACCTTGTCTAACCTTGTGTTTTCCCAGAGGCCTACCCCCAAATACCTTCAGTGTTTGCATCCTCGAATTGCCTGAGTTTGGGAACACACTGGAACCATGGCAATTCCACTGTCTAGAGTTTACATGATCGGCTTCCCCATGCGCCTCCGAGCCACTTTAGGAAAGAGCTGAGTCTGCAGGTAGCTGTAGGTGGTGTGTGCTGTCAGGCTTCTCTGAGCAAAGCAATGAATCCAACAAGCATAACTATATTATTAAGAAGCAAGTGAAATATGGGCAGCATGAAGCTCACCTGATCCAGCAAAGGGTTTGAGAGGAGAGAAAGATGACTGGGTGCCCACACTGGAATGAGGTACTGTCAGAAGAAACCCAGGCTGACCTCATGGGAATCACCATCTCCCCAGAGGAAACTTATCCAGAAAATGCTGGGTTTTGCTTCACTACAATTCCTGCTTAGGTTACAGCCATCATTAGCACAACAGAACATGAAAACACTACTCATAATGTTTCTCTAGGACCCCCTCCCCCACCTTCCTTCCCACCCTCCTTCCCCCCTCCACCCCAGTTGTATGTTCTGGTGTGTGCACTTTGTATGCTTGTGTGCATCCAGAGGCCAGAGGAGAATGCCCCATGTCCTGCTCTGTCACTCTTTGCTTTATTCCTTTGAAACAGAAAGGGTCTGTTACTGAATCTTGAGCTAGACTGGTAGCCAGTTAGCTCTGGTGAGTCTCCTGTCTCTGCCCAGCACTCCCTTTCCCTAATGTTGGTGTTAAAGCCATGTGGAGGTCATTACTGAGTTGTTACATCAGTGCTGGGATCTAAATTCAGATCCTCACACCTTCCCAGAAGCCACTCTTTCTCACTGAGCCTTCTTCCCAAACTTCAATACTGCATGATTATTAACATTTGCTTTTCTTTTAATTTTATTTTTAAATATGTGTGTATGTATACCAGTGCACAGTTTGTGCATATGAGTGGAATGCCATTTGAGGCCTGACATGGTTATTGGGTCCCCTGAATCTGGGATAATAGTTGTGATCTGCCCAAGGTGGGTATTGAAAACCAAGCTCAGGCCCTTTGCAAGAGCAGCAACTGTTCTTAACCACTGACCCATCTTCCCAGCCCCATGACTCTTAATGCTTTTCAGAGACATTATGTTTGAGATTGTAAAAAGACACAATCACTCTCATTAAAGACAGGAACACTGATAGAAAGAGGTTAAGTGAGACACTCCCTTAAAAGGGACCTGCTCTGGGGCCAGTCCTGCAGCTGTGACCAGAACACAGTATCATTGTTTCCACTGCCTGAAAAAACTGGACATCCCCAAGATTCTGCCTCTCTACCCCAACTGCTCTGAGAACTGCAAGAAAGCATTTTTATTTTTTTATTCAAAAGCCCTAATGCACTTTTTGAGAAAACCATTTTTGAAAGGTTCCTTAAAAGGAAAATTGATGGGGGTAATCATTTTCCTTTCAAAGCTCCAGACATCTGCTGGGCTTGCAGATTGTCACCGTCCGGGGCTCGCACCGTATCTCTGTGGACTACACTCAGCTGGAGTCAGAGGATGTCATTTGTATTGTTCCATATCTTAGAATCCCATTGTTGCATATTTAAGGGCCAATGTTTCCACAGGACACACTCTGCACATGAAGGAGGGCAGGAGGGATGTAGGCAGCATTGGTGTCATTATTTTTTTCCTTAGGAACTGTATTGCAGCAGGGTCTCTGATTCCCATGCCGGTCACTGAGAAAGCTTTCAGCAGACTACTTCAGTGTAGCTGTTGATTGTAAATTGTGTCTGCAATCCTCCCCCATGGGAATGTCCATTACGTCTTAATCAGGAAAAATCCTGTGTGGATTCTTTCCCCCTTCTTCAATCCTGTTCTGCTCATTCTCTCCTGTCATGGGCCAATGGAGACACATTAAAGTCCAATGTGGAAGTGTGCAATCTCAAAGGCTAAAATGAGTAACAGGCTGTTTGCCAAACCAGAGGGGCACCATGCCTAACAGTGCCAGGAGCTGATGCAATTCAAGGGCTTCTCTTTAGGCAAGAGGACGGTAATCCTTCCTTGGCAAATCTTTCCAAAGCCAGCATTAAGAACATAGCCCTCACTCAGGCATCAAAGGGGCTTGGAAAGACCCCTGAGTTTCTGTCTTCCCAATAAATCCAGCCCTGGAGGACAGAGGGCTGTCTTACTTCTAAGTCACTACTTGGGGTCCTTGTTTCCTACCTGGGTAGAGTTTGCAGGCAAAGAAGAAGCTCTCTAAAGGCTACTCTTTATCAGCTACCATAGCTCTTGCTACTTCACTGCAGTGAGCAGCATCAGTAGACAGGTGAGTGCAGAGTAGGTGGTACCCCACAGTGTTACCATCTACTTATAACTCTGGGGTAGCAGGGTTAGCAGGACTCCTCAGCCCTACAGTGATACAGCGTCTGTGTGAGCATAGAGTCCTAGTGCCATTAGCTGTTGGTGCTATAGCTCTTGAATGGACCTAAGCCTTGGAGTAGGCAGTGTTACAGCTCCCAGGTCTAGGGTGTCTGAGACTTTTGACCCTAAAGACTTGACAACTCTCTGGAACTCTTCCTGGGACCAGAGCCTCCAGTTTCACTATTCTGGTATTTACAGCCCCCTGTCCTCCAGCCTCAGGCTTCCTTCTCTCACCTTCTCTATACCTCCACTCATCTCTCTCATTCCTATCCTGGAAGTTCCCTAGAGTAGTTCAACTGTCTCTTAGTTGCTGCTGCCGCCTCTGTGGTAGTTGGAGAATCCATCCTGTTTTCCCGACTCCCTTGCAGCTATCAATGCAGCTGGTGGCTCTGTTGCTTTTACAGCTCGACTGGCCTCTGACTTTTCAGCTGTTAAGCAACCGGCTGTTCTGCTGCTTTGGTGACTTGGCATGCAGGCTGCTCTTCTGTAGCTTCTGAGGACACTCCTCTGCCTCTGTCACAATGGCTACACTAATGTCTCTGCTCTTTCCTTCTTCATGTTGCCAGTGTGGCCAAATGTACTAAAAATAGGCCAGAAAAGATGCTTGAGAGAAGCATTTTTGGGTCCTAATATGACAGTACCAGGAGAGGCAGCATAGGAGATTGTCCTAGCTGACCAAGGGAGTCAAGCAAGCATACCTGGGTAGCCAGAGGAGTGTGGGGGCCAATTACAACAAATTTCTAATGCAAATGATGGTCTGTGTTTGGATCAATAACAAAAAGTCTTTCATGAAAATGAAGGTTTATGTTTGCACTAATCAGAAGCATCCAAGGAAAATGCTACCCTCTATGGGTCAAAATAATTGCAGAGTTGTTTAAAGGTCACTGAGACTTGATAGTAAAAAGTCCAGTGCAGACTGTTAGAAAAGATAAAGACTGAGCCTGCACCTTCAGGAGCCGAGCTAATATGCCACCCAAGACAGAGCCAATTCTCAGACAAGCAAGGTGAAATAGCTTGTGTTGCAACTTTAGGAGCCTTCTGTTGTAGGTGTTGCTCTCTGTAGGTCTTCATTGTAGGGGTAGGATCAGAGTTGTTAAGGGTAACCAAGAGCAACCGATTCCATGGTGCTGATCTCACTCCTGTGATAACACTGAGAGTCCTGCAGTATAACTGTGCAGATTGTATGGCATGAAGCCTAATTAGTACAGGGACCTGGACAGCACCAGATGCCCTGGGAGATGGACAGTGCTAGGTTTAGCATTTTTATATACCATTGCATGTAAAGGTAAATAGAGAGGTAGCTATGGGAGACCTGCCCCCCATAGGAGGGTGTGATCCTGAGCACAAAAGACCCAGGGGCCCCGGGAAGTAAGTGAAGAAGAGAGACGAGTTTTAGATTCTGCATCAGAAGGTTGCCTTGATCTGGAAAGACTTTGCCACCTTGTGTAGCTCCTGATCTGACTGAATGATTACTACCCTTGTAGCTAGGTTAGGAAATCCAGGTTGTCAAACCAAGTCAACAGTATGTGCTCTGGGACTATCTAAAGTCAAAATACTGATCCTTTCTGACAGCTGTGAGTTGAGACTTCTGCAAGTCAGGGCAAACACCAGTCCCTGGATAGTCCTGGAATAAAAGGCAAGACACTGGAATGCCAGAGAGACTACTGGAATAGACTGGAGCTTCTGGGAAGATCCAGTCCACTCCAAGTTCAGTTGAAAAGAGAACAGAAGCTGCTCCACTTCTCACCTTGCTTGGAACTCCTCCAGAGCAGAGAACCTGCAGGGCTGCCCCAGCAGGGACTGTGGTTTTGTGCATCATCCTCTGTCTTCAGATTACATTTGAATAAGCAGGAAGGTTGGGAGCAAGAAGCTCTGCAAAGGACATAGGAAGACTGGTTCTGGTCTTCCTTTGTGCATGCATAAGTCTCTGCTGGGCATTGTCTTCCTACAAGGTTCATCTGAAGTCTTGGATCTCCATTAATCTTCACACCCCAATCAGTTTAGGCTCTCAGTGAGCCACTGGGTCACAATAGCAAGCAGACAAAAAATTACTGACCTCATTTTTCATGTTGGTTAAGCTCAACTGTCAACTTAATGAGAGCTAAAATCATTTTGGAGATGTTGGGCATGCCTGTGGGGGATTATCTTGATTAGGTTAATTAAGGTAAGAATACCCACCCACTGTGAGTGGCACCATTCCCTGGGCTCAATCCTGGACTGTTTGAAAGGAAAAAGTGAGCTGAGCACCAGCATTCATCCCTCTGCTTCCTGACTTCGGGTACAATGTGATCAGCTGCTTCCAACTCTTGTTGCCATGACTTCCCCACCATGATGAATCATACCCTGAAACTGTGAGCCAAAATTAACCCTTTCCTCTCCCCAAACTGGCTTTTATTAGGGTATTTTATCACTGGAGGAGAAACTAATACAGCCTTTATCAGTTAGTCACAGATTCTACCCATAACGCCCCTGCATACATTCAATACATCTGTTCTTTACTGACTCTTGTAAAAAAAAAAAAAAAAAAAAAAAAGTTTTCTTAGTTCTCCTTGGTAGTTTCTGTCTTCAAATGATCGTCATCATCACCATCATCATCATTTCCTTCTTGCTTTAGGATTAATTTACTTGTCTTTTTCTAATTTCACATATTTCTCAAAAGGAAACACATAGTACTGATTTGAGACCTTTCTTCTTTTCTAACAGATGCATGGTAAAGCTATTCCTTTTCCTCTAAGTATATCTTTAGCTACACCTCATAATTTTTTGATGTGTGTTTATATTTATTCATGAAAAATACTGACTGATATCCCTTGCCACTTCCTTTTGATCCACAGTTAATTGAATGCATCTTGTTTGATATAAATATTCCACACTTTTCACATATGTTTTCCAATTTCATTCTTTTGTTAATTAATTTATAGTTCAATTTCACTGTAATCAGAGAAGTCTTTTTTTGTTATTTTGTTTCAAGCCATATCCATTCTTCACAGAGCACCCAACCTTTCCTCTGCTGTCATGGCTACTATTCTCACATTCTCTTTTTGATCAAACTTCTTGGATGAATATCTCACATTTGCTGTCTGTTTTTCATTCTCCCAGTTATACTAAACTATCCAGAACCTCATTATTTTTCCACAGTTTCCTCAAGGCTTTTAAACTCTCATTAGCTCCATAAACTCTTCAAGAATTATCATTTTTGCTTTTTAAAAAATGCCAACATCTACTTCCTTTGTGTCTAGCCAGGAACACTGTCTGATGTCTCTCATAAGCAATGAGCCTCCTCAACACAGCATGCCATCAATCTTCTCCAGGTTTTAGTGGCTCATCACCATAGCAACGACATCTTTTGCTATGTGGCAGCAGATGCACAGCTGATCCTGCGATGCCAAGTAAGGAAGGGCAAAGAGGGGCAGAATCACATTCTGGAGGGGGTCACGTGACCTCAGAGCTAACACAAACTATTTAGTTTGGCAAAGTGATGGAGAAGATGGACTTGCCACTCAGGTGTTATAATTAATGACTACACAGACTGGACGCCAAGACAGTAGCAAGCAAACTTAGACATGCTGCCTTCTGTTTTCTTAGATCAGAATTTTAAGACTTGTTTTGGTGATGCAGTGTGGATGAAAGCCTGATTGGTGTGTGTAGAGGAGACACTGGGAGATGAGGAGAGAAAGAATGGATTGAGAAATAAGGGAATAAAGACGAGAAGAGAACGGGGTAGGACCTAAGAGAGACAGTAAATTGAGAGCCAGTTTTCTTTACTTTCTCTGTCTTGCCCTCTCTGTCTTCTCTTTTCTTACATGAAAGCATTTAATTTTTATTTTAATTTAAAATTTAGATTATGGGTATGTTTGAATGTCTAAATATGAGTAGGTATGCATGAATGCAGGTGTTTATGAAGCCAGAAGTTGTGTTCCATGGAACCGGAGTTACAGACAGTTTTGAGCCCTCCCCAGTACGGCCTCTGGGAACCAAACTTGAGTCCTCTGCAAGAGCAGTGAGTGTTGTTAACTGCTGAGCCACCTCTTCAGTTTCTACACAAATGCACTTTATTTCGATCAAATCCACCCCTTTGTCTCTCATCCCCTCCCTCCAATTCTTTCTAGGCTCCTCCTCCTAAATCCCCTCAATCCCCTCCCAATGTTCTATCTATCTATCTATCTATCTATCTATCCATCCATTCATCTGTCCACCCACCCAGTCATCTATCTATCCACCCATCCACCCATCCACCCAACCATCCCATCTATCTATCTATCTATCTATCTATCTATCTATCTATCTATCTATCCATCCATCCATCTGTCCACCCACCCAGTCATCTATCTATCCATCCATCCACCCATCCACCCAACCATCCCATCTATCTATCTATCTATCTATCTATCTATCTATCTATCTATCCATCCATCCATCTACCCATCCACCCAACATCCCATCTGTCTGTCTATCTATCTATCTATCTATCTATCTATCTATCTATCTATCTATCTATCCACCCATCCACCCATCCACCCAACCATCCCATCTATCTATCTATCTATCTATCTATCTATCTATCTATCTATCTATCTATCCATCCATCTACCCATCCACCCAACCATCCCATCTATCTATCTATCTATCTATCTATCTATCTATCTATCTATCTATCTATCCATCCATCCATCTACCCATCCACCCAACCATCCCATCTATCCATCTATCCATCTATCTATCTATCTATCTATCTATCTATCTATCTATCTATCTATCCATCCATCTACCCATCCACCCAACCATCCCATCTATCTATCTATCTATCTATCTATCTATCTATCTATCCATCCATCCATCTATCTATCCATCCATCCATCCAACCATACATCATCTATCTATCCATCTATCTAAATCTAATTGGTGTTGCCTGCATACACAACAGTGGAAGACTATCTACTGTAGGATGAGCAACCTATCAGTAGCCCCACTCCTGAAGAAAATTGAAATTGAACTTTTCTCCCCCAGCAGCCACTGACTGCTAGAGTTTCTGAGCTAGCAGTGGGAGCTTCTGAGCAGCTCCCCAACCCATGCAGAATATTGACATAAAGAGAGGGATCATAGTATGCTTTCCCTTTTGATGAAGGTGATCCTGAGGAAGAAAGCAGAGAGTAGCAGGAAGAACTTCCTGAAGAGGGTACCCTCCGCTCAGCCTGGAAGCCAGAGTCTTCTGGCAATGACTGTTTTCCCTACAGGAATACTTTGAGTCTTTTCTGAGGCCCTAGAATTGACAAAGACCATCTTCTGTTGCATAATTCATTATGGCCTGCCTTGCTCCTAACTGTTTTCATATATCCCTTCAGATCTTGTGGCTTTGGTGTCTTCAGAAAGATACTATTTGCTGAAGATCAAACAGGTCTGTTTGTTCTAAGCCCTGTGAGTAATAACTTAATCTAAAAATGGAGACATGTTTATTAATAGGCTACACAGTAATTTTCTAAGCCAAAGAGAAGGACTCTGTGATTATTAGCCCTGAAGGCAGCCTCATGCTGAAGGTGTGGGGCTGTTGGTGTAGAGTGGGAGAGAAGATGTGCGGGAGCTAGGAGGGCTAGGAAGAGCAACAGAGAGCCTAGGAATCTTTGCAGTGAGTTTATGAAATGGGGCCTTCTTCTTTCCTCCCTCTCCTCCCACTCTACTCCTTCCTCCTCCCCTTCCCCCCTCCTCTTACTTCCTTTCTGTGCCTCTTCTCCTCTGACTTATCTCGGTCCCCCTCCCTCTCCAACTCCTTCCTCTCCTCCCACTCTTCCTTCTTCCTCCTCCTCCTCCTCCTCCTCCTCATCCTTCTCCTCCTCCTCCTTCTCCTCTGCTATCTCTTTTTTCTTTTAGAGCTAGCAATGAGGCCTGTGTTTGAACCCTGGTAAACTCTGATTTTCTGTTCCTGTGTCCTTCCCGATTAACAGCGACCGGCAGTAGCAGTATTTCATAGTGTTGCTTTGGGAACAAATGAGATAACAAATGGAAAACACCTGGAATGGAGTCTAGTTCATGTGTGTTTGTTAGAAAAATAAAAGCTAGGGTCTGAGAATGTAGAATGCTCACTGAGCAAGCAGAAAGCCCCAGGGTTGATCCCTATCACTGTATAACTAGAACCTTGTGGCACATGCCTGTTATCATAGGACCTAGCAGGTAGAAGCAGAAGGATCAGGAGCTGGGAATAATTCTCAAAAAATAAAATTAAAATTAAAATAATATGTATTTCTTATTCCACAGTGGGCATAACTAAAAAAAATTCTGCAAATATATCATAGAAAAATGTCACCTTATTGGGAACCAAGAGAGCTATACACACAATTTTTTTATTGTGAACATTTATCTATTGTGTCTATGTATGTGTGTGAGTGCATGTGCCACAGCACGTGTGTGGAAGTCAGTAGACAACTTGAGTCAATTCTTTTCTTCCACCTGTGGGTTCTGAAGCTCGAACTTGGGTCATCAGGCTTGGTGGCAATCACCTTTATCCCTTGATTCACTGAGCCATCTCACCAGCCCTATTCAAGCTTGTAATTTTCACCTGGAAGTCAAGTGATGAACAGTGAATGCACTTCCATTTACCTCCAGAGTGTGAAAAAGCAGCCACTTCAAACAACCTGGGCTGTGGATGACCCCTCCCCCCCAACCCTACCCCACACCCCACCCCACACCCAGTGCTCAAGGTGGGGCCCCACCAACTCAATGGCAGCCAGCCAAGCTCCTTGGGCTGTTTGCACTTTTCTATTCCTTTTGTGGCCTGCGATCTAGATCTTGCAGGCATGAATGGGAGTGGAGGAGTGGAAGGGGTATCAGAGCAAAGCAGAGTTTCCTGACTGGTCGGAGTGCCAAGGACATCCAGTCCCCCTGTGAATGCAGTCCCTATCAGCAATCTTGCAGGGAGGTGGCCATCTCAGAGCAGACCACTTAGAACTAAGTTCAAACTCCAGACTACTGTCTGCCAGAGGGAAGACACAGCTGGTGACCAGAGTTTTCCTGAGGAGCATTAGTTCTTCTGGGACACATTTCTCCATAGGACCTTGCCAAGCCATTTAGGCAAATGCCCCATGTCAGTAGAACCAACATTGACAGGCATGGCGGCACATGCCTGCTATCCTAGCACTCAGGAGGCTGAGGCAGGAGGCTCTGGAGCACCAGTTCAGTCTTCACTGCACATCAAGATGCTGTCTCAAAGTGAATAGACAAACAAACAAACAAACAAACAAAACAAGTCACCACCACCTCCAGGCAACAGTCGAGGGGCCCCAGACCTTTAAAAAGCACCTTAAAGTTGAGTTTTCTCCCTTTGCCCTTAGGATACATAAACAGGTCATTGGCTCTGCCGAAATCTTAGTTCTCAAGCTCCAGATAGCTCCAAAGCTTTGATGAAAGATGGCATGTTAGCCGGGCAGTGGTGGCGCACGCCTTTAATCCCAGCACTTGGGAGGCAGAAGCAGGAAGATCTCTGAGTTTGAGGCCAGCCTGGTCTACAGAGTGAGTTCCAGGACAGCCAGGGCTACACAGAGAAACCGTATCTGGAAAAAAACAAAAAAAGAAAGAAACAAACAAACAAAGAAACAAAGAAAGAAAGAAAGATGGCACGTTGCTCTGTCACTGGACTTAGGGTGACAGTCTATGCCCCAGTAAACCAATTAGATTTGGTCATGTGTCCTTCATATACCAATTAAAACAGCTAACTTAATAGTAAAAAACAGAAAAAAAACGAGACCTATTCGTGGTGGTCACATTGGGAGGAGGGAGAAAAATAAAGTTCATCTCTGGATCCTAAAGTGAGATTCAGGTTAAAGTGGAGGCTGGACTTACGCACGCGCAAGCAGTCCTCAGGAAAGCTCCGGTCTTGCCATCACCAGCCTGTCCTCATCTCTTCTGTAATGTAGTCCAAGCTGTCAATCTTTCCAGGAGAGAACTTGCTTCTCTGGTTGGATCAGCTGGAGGCTTTCTCATTTCCCAGGGTTTTCCAACTTCTTGGCAGTCCATCATTTCCACAATCTGATCTCTAAAGTGAAGTGTCTCTCTAGATTATCTTCAACTCTTGGGGCTGGAGAGAGGGCTCAGTAGTTAAAAGCAAATAAATTATTACAGAGGACATGAGTTCTGTTCCCAGTACCCATATTGGGCAGTTCACAGCCACCTGTAATTCAAGCTCCAGTGATCCAGTGTCCCCTTTTGGCCTCTGTAAGCATCTGCTCTCATGTGCACATACCCACATACAGATACACCTATAGGTGAATACTTCCTGATGGTATCCAGGAAGTCACCTGAGAGGGAACAAATGACCTGGTGGGGATCTGAGGTGGGAGCAACAGTCAAACTCATGACCCAGCCGTGTCTCTGTTATAAGTTAGTCACTGTCATAAGACCTGACTGCCTGATCATGAGATCTCCATATAAGACATGTGCATTCCCATAATGCCAAGCGTGCTTGCAAATTTCCAAGATCTGTGAGTTCTCATGTGGCCCTGTAAGGATGTAGGAAGGCTGTCTGTTTTTCTCTGGAGACAATCCTATTTAAAGTTCAGTGTGGACCTTGTCACCTTATCAGCATCCTAATGAGTGAAAGAAATGCCCAAATGGGGCAGAAAATCTATTCAAATACCCATGACGAGCTCCTGAGCAGGCAGTCCCAGCTGCAGGCTTCTCAGCTCTCTGGTTGGCTGGCAGATTCTATCAGAAGCCTAAGATATGTTGGCAGCTGGGTGGTCCCAGCCAGGCTCTCTTTTTACCCCCCCCCTCCCATTTTACCTTTGTTAAAGCAGAGCAAGGAAACTATGCTGGATGCTATCCTGTCTCTGCCATCGACCAGCAAATCCTGTTTGAGTGGCCTACCCCAGATCTGCTCTTCTGCTGACGTATCTCCATTGTGAGGACTACAGTGCCTAGCATCTAAACAGAAGTCCCTGGCTGTAACAGACTGTCTGGGACAAACAGCACAGGCTTACTGCCTCAGTTCTGTAGGTTGAGAATCAAGACCAAGGTTCGATGGGGTTGGCTCCCTCTGAGATAGACTGTGAAGGAGAACCTGACCAAGGGTAGTCCTAGTTTCTGGGAGTTTGCCAGTCATCTTTGAGGGCTTGAAGGCTTCCATGAGCCTCAACCTACTCACTGCCACCATCTTTGTCCCACATCCCCTCGGTGTAAATGTCCCTATTGTTCTGACGACATTGGTTTCACTACTCTGGGGCTCACCTGGATAGTTTCACTGGTCATCTCAGTGAAGCCTCTCTCCGAATGAGGAACTAGATGGCTAGAACTTTATCACATCTGTTTAAAGGACTGCCCAGTTTATCCACACATCCATCCCCTGTCCTTGAAACAACCACTTTCTTTGGAAATATAAACTACATTCCTTCCTCAATCCCTGTGGGTCCCACTTTTGCTCAGAGAAGAGTTTCTGAACTCCTTGTCCCTGTCTGTTATACAGAAGCCCTGATCGTGCAGTCCCGAGGTATGACCTCCTGCCTGTGCTGGCCCTTTGCACATCAAGCCCTTTCATACCTTGCAGATATCTCTGTTCTCTTTAGAAAGCTGTCTCCTGATCCTTCTGAGGTTAGCTCCTTCTTGTGGTTTAGATCTCAGCATAAATGTCACCTCTTCAGGGGGCCACTCTGACCACCAGATCAAAGCTAGACCTCCTTCTGCGGTACCACTGCCCCTTGCAGTTCTCCAGATGGTCTTTCTCAGGGCCTGACATTTGTCTCTTCCTTTATTTGTTTGGTTTCTGTCTTCTGCCCCAGGTTTCTAGGGAACATCAATTCCAGGTGAGCTGGGACTTGTCTATCTCTTTCACTGTGAAGTCTCCACATAGAGAAGCACTGGGCATGCAGTTGACACCGGGTCCATCCTAGTCAGATGAATGAATAAATAATTAGCATCTTATGTCTCCGAACCCTGTAATTCTTGAAGGGTGTGTGTGTGAGAGAGAGAGAGAGAGAGAGAACATATGCTTTTGCAGAGGGTGGTGTTGTTGGCAGAATCTTGTAAGGCAGGGCTCTTCAGTCATGGAAAGATGGGCATTTTGATTGCTGGTGGGTTGGATAAGTCTTTGTTGAGGGCTGGGCTTGAGTTGTGCAGCATGCTGACAGCATCCTTAATTTAAGCTCTACCCACTGGGTTCTAGTAATAGCTCCCCTCCTCAACATAATGGGCCAATGCTGGTGGCAAAAAAATCATACGTATTCAGATCTGCCCCCACCACAGGCTCACCCAGGCCTCCCCTTCCCATGGCTTGCAATGAACTTCCAAAGTGAGACTTCTGTCTACCAGCCAGGGCAAAGGGCTGAGTCTTTTCCCAAGGCAAGAGCAGAGGTTAGGAAGGTGAAGAGCGCCTCCAAAAAAGGACCCCTTTGGGAAGTTGGTGGCCTCTGGAAGAGAACCCAAGGCTGGCAGTGTGAAAAGCCAGGTTGGACCTGGAGTCCAGCACCCTTGCTCAAGGGCTTGACTTTTTAACTATCAGGGGGATGTAAAGCTTCTCAGGGCAGATGGCTGGCTTGGTGGGTGATCCCAGCTGGCTCCCTGTCCCCTCCTTCCCAGTTGGAGATCTCTTCAGAGCTGGAAATTCTGGACTGAGACCAGCCTGGTGTGGACAGGGAGGGGCATGGAGGTTGGGCCCTTGGCAGCCTCCACAGACCACTATGCAGATCCAATTAACACATTCGCTCTACTTCCCCAGTCTTTGTCTCTCTAATGTTCTGTTTTCCACAAAGCCTGGCTGTGCTCTGAGCAGCTGCAACTGGCAGAGGTGGGGGTTGGGGGGAGGGCTGGGGTGCGGTAGGGGTGGGGTGGGAGGGTGTAAGGAGCCTGTGGGAAGGTAAGCAGCTGTGTAGTCTCTAGGCACAGCAGCTTTTATCTGCACACAGTGAGTACAAACTTGGGATGGGTCTCTCATGGGTCCCATGCCTGCCCATATCCTTTTGGCTGACCTCATTTTCCCTTCTAGATTCTTCTTGAGGTGGGGGAAGTCAGTGGCAGAGGGAAAGAGAATAATACTGAACACATAGGAGAAATTATCCGGTTCTCATGAAAGACACTTTCAGACAGTCACACCCAATCCTCAGAGGCCTGAGATATTTATGTCCCGTTAAAGGTCTTAGGGATTATGCATTCCTGATTTAGGGGTGGCTGTAAGGACACAGCCTTGGGGTAGGGAGGACAAAGGGAGGCTTACTTCTAGCTTCTCTTGCCTTGAAAATATTAAAGAAGCAATCTGTCTAATTGGTTAACTAAATTCAGGTGGGCTAACCGAGGGCTGTGAAACAATTTGAAATATATGAATTGGAAGTCTTCATGGTGGCTGTGCTCTGAAGGGTAGGTGCTGTGGGGAACTGTCTGGGTTAGAGGAGGATGTACCCCTATGCACGAGGTCCACATACAGGGGAGCTCTCCTAGGGCAAATTTTCTTCACAGGAATGAAGGTCAAGAGGATGTATCTGCAGTGCACCAGAACAGAGGGACAGAGATTTATGGGAACCTGAATAAAGGTTTCTGTGAGCGCTAAAGGACCTGTACTGGCTGGTTTTGTGTGTCAGCTTGACACAAGCTGGAGTAATCTCAGAGAAAGGAGCCTCCCTTGAGGAAAAGCGTCCATGAGATCCAGCTGTAAGGCATTTTCTCAATGAGTGATCAAGGGTAGGAGGGCCCAGTTCGGGTGGTGCCATCCCTGGGACTGGTAGTCCTGGGTTCTATAAGAAAGCAGGCTGAGCAAGCCAGGGGAAGCAAGTCAGTAAGCAGCGTTCCTTCATTGCTTCTGCATCCACTCTTGCCTCCAAGTCTCTACCCTGTGTGAGTTCCAGTCCTGACTTCCTTTGGTGATGAACAGCAATGTGGAAGTGTAAGCTGAATAAACCCTTTCCTCCCCAACTTGCTTCTTGGTCATGATGTTTTGTGCAGGAATAGAAACCCTGACTAAAACAGAACCAAAGCAGGGATAGGGCATCTCAATGTATATGGCTGCCTGTAGGCTCTGCTGTCTCTGCCTGGGTCTTCCTGCTCCCAATGCAGAAAGACCATGCCATTGGGAAGCCCAGTCTCAGGTTCATTGTCTCCAACCTACAACCATAAGTGACGAAACTATTGCTCAGATATTAATCCTGAGGCGGATTTTTGAGACTCTGACAGCCTACTGGCCCAGCCCTAAGATTGACTGTATTTGGTAAGACTGGAGCTCTGCCCTCTCTGTTCCCATCTTAACAAACCTAGAAGGGCTTGACCTATTACAGAGACAAAAGTTAGGTACAGCCATTCTGCCCTGCAAGCCATGCTTGCTGCAAGTCGGCAGTCTGTGTTTCTGCATCAGTGATTCCAGCTGATGGAACTGGTTTTATGTGATACTGAGAGAAACAGAGTACTGGGATGATCCTGCCCAGATCTGTCACCATTGCCTTGTCTCAGGGGTGAACGGTGGGAATACGACCCTCCCTGGATGGCCCCTGAGATACAACCAGGACTCTCATCCAAGGATTTGCATGGATCCCGTGCCACATTCTATGCTTTGCATCATTCTTTGTTACAAAGGTTCACTGATGCTAGACAGTGGACACCAGTGACTGGCCAGGACAATGCTTGCTCTGATAAACACTTCTCAGTTGTCAGTAAAATGTCTTAAAAATGGACACACCATCTATTAAGGAACTGAACTTTGTTCCTCCCATATGTGCCCAAGTCCTGAGTTCCCTGTCTTATGCTAGGGTGTTAGGATCACTGCAGATATAATTAATTGAGACAAGGCCATTTTGGAGTAGGGTGGGCCCACTCCAATGAGGCTGGTGTCCTAATAAGAAAAGGTTCAGGGAAGGGTGAGAGGAGACGACCATGGGAGGACACAGACACCCAGGAAAGAGATATGTGAGGACAGGGGCAGAGTTAATAGCCTGGAGCCACCAGGAGTTGGAGGAGGATGGTAGAGACCTTCCCTAAGAGGATGCTCTCTGTGCACACCTTGCCTCCAACCTCTGGGCATACATTTCTGTTGTTTAAAAGTCATCCTGTTGTCTGTGGTACTTAGTAACAGTAGCTGCAGGGAATTTGTATCCACCCTCAGGGATTCCCCTCTTCATTGGAGTCCCAGACTTGGAATCCATCACATTAGAAAAAGTGCTTTAATCCCGGCAGTGGTTTGCTCTTAAAAGAAACACTTTCCCAACTTCTCTAGTTTGTAAGAATGTTTCTGAGCCTGGGGCAGGGTGATTTCTAGAACAGCTCCTGTGGGCATTCTGTTCCTTTTCCACGGAGAGAGTGCAGAGATGTCAAAGGAGCAGCGACTATTCCGAGCCTACAACAGGGCTCTAAAGACTGTATAGATTCTGTGATTTAAATGTAACCAGAGGGGCTCTATTGTCTGGTGCAGGAAACAAAGCTCCAATTACTTTGAGCAAGAGAGGCGATCAGTGGTTTCCTACAGGAAGACAAGCTGAGCTTGCCTGGAGTACAGAGGATCTTGGGCTGAGGACCTGATTCTTCTTCATTCTCAGTCTCAGGGCCTCCCATAGTGTTCCAACTGCATGCCCAGGAATAGAACTTACTGCTCACTATCATGGCCACCAAGGAGGAGCCAGCTCTTTCCTGTGGTTCCTGTGAAAAAGTCCCAAGAAAGATATTCAGAACTGTGGCAAATGGGCTTCCAGTCCTGTGACCGGAGGCTGAAGCTCTGTGTCCAGCCGGGGTGGGTATTAGTTAGATATTGGACTCTGACTGTGATCAAAGTTAGAATTGGTAAGAGGTGATGGCTTTCATCAAAGCCTCCTGCCTAGGAGTTCCTTTCATGCAGGGAGCCAAGAAAACCTTCAGTGAATGTGTAAAGAACTGGTGATGTAGTGAATGAATGTGCATTGTTGACAGGGGCACAGATCTATCAAGGACCAGTTCCTCACATCCATGAGAAATTGACACAATTTGTCCCAGATAGATCAGGCTCAGAATGGTAAAGCCTTCCTTTCATCCAAATGAACATTGACAAATGACTGGCCAGTGTGTGTAAGAACTAGCAACTGCAGTTTCTTCCCCTCAGATGTTCAAAAGCAGGGACTGTACCTACACACACACACACACACACAGACAGACTAGCTAACTCTTCCCCTGTGCTGTACATAATAAAATCCTGGAGGTTCTGGGTTGTTGCAATAATTGGTATCACTCCATCAGAGTGCACACATCCCTTCTGGCCCCAGTTTTTCAGTGTCCCTATGTCTGTCCTTTCTTCATAGATCCTAGTCAGGAACCCAAGCCATGCAAAGAATTGACACCCCCAGAGGACAGATCAATGAATGTTGTTCTCTGAGAGTAGAGTTAATGGTGGTGTCAGGAAGGGCTAAAGTACCCTCTCCTAGGGTGGTACACATAGATGCTTGCCAGACCAGTTGACTTTACTCCAGAGTCCCCAGCAGTCATTTTGATAGTTTTGGTAGAATCTGCTAGCAGGCAGCCTGGAAGCCAGCACCCTGACTCATGGATTAGACAAAGTACTGGGTGATCTAAGACATACTGTGGTCTTGCTGTGGTCATGTGCATTCTCTTCTCTTTTGCTCACAGAATACATATGTACCCCCACTGAATTTTGTTTACATATTTGGGAAAAAAGCTTCATTTCTTTGTTAATAGTTTTTAAAGTAACACATGAATTAGGATTATCTAGAGATGCAGAGATGGGTTAGCCAAGTACAGGTGGTCACGTGAGAGGCTTAGGGAGATAGATGTCTGTGCTGGCTATAATTATATGACAACTTGACATAAGTTAGGGTCATTTGGGAAGAGAGACTCTCAGTGGAGAAAATGCCTTCATAAGACTGGCCTGAGTGCAGGATACTTGATCACACTGTGAAACCTGAGATTGTGTTATCTACTGAAAAAAAACTTTTTCTACTTGTGGTGTGGCTCAGCCCTTAGTACACACTTTTAACCTCACACAATGAAGGTAACGTTAGTTGGTACAAAGAAGCATCTGTGTTTGAAAGTGATGTCTAATTGAGTGACAGACAAAGTGACAAATCAGAGAAAGATTTGACAGAGAGAGATACGCCCAACTCTCGTGAGAAGAGAGAGGAAAGGGAAGCTACCTAAGAGAGCACAGCAAAGAGAAAGGAGAGAGGAACAAGACAGTTTAACCTTTACTTTACAGAGACAGGTTGAAGAAAGAACAAGCTAGACACAGGTGAAGACAGAAGGAGCCAGAAGATTAGAACAGATTGAGGCTGAGCAGAGCAATTCAGAAGTGCAGAGAAGCCATATTGAATCAGTCAGCTTGGAGAAGAGTTGAGCCAGAAGAGCTGAGTTGAACCAGCCAGCCAGAGTTCAGAAAGAACTATAAAGGGTGAGCTTATTCAACAGTAAGTCTCAGAGGCTGAAAACACTCTAGGCCTAGATAAGATTGTACGGCGTCTACAAGCTTCCAGGAAGGCCTGGGTTAGCAGACTAAAGCAGTAACCCTCGGAGACAACAATTACTACAGGAAAATACAAGTTATAATTACAGGCCTGTAGTCAAGCCCGGGGGACAGTTTTTCAATTAATGATTGATGTTTGAGGTCCAAATGTGGGTGGTATCACCTCTGGACTGATAGTCCTAGGTATTATAAGAAAGCTGGCTGAGCAAACCACGAGGGAGCAAGCCAGTAAGCAACTGTGGCCTCCATATCAGTTCTTGCCTCTAGGTTCCTGTTCCTTCCTTAAGTTCCTGCCTTGATTTCTCTGGATGATGTATGTCTTAGTTACTGTTCTATTGCTGTGAAGGGACACCGTGACCAAGGCAATGCTTATAAAAGAAAGAATTTAACTGGGGGCTTGCTTAAAGTTTGTGAGGGTTAGTCCATGGTTATTATAGCTGGTAGCATGGTTGCCCACAGGCAAGCATAGAACTGGAGAAGCAGCCTAAAGCTTTATTTACATCTTGATCTATAGGCAGCAAGCAAAAATGATCGACGTTGGGCCTGGTGTGGACTTTTGAAGCCTCAAAACTCACCCCCAATGTCACACTTCCTCCAACAAGGTCACACCTCCTAATCCTTTCAAAACAATTCCTACACTAACTGGTGACCAAACATCAAAAGGCTGAGCCTATGAGGAGTATTCTCATTCAAACCCCAAGTTGCTTTTAGCCATTGTGTTTTATCACACAATAGAAATCTAACTATGATAATGTGGTAGCCAAGCCCAACACAGCTGTCAGGAGGGGGATTCTCCTCCCCTTAGAGACCTCAGATTTGTCTCAGAAAGACTTTAACTGATGAAATGAGGCCCAGCCTTCCATGGGGACAGTCATCCACATGTGTTGATTGTGTCTACAAAACACCTTATCAGCAGGATCTATGTAGCTTGATCAAACAGCTGGACATCATAGCCTGGCCACATGGTACATGACATCAGAGATTCTGATGTAGATTACAGTAAACTGGGATGTTTCCTACTGTTTTGTCTTGAAATCTGTTTTTCTTTTGTTTGGATGGGTTTAAAGGTAGTTTCAGTTTTTGCAATCATGTGAAGACCAAGTGTTAAGTAAAATCTAAGTTTTGTGGTTTGGGCTACTATAACATTTGCACCTTTAAAAGGCCATCGTGTGCCTGTAAGCTCTTTTTCTCTCTGCTATATAGTCTTTTGAAACAGGTTCTTGCTGGACTTGAACTCAAAATTCTCTTACCTGAGATTCCAGTTGGGATTGCAGGCATGTGTCACCATCCCTGCCTAGGAGTTTCTTAAAGATCCTTTAAAAGACACTATCAGTATACAAGGGTGTGCAGTAAATTATTTAGCATTTCTAAAGCTCAACATTTATTTACTAACGCATTAACTTCCAAGGATTTCTGTAGTCTTTAGACATTTATAGATGAGTAACATGGAGCCCAAAATCCATTTGAGATTTTTTTAACCTAAAGCTCTTGATGGCCCCAGTGTAGAATGTAAAATAAATGTATTATCTTCCTATTCTTCTGTCCATCTACCCATTAAGCCATTCATCTATCTACCAATCAATATACCCAACTTTAGTCTCTCTATCCATCCACCTATTCATTCATCCATTTATCCATCAGCCAGCCAGCCAGCCAGCCAGCATTCCACCCTCCTACTGGTTTGCATTTTCAGAAGACTTTTGTAACTGTAGGAGCAGATCACAAACTTTACAAACATGGGATCAAAGCCATGGAAGCCAGTTTGATTGGCATGTCACATCTGAAGCATGGGACATCATTGCCCTGCTCTGGGTTGGTGCCTGCTCTGAAGGTCCCTGCTGATGCCAAGCAATGAATCTGGGATCTACTAAGCTAAAACAAGGAAGTATTCTTCCCTCAGATAGTATCTTACACACTCAGGGGTCCATGGCTATTAAGAAATCTAATTAGTATGTGATGTATGAATTGGCATAAAATTGGCCAGGGTAATCAGTTGAGTCTCTTTCAACAAAAGACAAGTTCCCTACCTTCTGGGTGTCCATCTGGATGGACTTTGAGGACCAGGACTGGTCTCCTTATAGTGAGGCTAGGAAGAAGCCTCCCTGACCATAGTTTATTTTCCTGTTTCCTGCCCCTCCTATTTCTTGGCTTCCTGTCTCTCAGGCACCTCCTGAGATCAAGAAGCCCTGACTTGCTATGGCTGTTGGATATCTCACCTATAAAATGAGGAGGGTAGTGATGGTCATACACACATCGCAGGACTGCTGTGATGACTCAGAGACACAGTCTGTGTAAATACTCCACATAATGAGCATACAGCTAAGTGTAGCTAGTGCCGGTCTTTCCTGATGCACCCACCCCCACCTCTAACTCAGCACTTTATGCATAGATCAACTATCTGTATATGCCTTTGTTTAACCTCTGAGAGTGTAAGCATCCTGAGGGTAGGGCATTTCTCTTCATCATATTGTGTATTTAGTACTTAGGATGGTGCTGTGGATACTGACTGGGTCCTCAGTAAATATTTGAAAAATGGATATAGGAAAGAAAGAATCGATAGATGGATGGATGGATAGAAGGAAGGATGGATGGATGGATGGATGGATCTGTAAGTAAGTAGATGGGTGGAAGGATGGACAAAGGAGGAGACAACCTTCTATAAGCCAAGGATAGAGGCCTACAACACACCCTTCCCTCACTGTCCTTGAAGAAGCCAGCCCTGTGATACCTGACTCTCAGACTTTGGCCTCTAAAACCAAAGCCACTCCACCTCTGCTATATTATGCTGCCATATAATGCCAATCTGATATGAGCTACATCTAAATGTTAGCTCCTAGAATCTGTCTTCTCCCAATTTGGGATGAACAATAATCATGGCTGCAGGACAGCCACATGATAGCATAAAATGTACAGGCTGATCAGAGTCCTTGGAAGGTGGGAGACAGGCTTTGAGGCCATGTGGCATCATACTGTGGTGATAACAGCTAGTTATGCAGCTCCCTAGAGCCTGGTGTCCTGCTCCCTCCACATGGGGCCTCTGCTTTGGCTGAGTCTCAGCACCCCTGGAGGGCTTGGAAAGTGCAGTTCCCTGGACACCCCCATGCAATGCTCTCAGGTCCTGGAGGGCAAGGCTGAAGCTCTTTAGTAAAGCAAACTCTGCAGGGACTGGATATGGTCTTCTTGAATAAGGACCAGCATTCTCCAGAATGAAAGGTTCAGCTTTAAAGAAGATACAGTACAAAAGCACTGAGGTCTAAAGAGGACTCCATCTGCTCAGGCTATTTCTGGAATCCTAAGACTCTGTTCATTTACTTAATCACTAATTTGATATTTTAAAAACTTGTCCTGATTCTTTCTCTCCAATAATAAACATTGCCATTCTCTGTGTGCTCTGAAATTCTGTTCAGGGCTAATTAACATAACTTACTTAATATGAATCTAGATGGTGATGGAATAAATCAAATCTGTAAGCATGTTGTGTTTTAAAGGAACTTCACTTTAGCCTGAAGGAAGGAGTATTCTGGATCCTGTGAGGCCTGGAGAATCTCCACCTTCATGATACTCAGACAATAGTCACCTCCATGACACTTGGTGTGAAAGCTCTTCTTGGTTGTCAGCTTGACTACATCTGGAATGAACTAAAATTCTACAATGGAGGGCACATCTATGAGGGATGTTTTTGCTTAATTTGAAGTAGGTAGATTCACTTCTAATCCAGACTTTTGATGTAGGAAGACATATACCTTTAACCATATTTTGAGTCAGGAAGACATACCTTTAATCTGGGACCCATCTCCTGCTGGAAGCAGAACATGAAAGAAAAAAGCTTTTGCTCTTTGCCTGCTTGCTCTAGCCTTGCTAGCAAGTCCATTTCATCACTAGCATTAGAGCCAACTTCTTCAAAATTCCAGCATGTACTGAAGACCAACTGAGACATCCAATCTCACAGACTGGGGAATTACTAGATTCTTGGCCTTTTCTTCACATCCAGCCATTATGGCTGGAGATATAGCTGGCCTATAGCCCGTAAATCACTCTAATAAATTCTATCTATCTATCTATCTATCTATCTATCTATCTATCTCTATAGTAATGAACATATTCATTTTATAAGTTTTGTTACTCTAGAGAACACTGACCAATCCACCCAGATAACAGTCACCTTTATAATACCTGGAGAACAGTCAACTTCATGTTTTTGTAGAAAGTTAACTCTATGATATAGTCATGAACAGTCACTGAACTGTTGTATCCAGATGCCACTCACTGGTCTTCTCCCTTTCTAAGTGTAAGCCATATCTCTGAAGCCGGAGTTACTCTTCAAGGCTCCCCAAACTGGTAAACATCTTGGAGCAAGTGGAAAACAATTGGTAAAAATTCAATAATGAATAACCATTACAGGGGTAAAAAGAGAGAAAAGGTTAAGCAAAGATAGTAATGGCTAAACACAAGAAAATGTGCATCCTTAGACAAAAGGTACCAAGATGCCACAGCAGAAAGCAGGTATTTAGAGTCTGAGGATTATGTTTCAAGTTTAATTTTAAAAAGTTCAAGTTCAAATTTAAAAACTTAAATATATCAAGTATGTATCCCTGCTATAGCTGCACTACAAATTAACTTAATATATCCAATTTTTATCTGTCTGCTTGTTTTGTTAACGTTATATGTTAATGTTATGCATTATATATACACATACATGTCTGTACACACAGGTACACACACAAGTTCACAATACACACCACACATATACACACATGTACACACAATACACACCACACACACCATACACATACACACATGTATACAACATCATACTACACATGCGCACACACACACACACATACATATACACCACAGATAATACAAATAGCTATTCCCTTTCTGAAACATGGGAACCAGAAGTTTAGGGACTTTGGATTAGTTTGGATTTTAGTCCAGATGTGAAGTATCATGGAAATGGGACCAGAGCCTTGACACAGAGTTTATTTGTTTCATACCTACTTCACATGCACAGCCTGAGGGTGATAGTATATGGTTTGTGTGTAGAGGAATTTTAATACAGCAAGATGGCTGCTCTGGCAAGGGATCACATCCAAAAATATGCTCTGGCTGGAATGTAGAAATACCTTTGATCCCTCTGGCTGGAATACAGACACACACCTTTGGTCCTAGACAATGACATCTAACTGAAGGGCAGACAAAATGATGAATCAGAGAAATATTTGACAGAATGAGTCAGAGACAGGAGAGAATAGAAAGGAATTAAAGGTAGCTTAAAGAACAATGAGGGAGAGAGAATTTAATTCAGTTTAGTTTGTGCAATTTTGTTCAGTATGATCCAGTTGAGTGCAGCTGGCCTGCTCAGCTCAGAACAGAGCAGTTGAGAGGAGGCAGTTTTACCAGGACAGTTTTACAGAGACAAGTTGCTGGTAAAGACAGAAAGAAAGAGAATGAGAAACAGCCAAAAATTAGAACAGATTGCCAGAGTTAGTTTGAGGCCAAGCAGAGCAATTCAGTCAGAAGCCAAGAGAAGCAAGTTTGAATCAGTCAGCTTGGAGAGAAATTTGGGTGAGAACAACTGAGTTGAACCAGCCAGCCAGTGTTCAGAAAGAGCTAGAAAGGGTGAGCTTATTCAGGAGTAAGTCCCCAAGAAAACAATTATATCTGACAAGTAAAAAGTTACTTTTATGCGTATGCAGTGGGCCTATGCTTTGACAGGGATCTGCTTGAGCTTCATGTAGTTTTCCACTTATAGTGTCAAATTGGCACTCCAAAAGCTAGGAACATTGTGGATTTTGTTATTTTTTGTATTAGTGATGCTCAGTCTGTGTAACATGGTGTCATATATACTGCCATGTTAAGAATTTCTAATTTGGCTGAATATTCATCTCATAAGATGGAAGTAATTCTTGGGAGGTTCAGTGGCATCATACATTTTAGAAGCTTCTGAGTTCCACATAGAACCAGCGAGAAGAATTGAACAGCAAAACCAAAATTCACAGCACACATTGATGGCAGAAAATTCTTATCATTCCCAAGGTACCTTTGATGGGGACTGTTTTAGTTTCCTTTCTGTTGCTATAATAAAATGCCCTGACAAAAGCAAGATTGAGAGCAAGAGGGGTTTTTGTTTGTTTGTTTGACTTACAATTCCAAGTTACAGTCCATCATTATAAGGAAGTTAAGGCTCAGGAACTTGAAACATATGGTCACATCCACAGTCAAGAACAGAAAGAGACAAATGCAAAGGACACATACCTATCTGTGCTCAGCACCCTTTAACACATATACAGCCCAGCATCCCTTGCTTATGGAATGGTGCTGCCTCACTGGATTGGTTCTTTGGACCTCAACTAACATAATCAAGACAGCCTCTCCCAGACACACACACAGGCCAGCTTGGTCCAGATAACCATGAAGACACTCTCTTTCTAGCTGATTCTAGATTATATCAGGTTAACAGTTAAAACTAACCATCACTGGCACCTACAGACTATATGAACAAGGTCTATACATGGGCATCTATGGAAGATAGAGCAGAATGAAGAATCTGGTGTCCCAAGGGCCTGAGAGCAGGGTGGCCTATAATACAGTCCAGAGCTCACTGGTAGGACTGGGAGGCCAGTGTAAGAAAAGTGGATTAAAGTGAAATTTTCTTCACCATTGTAGGAAAAGGCCTTTTCCTTGGTGAGACTGAAGAAGGTGCTGCAGTCTGGTCTTTGTGAATGGTCAAAGCTGGCTGACCTGAACTCTTTCCAGAGAGACTCACAAGGAGTAGGTATTGTGAGAGCAATGTTATGTCATGAACCCAGAGTGTCACAAATAGGCTGCTGGTTTGAGGGTTGAATCACCAGCTATGGAGCCCTTAGTAGTGGAATCTAGATTACAGAGTTTGGTTGTAGAGCTGGGCCTTTGAACGTAATTTCCACTCATGATTCAGGCCGTGACTTCTCTAGCTCTGGTCTGTACCCTCTTTTCCACATGTTCCAGATGCCACAGATGGAGCAGTTCCTGGCCCCTTGCCTTTCCTACTCTGGTGTCTTATGACCCTCAGAAATTGTGAGCAAAGGCAAATAATTTCTTGTTTATGTGGTTTCTGTCAAGTATCTGGTCCCATGATACAAAGGTAACTAATAGGAAATCTTGGTGCTCAGAAATAGTCTGTCCTGGGATAATTTGAGTGACACTAGTTACTTTGGACTACTTAATTCAGTGGAAGAAATTTTAAGACAGGATAGTACCCAGGTTGTAGCATGACTGTAACTAGCTGGTCTAGACCAAATTTATTGTGAGCTGTAAGGATCCAAAAGCAGAGGGGAAGGATTTGCACAGTTTGGCGAGGAAAGGAGCATGATGTAGTTTGTATTGCAGACAAAGCAGATGCTACAGACTAAACTTCAAAGCTGCTGCCTTTGCACAGAGACAGTATGAAAGGTGTCTAGAGACCAAGACCTCACCCGCCAAATGCTCCAGGCTATGAAAAATGCAAACTCATTTAAAATATTTTCATTTGAAAAGAGAGCACCTTCAAAAACAAAGCTCCCAGGGCACCCTGCTCACACCCTGCACAAGCAGGGCTGCCTCAGAAAGCCTTGTCTCAGAGTCAGTCAAGAACTTGGAGGCCACTTGGAGCTGTGGTCGGAGGAGACAGACTATATCATGGTCTGAGAGCAGATTGTGGAATCAACCATGTAGTTCTGATTTTCCAGGTATGCAAATGCAAGAGCTATGAGGTCATGAAAGCTTATGCCAAGATTCCAGAAAGGCTATGAAACTAGGTAATGGGTACCAGTGTCAGGTCCCATATGCAGGGTGATTCATGAAGCTGTGAAGGGGATGTCTAAATTGGAGCAGAAACCCTAGAATGTGAGAATGTCAGGAATGTGGGCTGTCTGCTGGGGCAGATATGCAATGAGGTAAGCCAGCACAAGAGAAAGATTATGTGTTGTGTTAGAATTGCGGCTCATCCAGACAGATCACACCAGGCCAGCACAGTTCCATGGGAGAGAGGTTTATTGTGGGGGAAAAGGAAAAGAGGGGACGACAAAGAAGGAAAAAGAGAGAAGGTGGGGGGCTCTGTCTTTTATTTGGGCTGTGATGTAACCATAAGCACTGCTGTGCACCTCTGGTGCAGGTGAGGGCAGGCAGGTGAATGTATGGCAGGTGCCATGGCAACAGACGCATGGGTCCTTGCTGGTCACCTAGGGGTGAAGTCACTATCATCACTGGATTCAGAGGTGACCTGGGAGCATAAAGCCAGTTCCTGACTGTAAAGCCAGTACCAGGTGCCAACAATATGTGTGGTAAATAGCAGGGCCACAGGAACAGGGCTGAAAGTGTGCTGGAGCTCATATCCTGCCACCGTGTGCCCTGGATGACAGCACGGAGCTACAGGGCTTAGCATTTCCCTTGCTGGGTTTCCGTCTTGTGATTAGATCTTTTTATGCTTGTGCTATTTCTCCTCACTGGAACAGAATATTTATCCCATGCCATTGGAAATTTGCAACCTTCTTTTCGATTTTACACAGGCTCACAGGTTGCCTTGGATCTCTGGAGAGACTGTGCACTTTGGGCTTTTGAACAATACAGAAATTATTAAGAACATGGTGACTCTTGAAAGTAGATGAAATACATCTTGTACTCTGAGATGGCTGTGATCCCGTTGTTGGTTGGGTGCTGAATGATACATTGACTCTGGATTGTCAGCCTTGGGTTTATGTTTTGAATGCATGGTCCCCTACTCATGGTGCTGCTTTGAAGGTGGAGGAAACTTTACTCAGGAGCTGGGGTCTAGCAGATAGAGACAGGTCACAGGCTACACGCCTTTGAAGATTGTGCTCATGCCTGGTTTTGTTCCTTCCTCATCTGTCTCCTATCGTATGGTGTGAACACCTTCCACCATCCTCCCCTGCTGCCAGGTCTTCCCTGCTGTGACGAACTGACTGTGTGGAACTAGGAGCCAAAGTAAGCCCAGTTTCCTTGAGGTTCTTTCTGTCAGGCACTAGGTCACAGCAACGCAGTATTGCTGAGATAAATCTCCATGACCAAAAGCAACTCATGGAAGAGTTTACTTTCCCTTACAGCTCCAGGGGGTAAGTGTCCATCCTGGTAGGGAGGCATGGCAGCAAGTAGCAGGCATGGTAGCTACAGCAGGAAGCTGAGAGCTCTGCAGAGGTGAACTAGAAGTAGAGCAAGGCCTTCAACTCTCAAAGCCCTCTTTGGTAACACACTTTTTCCAGCAAGGTCATGCCTCCTAAACCTCCCCAACTGAGAAGCAAGCATTCCAGTGCTCAAGAGAAAGGTGAAGATAATTTATATGAAAGTGAAACAAGAAAACAAAAATACCAGAAGACAAATTTATAATATGTGTGTGCCCGGGGGGGGGGGGTGTACACGCACACGGGCGCACTATTATGGGTTATATATGGGTTTGAATGTGTTCCCCGAAGGTCCCCATGCTGAAAGTACAGCTCCCAGTGTGGTGGTGGAGTCTAGAGGAAAATGATTAGGTCGTTGGGGTTAATGTAGCTCTGAAGGGCCCTTGTCTGGCTCCCAGGGGAGTGTTCTAAAAGACAGCAAGTCTATTCTCTTGCTCTCTCTTTCTTCTTGACTCTATGCACCATCTCTCCCTCTCACACCTCACTTGCATTCCCATGATGCCATCTGCCATATACTCCCGTAGCCAGAGGCCTTCATGAAGCCAAGCAGATGGGGATACAATGCTCTTGGATCTCCAGAGCCATGAGTGGAATGAATTTCCTTTCTTCATACAGTAGCCCCTGTTGAGCATTCTCTCATGTCAATATAAAGTAGACCGGGGGTGGGGGGTGGGGGGGGTGGAGCTAAATAAAAATTCAAAGCTTCAAGTTAGTGGAATTCACACAAGGATGAGCAAGGGGAAAATCACCCAAAGTGAATTTTGTATGTAGTTTCTATAGTAACCTCAGTGAATAAGCAGCAGAATGGCATCCCTGGAAAAGCACTCTAAAAATAGAGAGATCAAAGCTGCCACATGGCTTTTCAAAAACGAGGTGAAAACATGTAAATAGTTATACACAATACCAATGAGGAAAACTCCGAATGGAGTGGTAGAACTCATGGATTGGAAATAGGAAAGAAATACATCTCACCAGAGCTCAGGCAAGAAGGATAATAATAGCAAATCAACAAGAGTCAGGGGTTGAGAGAAAGGGGGACTTTTACATGAACATGAAATGGAAGAGACAGAAAATGCCCAAGGGAACATGGCCGATGCTGATGATAGGCAAAGAGGATCCAAAGTACGGGTTGTAGCAGGATCCAAAAAGATACCCCAGGAACCCAGGTCTGAAAACCACATTTCAAGAGAAATTTAAATACACATCGAAAGGACTGATTGTGTGGTTAAGACTGTCCCCATAGAGAAACTAACACCAAGATGTTCTCACAAAGAGAGTGGACTTCACACGAAGGGGACCACTACTCTTGATTCAGCAGGCAGGACAAGCACCTGACTTAAGGACAGAAACTGCATTGTCAGCAAACTTCTGACCATGTTGCTTTGTTCCTGACAGTGATAGGCAGGGTGACACGTATAATCTGTTCTGGAGAGAAATGGAAATACAGACTTCACACCCAATAAAACTGGCTATCAAGTATAAAACGGCACAAAAACCCTATCTTCCTTATGAAGCTTTGAGACATCCCATAAATTGTCCTAAGACAGTGCCCATTAAGCAGCTTTCTGTTAACTGAAGTGACCAGCCATAGGAGTACAGCAAGCTGCAGGATGCAAGCTATGGGGTTCGGTGGAGAAGCATGGGTATCACGTGACTGCTCAGATGCAGCCCATGGGGCAGAGGAGATGCCTCTGGGAGACAGTGCAGAGTGCTTGCTGTATAAACCTCAGTACGTGTATTTCAGATCCCTGGCACCCACATAAAAAGTTCGGTGGTTGTGGAGGTCCATTTGTAATGGGGGTGGGACAATGTTTTGTGCACACACTTCAGGCCCAACCAGGGTTGTTTGCCCAATCATTATAGGCCTGGCCTGGTCTATAATCCTAGACCTTAGTGGGGTTTTACAAGCACGTAGTTCACCATGGATCCAGTGTGTGGCCTAGAGAGAGTCAAGTCTCGCCACAGATACTGGAATACAGCTGCAGCTTCTCTTGGTTTCCTCATGTCTAACTGCTTGTCTGCAGAGGATCCAAGATACTCTCCTCCTGAAGTGGGTGGAGGCTTTTTAGCAGCTGTGAGCCTGTTGCCATTAGATGCAAGCATATATCAAAGGTGACAGTGCCTTGTGTGCTCACTGGGGGTGTGGGGGACGTTCATCAGACTAGCCAGTTTGTGAGACTGTCTTTCCCAAGTCTTGCTGTTCTTAGCCGGTCATCTGCAAGCGTTCTTTCTTATCTTCTCCTGTATTTTGACCTAACCCTGTTTTTCACAATACATGGCCTTCACAATGACGTAGCAGATCTTTGTCCATATTGGACACTCTGAGGTGTGCTTTCAAATTTATCTATATTTTATTTTGTATTAATGTGTGTGTATATGTGTATGTGTGTGTATGTGTATGTGTGTGTATGTGTGTATGTGTATGTGTGTATGTGTGTGTGTGTGTATGTGTGTGTGGGGGGGGGTATGCATGTGTGTGCATCTGTATATGTAGCCATGTGGTGAGATCATAGGTCAATGTTAGTGTCTTGCCCTATGGCTTTCACCTTAATTTTTGAGACAGAGTCTTTCACTGGAGGTTGTGTTTTCGTAATACTGGCTGGTCAATGAGCCCTGGGCTCCACCCATCTTCTGCACAGCACTGAGGTCACAGATACATGCCTCTGTACCTGCTTTTCACATGGGTGGTGAGGATTTGAACTCAGGTCCTCATGCCTGCACAGCAAGCACCTTACCCACTGAGTCATTGCCCCAGCCCCACGGCGTTCTGTCTCTTGACCCAGGTGGCAATTTCAGAGTCATTTTGTGATCCACTGAGCTGCATAATTGCATAGAGTGGACGCTTCTTGTGTTTGATTTTATAGTGACAGGCAGAACGCTGATGTCAATGTCATACATACCAAGGCATTCTCAGAAGGGCTTGACCTGTTCCTCATTTGTGCACTCATGATGGTCACCCACCCGGGATGACTTTGGTGAAGCAGGTGCATGCTCTGAGGCACACTTCTGGGACAATGACTTCTTTCTTTTCAAACCTTTGCCAGGTGGGTATCCTTGGCCTCTCCAAACATTTATCTCATTGTGTGACATGTGGCATAGCAACACTAACACACAGTTCATTCAGAGACTCCATGAGAAGGCGATCATGTGTGAGCTCTGTGCAAGCCACAGAGCAGACAGTGGGTTCCTCCTAATGCTGCTGTAAGATCAAGAACAGGGTGCTCTCAACAGCAACTAGTTTATGGCACATTGTTCACTCTGTCATGGCCCTTTACCTGGCCCCTTACTAATATCTGATGTACGTGACAGGTATATTACCAGTCTTAGATCAGGCTGGTAGAGCAAGCAGCAGTAATGAGGCCCTGCATACTTACATGCTGAAAGGGGGCTAACATTGATGGAAACACCTTTTCCTGTCTGCCACACCTGTCTATGGCCTTTCATTCTTCTCTTTAACATGTCTATAGAATGTCCACTTTGTCCCAGACTGTGATCGAGAACTTGAATCCATCCCTATAAATAACAAGCAATAACAATGACAAAAAATGGCAGCCATTGCTTTTGGAGAGCAAATAGCCTGTGGAGGGCACAGACACAAAAATCTCAGTAAGTAAAGAAAGCGTACAGCAGTGTAGAGGATGGTTCTAGTGCTTAGCCGGGAACCTGTGCTTACTGATGCTGAAGGTCCTTGCCCTCAATTGGCTTTTGATCTATCAATAAAGTTGCCAGTAGCCAAAGGTTGAGCATGGGGTGGGACACTGAGAATTGCTTGGGTAGGACACACAGAAAATTGGGAGGAGAGGGACACCCAATAACTGAGGAGATAAAGCCACCCAACCATGTGATATTTTGGGGAGTGACCGCTGGCCACTTCACTGACTGGACCTGGGGTAGCAGGGGAAGTTTAGGAGTGCCCTGTCATTGAGTTAACAAGGCATTTTAAAAATAACACGCAAAATTATAGTTATAAGGTACTATCAGGAGCCATCTAGGGGAGACTAAAGGTAGCAGGTGACTTTCCTGGAGGTGGCCCCCCATTTTTGCATGACTTTCAATGGGTGAGCTGTGAGACAAGGGCACAAGAGACTTCATCTCAGGATCGATTCTCGAAGCTGATATGCCTTTGCCTTTCACTATTACATAGTCTACCGATTCCTGGGAATTAGCCTACACTACTGGGCAGATGTCCTTCAGATCAGCATAAAGATGAACTTTCACAAATTAATGCTGTTTGGATGAATTAATGATTTTATAGAAGTCCTGATTTGATTCAAGTAATTTTAGGAAGTTTTAAGAGATGTGCAGGCTTCTATTTTTATAACCTACTTTAATAAGGGTTTTAACTTCCCCTCTAGCCCATCACCCACAGAGGTAGTAGCAAAGAAAGATTATTAAGATACGGGAAAGTGGAGCTGTTTAGAAATAGTTCTTTGGGGTAATTCCAATCTTCTTTGTTCTCAGTCCAGTCCACTAGCAAACACCAAACATGAATCAGCAGCTGCAGCCCAGGCCACTTGGCAGACACCACACACAAATCAGCAAGGGCAATTCAATCCAGAAGCAACCACAAGGCTCACCAACCCTCCCTAGTTCACAGAAGCAGCAAGAAACCTCAGGCACCTCAGGAGAAGTTCTTTGGCGAGTTTCTCTCTATGAAGTCACTACCTGTGTGCCCCAGCAAAACATCATTATAACCTGAGTCTCCAAAGAAACCAGAAGTTTCCATCACAGAGATGGATTTAGCTATTTTGCTAGAAAGTTATAGCCAAGTTAGAATCAAGAATAGAATGTGCCCACAAAAGAACAAAAATCCAAAGTAATCACTTGTTTACTTAATCTGCTGTAAAAACAGCAGGTGTTAATCACCCGAAGCCAGAGGATACGAAATAAGCAACATTTTAGCCCTCCCAAAATTTAGTTTTGCACCAGAAAATCACCAACCCTTGCTGCCTTTCCAGAGAGAACTGGTGCTGGGCAGGCTCCGGGCAAGGTATCAATGACATAATTTTATGGTTGGAGTCACCACAATGTGAGGAATGGTATTAAAGGACCATAGCATTGGAAAGGTTGAGAACCACTGAAGTAAACAGACTGGCAGCAATCCTCCTGCCTCCATCTCCTCAGGGCTGGGTTGTAAGCATGCAACACCCACCCCTTGCTTTTCTTCTCAATGGACTCTAGGGGATGAAACATAAATCACCATGCTTCCAGAACAAGCATTTTACACGTTGAAACCTCTATACCTATCGAAACTCTTGGCTTTTCCATTTTGACACAGCCCCTTTCCCAGCCTTTCTGTATTTTTCTAACTGCAGCAATTGCCAGTGTTCTTTGAAAGTCTGTCATCTGGTTAGGTTGAGGATTATAGACTCCATACCCTCAGACTTGCACGTGAGTACTCAGGCACACAGGCAGCACACATCGACACATGCACACACCCATGTACTAAATCTCCAAGCTCTTATTGGGTAGCCATCTTCTGCAAATTGAAGCCTTCTTTTCTAGGGGAAGAGAAAAGCTCACGAAACACAGAAAGCGGGAAGTTCAGAAAGTTAGAGGACTCACAAGCCCACTTCTTAGGGTTATGTAAGCAGTTACCTCTGCAGAGGGAAGAAGCTCTTCAGTGAAGTCACCAGCAAATGGGGAAGGGGTACCCAGGAGCACAGCTTCCATAAGTGGTCGCCCAACCATGTGCCTGTCTCCCTTTGACTCGCCTGAGCTCCTGTAAATAACCTCAATAAACTCAACCGTTCACTAGCCTAGACTTGGTGGAATCATTTTCTGATTGCTGATTGCTGTAAGAGGGTCCAGCCCACTGTGGGCAGCGCCATCCCTAGGTAGGCAAGCCTGAGAAAGGTTGTCAAATGTGAGCTGGAAACATGCCAGTAAGCACTGGTCCTTCCTAGTGTCTGGCTCAGTTCCTGTCTCCAAGTGCCTGCTTTGAGTTCCGGCCTTGATTTTCCTCAGTGGTAGACTGTATGTAAGTTGTAAGCCAATAAAACCCTTTCCTCTCCTGAGTTGTTTTTGGTCATGGTGTTTACCCACCAGAAAGCAAAGTAGGGCATTCAGTGTGTACAATTTTAATGATTATTTTCCTGATTTTAATATAAAGATAAAGTCAGCAAAGTGAGGAAAGAATCTAAAACAACACAGTTTTGTAAAACAAAAGTCTTAATGTTAACTCAATTTTGTTTCTTAAATGTGAGATTCACATTGGTACAAAATCCCGAAGTTGCTGAAGGGCTTAAAAGAAAGAGAACATCTCCCTGCCAGCTTCTCCCAGCCTCTGTTTTGGAGAGAATGAATCTCAGGTCCCCATATACCTTTGGGGACAAGCTAAGCATATGCAACCACCACATAATGTAATATGCATGCATAAGCAAACACATAAGGTGAGAAGTTCTTCCTTGCTGGGCATCTATCTGATGTCAAAGAAATGCATAATTCATAAAATAAAAAGGAAAAAATATTCAAGAAGACCCAGGGCCAGCTCTCTGAGCAGCATGACAAAATCTCATTGGTATTTTGAATACACATACACTGGTTTTTGTTTTTAACATTTTAAGTGGATTGTTTATAAACCATGGTAATATAGAAAAATGTGGCACCTTAAACATATTTTTTCTTGTTTTTGACTTGGGAAACTCACAGTGCATTCAGGTAACAATGATCGTTTTGCAGGCAGCTTTAATGTCTGCTGGCCCTGGCCGCTCCACCAGTGCGACTGTGCAGGGCATGCAGCCTGTTTTCAGGTACTAGTCTCACAACTTTGCTTTTCATAGGAGGTAGACGACACTGGCCAGAGAAATCCCTCATCCTGGATCTCACAGCAAGAGAAATGGCCAAACTGGTTGGCTCTCGATTCTGAACTGGTTAAGAGTTTCTTTCTGGTGGAGAGGCACCAGATGGTACGGGGCGTTAACCCTGTACATGGCTTAAGTAGGAGAGAAGCCTCACTGTGGCATGCTGTTCAGAGCTGAAGAAAGCTGGTGGACTTGAGGTAAGAGGCACTTTGGAAAGAGAGAGCCAGAGGACCTGGTTCTCGGGACTGTTTTCTGCTTTTGTCACTTCCTCATTTCTGCTCTAGTACACAGCAAATCCACCTTGAATGTTTAGAAAGTCACATTTAATCCCCGTATGATTTGGCATCGGGAAATTCAATGATGATACTAAGGAAATGGAGGTAGGCAAGAGCCTTAGGGCAACGGAGGGTGGAGAATAGAAAAGACGCTTACCCTAATTGGTTGATTTCAATTGCCTGGCAGTGTTCAGAATGAGAGTAAGTATCACATATTCTGGCTCATTACCAACGATACTGTAGTGGTTTGGGTTTGTTTTTTGTTTTGTTTTGTTTTTTCTATACAAGGCGCAGCTCTCAAAATCACAAAATTATCTTTAATGCATTAGGTCACAAATCCTCAAGACTCTATTAACTGTGCCAGTGACTTTCCCAGGTCAGAGTGCAGCCAGGGTCACCCAGTGTATTTGGTAGCCTGCTTTCCCTGTTTTCCTCCTTCTGCTCCATTTGCTTGGTCCATTTGTTAATGAGGTAGGAACCTGATACTCTCTCACTGTGGGTGTGGGTGTTCACTTCTTGTTTCACTGATTTCTGTACTCTGTGTTTTTACCTTTGTTACTACTAGCTACATCTGGCTGCTGCATCATGCGGCCAGCACTGTGTGTAACTCTTACGTCTACTTGCTTGCTGTGATGGGTTTTTTTCTACACTCAACATAAACTCATATCATCTGGGAAAAGGGGTCTTAATTGAGAGATTGCCTCTATCAGACCGGCCCATAGAGAGGTCTGTGGAACATCTTGGTTAACTGCAGACAGGTGGCCCTGGGTTCTACAAGAAAGCAGGCTGAACAAGCCATGAGAACAAGCCAGGGAACAGCACTCCTCTGTGGCCTCTGCTTCAGTTCCTGTCTCCAGGTTCTCGCCTGAGCTCCTGTTCTAGCTTCTCTTGATGGTGGAAACTGTAAGACAAGTAAACCCTCTCCTCCCCTCATGTTGGTTGCTCATGGTGTTTATTGCAGCCACAGAGAAATAAACTAGAGCAGTCGCCTCATGGTTAACGTTACCAATTAAAGGTCATTTTTGTTTAGTATTTTCTTGGCATATATTTTTGGATTTTGGATTTGCATATTTTGTTTGCTTTTGTCTTTTTTTTTTAATAGAATCTTACCTTGTAATCCAGGCAGGCTTGATTACCTTGTAATCAAACTCAAAACCCTTATTCTTCTATCTCTCTAGTGTTGGGATCCCAACATGCAGCCAGATGTGTTTTTAGCAGTAATGCCACCAAGGGAGGCTGTGTCTTTCTTAATACCTTTTGTGTGAAAGCCTGTGTCAGTGATGACATCCACCACTGAGCTTGCCAATCCTTTTATGACTTAAGATGGTGTCTGCAGACCTCTCTGTCCCGTAAGCAGACAAGCACAAATGGTGAAGTTATCAATGAGTAGATGACTAACAAATACCCCAGACAGAGAGAGAATGCAGGGCTATGCAGACACTGCACCACCCATCAGAATTCCCCTCCAGAATGAGCATCTGCTGGTGAGTTTTGCCTGAGTCATCGTCCCTCCGTTGTTGGTTGCTGGTGACACTTTATCCTCACCGCTTCAGTTCATTGTCCTTTTGAAAGTCATCTGTTCATCTTTCGTGGTCTTCATTGTACTGAAAACTGCATTGCACTTTATTAATAGCCATTCTACTAAAAGGAAGGCACTCTTAGCATTTGCTAATGATCAGATTTTACCAATGAACTGGTACGAATTAATGACTAATTAATGTAAATAATGATTTCTATTTTTCTCAGTTACAGTCCATTATTATTGTTGTTTTCCTTTGATGCTCAGTCATTCTGGAGCAGTGGGAGCCTCTGAAGATTGGCACTTGTGTTAATTTTTTATGATCTATTTTATTTTTATGTGTGTATGTGAGTATAATCATGTGAGTGCAGGTATCCACAGAGGCCAGAAGAGGGCGTTAGATCCTTGGAGGCTGGCGTTACAGAGGCTTGTGAACCCGTTTGTGCTTTTAACCACCGAGCCATCTCTGCAGCTCCTTGGGTTTGGATGTTCCCACTATCCCTTGGGCAAATACTTTCGTATTTTTTTGGTACTGTATTTCAACTTTTCTTTGTATGTTCTTTGCCCTGGATGTGAAATTAAGCATGTGTTTGATCCTTTTGTTAATGGGATGAGAACACTAAAAACCTCCCATTAACCTAGTGGATATCTGTTTTTGTAGCTAAACTTAATTCTGGGCTGTTTTGAAGTCTGCTCCAAGGGTACATCTACCTGCTGTGTGGTGCAGTTAGCATTATGTATAGCCTCTTCTGTCCAGAGGCACTTTTACACTTATTGGACTTATGACTGACTAATTTATCTGTTACTAAGTAAAGGCTCTGTTTTGGTTTAATATTTTCCTGGCATACATTTTTCAAATTATTAGGTTTTTTTTGTTTTGTTTTATTTTTCGAGACAGGGTTTCTCTGTGTAGCCCTGTCTGACCTGGAACTCCCTCTGTAGACCAGGCTGGCTTTGAACACAGAAATCCACCTGCCTCTGCCTCCCAAGTGCTGGGATTAAAGGCGTGTGTCACCACTGCCTGGCCAAATTATTAGTTTTAATCTCCTTGCTTCTGTATAATTTAGTGTGTCTGTTATAAATAAAGGTAGTTGAATTTGTTTTTTAAAAATATGAGATGTCAAACAAACAAAAGTTTTCAAAGCCGGTTTGGATGTGGTGGTTTGAGTTTGACTGCTTGACCCATGGGGAGTGGCCTTGTTGGAGTAGGTGTGGCCTTGTTGGAGTAGGTGTGGCCTTGTTGGAGTAGGTGTGGCCTTGTTGGAGGAAGTGTGTCACTGTGGGGGGTGGGCTTTGAGATCTCAATGCTCAGGCTCTGCCCAGTGTGGAAGAGAGCCTCCTCCTGGCTGCCTTTGGGTCAAGATGAAGAACTCTTCATTCTCCAGTACTACTGTCTGCCTGCACACTGCCATGCTTCCCGCCATGATGGTAATGAACCAAACCTCTGAAATTGTAAGCCAGCCCTAATTAAATGCTTGTCTTTATAAGAGTTGCCTTGGTCATGTCTCTTCACAGCAATGAAACCGTAAGACAGCTGGGCATGGTGGCACAAGCCTTTAATCCCAGCACTCTGGAGGCTGAAGCAGTGGATCTCTGTGAGTTCAAGGCCACCCTGGTCTACAAAGCAAGTTCCAGGCCAGACAGGGCTACATAGAGAAACCCCGACTTATAAAACACTAACAAACAAACAAAACCATCTGAGATGTCTAGAACCAGGGCTTGGCAGTAGGTCACCAAGAGCACCTGTAGGTGTTGATTTTATTTGGATTTCTTCTATTTTGTTTGAGTTTTCCATTTTTCTTGGCATCTGTCCTCTTTACCTTCCCTTGGGTTATTGTTAGTAGCTTTTATATTTCAGCTCCTCTTCTTCTAGTCTGCTCATTATATGTTCTATGTTCCTACAATTTGTGGTTTCTCTAGAAATGGAGTATCATATGAAAATTCACTATTTAAAATTGTAAACATTCAAGGGCCCCACATACCTTCAGGAAGTCTTCTCAAGTGATTATATTGTGCCTATTGGGTTTATTTTAGGAAAAAAATGAAGCCTCTAAGAAATTATTTCTTCATAGAGCCAATTTTTGTTTAGACTCGCCTGCATTGTTCTCTGTCTTTGCTTGCCATTGCTTTTTCATTCTGTGCCATCATTGCAGAAGAGCACCTCTCTTCCTGAAGTACATGTTTGGTAACCCTGTTAGTGAAGTCGGTTTTCATTTTTGATTATCTGAAAATGATCCTACTCTGCTCTCCTTCAAACTAGCCCTTTATCTCCCAGGATGTATAATTTTATTTGACTCTTATTTTCTCTCAGTTTATTGGAGCTATCATTCTACAGCCTCCTGGCTTTCTTTATTACTCTCTAGAAATCTGTCACTCTAATCTGTTGTCACTTTGAGAGTCATTTGCCTTTATTTCCTTGTCTTCGGTGTACTGAAAATGGCACAGCGATCTGCCACACTGTGGGTTTCTTTTTATTTATCTTGGCTTGAAATTCATCCAACAATTATATCTCAAGAATTATAAACATTGTCTCGGTTTTCCCTGTGGAGCTGTGAACAGCTTCACATTCCGCTGTGTGTTTGTCTCTCTATCACCTCTTCTTTTCTGATGTGCGCTTTTGCTTATGCTGGAAATTTATTCCAATCTAACTAATTTTCTCTTTAGCTGTGTTTAATTTTTAATTTGAATTAAACTTGTAGATTTGTCTCTAGGAGTTTGAATTTGCTTTCTAAATCTTCTCATACCTAACTTTTGCCTTTGATAGGTGACTCTGAAGTTTTCTCTTAGTTCTTAAAGTCACTTGATTCTCTATGGCGGATAGCTGAATGACAGCTCTCTGCAGCTCATTCAAATGTTTGGGGTGGTGGTGATGGTCTGTTTCTGAAAGTGACTCTTTATTGTTTAGAACTTTGCTTATTTGCAGAAACACTTGAGGCATGGCTGATGGAGGTTAGACCAGTACCAACTTGCATATTCTTCCACTGATGCTTACGGTGGTTACCAAGCTTGGACCTCTTTACCCTCAATTGCCAGGTGAAGACATCTCAGACCATCCAGCTTGTGTTAATTCAGACTTAAGCTGTGCTGTTGGCTGTCGGGTGCCTATAGATTTTCTACGTGTCTTTTATATTCAGCCAGTGTGGAGGCAATGTCCTTCCAGCTTCATTGCTGGCTTATGCGTAGGCTCATGACCCCCTCACCTTTAGGCACTGAGTGAAGATCTCCTCTGCACATCACTTTGAGTCTCCCTCCCTCTTCCCCCTTCCTCTCCCCTCCCTCCCCCCCTTTCCCTTCTACATCCCTGAACATGTCAATTTATGCTCCAGGGCTACCACAACCTGAGCCATCCAAGACAACAACAAAATCTTAATCTCTCAGTTTCGATAGAAATCTAAAATCCAGGACAGAATCCTTCCTGGCTTTCCCCGGCTGTTGGTGGCTGGCCAATCTTTCTGGTCTTGGCTTGTGATAACATTGCTCCAGTCTCCAGGTGCCACTTCACACAGCCCCTTCCCTCTGTGTCTGTGTCTCCGCCCACCGGCCTTCCCTCCTCCTCCTCCTCCTCCTCCTCCTCCTCCTCCTCCTCCTCCTCC
>JADRCH010000116.1:680364-722478 GCA_019843965.1 Rhynchomys soricoides | reverse complement strand
CCTCCTCCTCCTCCTCCTCCTCCTCCTCCTCCTCCTCCTCCTCCTCCTCCTCTTCTTCGTCTTCTTCTTCTTCTTCTTCTTTTTGGTTTTTCAAGACAGGGTTTCTCGGTGTAGCCCTGGCTGTCTTGGAACTCACTTTGTAGACCAGGCTGGCCTCGAACTCAGAAATCCACCTGCCTCTGCCTCCCAAGTGCTGGGATTAAAGGCGTGCACCACCACTGCCCGGCTCTTCCCTCTTCTTATAAGAGGGCAACCACTCTATCCATATGATGCCATTTGAACTTGCTTGTATCATCAAAGCCCCCATTTCTATGGAAAGTCATCTTTATCAGTTCTTGGTTGATATTTGTCCTTAGAGGCTACCTTTTCAACATGGCATGTACATCTAATTTTTTTCTAGTACATCAGTAAAATTTTAAAAGACTTTGTTTTATTCAGGACTTAGTTTATTTAAGCTGGAGGGTGGGAATGCCAGGACCTATTCAGTCAGACTTCAGAATGAATGTCTTCACACCTACTGGCTGTTGAGATGCTAAAACCATGACAGCAGGTTCTGTATTCACCTCATTTAGCTTCATGCCCTCAGTACTAAGACCTGTGCAGAGAACAATTGTTATTAAATGTCAAAATAAATGAGCTGATGTGTAATGAGTAACTTACAGAAATTAAGAGACTAATCAATTAAAATGGAACCGAGGGTTACTTGAGAGCCCCATTCCAGCATCCCAGCTTAAAACCTGAAGCAGATGGTGTCCCAGAAGACTGCTTCTTTTGGAGGAACCCTCTGTCAGCCAACCCACCTATATATTCTTGTCTTCTTCCTCTTTTCTGCAATCACAGTTCAAAATCCAGAGCTACCTTCCTTTAGTAAGGGAACAGCTGTGCAGCTTTGTGTCCAAACATTGTTTCCCATGCTATCTCATGGAATTATCCCCAACAAACCTATGCAATAGGTACTGTTGTTACCACAAGTCACAATCATGATCACTTCATCATCGTCAAGGTCATCTCCTCCTCCTCCTCCTCCTCCTCCTCCTCCTCTTCTTCCTCCTCCTCCACTTTTGTAATCATTATCATCATCTCTATCATTACCATCCCCACCGCCACCACCATCATCATCACTGCCACCACCATTACACAAAACCATGGTTATCACCACCACCATCATTACCTTATTGATAAGGAATTGGAGCCTCAGAAAGGATAATTACTTTGCCCACAGGGAAATGCCCAAAGCCAGAAGTAGAACCCTATTCATTTAACTCCAAGAAAGGGGCATTATCCTTAATTCATATGTTGTTCTTACTTCCCCAGACTTTGCCAGCCCCATACTCGTTCCTCCCCACTGCTGCCTAAATCCGACTGCCAACACTGTGCTCTTTTGTGAAAAACTTTTTACTATTCACCATAATGTGTCCTAGATACTGTGATGGGAAACAGGACAGACCTGGGGAGGTCCAGTTCATGACGATACATTGGATAACTCTGGAAATCACTGGAAATGTAGCAGTCAAGTCATGTTCTGCTCCTGAGATCTTTAAGGGTGAAGAATGTGACCAGCGCTCTTCCCTGCAACCACATCCTCCTCCTGAGCAAGTAAAACGGGATGCTGAGAACTTGACACACAGTGGGTCTTCTCAACCTCCTAATGCTACGACCCTTTAATACAGTTCCTTGTGTTGCAGTGACCCCAACCAGAAAATGATTTTCCCTGCTACTTCATAGCTGTAATTTTGCTACTGTTATGAATTATAATGTAAACATCTGATATGTGATCCCTGTGAAAGGGTTAGTTGACCCCAAAGGGGTTGCGACCCACAGGTTGAGAACCACTGTTCTAAGATGCCATTTATTTCAAATGAGATGTCTTTCCCATAAAAGGTCACTTATAGTACTTTCTAAATTTAAACATAATAGTGAGACATGACTCATAAAATTATAAAAGAAACCAGAAAATAAAATGACAAAGAAATTTGGGAATTATTTTGTCAACAGGAATGGCAGACAGAAAGAAAGCGTTTCGGAGAAGATTTTGAACAAACCTTTGTTACTATGTAGCATATGTCTGGTCCCAGTTGTGTGAGTAATTTGTTTATGGATATTAGAAAAACTGTCAGATGAAAGACAATTGGAACGAGTTAAATTTTGGGTGAGGGAGATAAAAGCTCAGTGCACATGAGCACTTGCCACTCAAACCTGATAAACTGCATTAGGTCCCTGAAACCCTCGTGAAATTTGGATGCAGTGGTGTGTGACTGTAATGCCAACCCTCCTATAGTGAGTTGGGAGACTGACCTAAGGTCTACACTACAGCAGCAAGCAACAAGAGACCCTGCTTCAAGTAAGCTAGATCCAAGGTCATTCTGTGGCCTACACTGCATGCTCCGGTATATACACATTTGTATACACAAACTTCCACACATCTTCACGATCAATCGTGACACACAAAAACTAAGAATAAATGAATAAGATGTAAATGCTATGATATGTTTACTGTGAAATATCTAGTTCAGAACATTAAAATGAGTCAAAATTTGCTTTGTCAAAAATCAAAATTTTTCTGCCATATTCTTGTTATCCATCATATCCTTTACAGAAACAGATAAATTACTAAAACTCATACGGAGTTATAAGAAGACCCTGAATAGCTAGTGTGATTCGGACCTCAAAGTATACCACAGAGCCATAGTCACAAAGGCAGCACAGTACTAGAATACACGCATACACACACACACACACACACACACACACACACACACACACTGGACTAGAAAAGAAAAGCCAGGAATAAAGCTATACATCCACAACCACTTAAGATTTGAAAGGTGTCAAAAACATACTTTTTTTTTTTTTTTTTGAAAAAGTGCCTTTAATAAACTGCTAGGACAGCTGGGTTTCAATGTATAAAAGAATGAAGCTAGATTTGCATCTCTCCTTCTGCACAAAAACTAATTCAAAATGGACTGAAGACCTTACTGCAAGGCCTGAAATATTGAAATTGCTGAGGAAAAATACAGAGTAAGACAGTTCGTGGATATGGGCATAGGGAAGAAAGGAAAAATCAAGAACTGACAAGCACATTGCAGGAAATGCATGGCAAAAGGAGTAGGCACCAGCATGAAGAGACAAGATGCAGAATGGGAGAGAATCTTTACCGTGTACTCACCAGACAGGGTTTAATAATGGGAACTTCAAAAATTGAGCACCTAAGCCCCAAATCCTGTAATACAAAGGCCAACAGTCAGTTTTCAGGGAAAAAAATGCAAATGGCCAGTAAATATGTGAGGAAGTGTTCAACATTCTTGTCATCAGGGAAATGCAAATTAGAGCTTCTCTGAGGTTCCATCTCACCAAGACTTGCTACCGCTGAGAGAAGAAATAACAACAAGTGCTGGAGACTGTCTAGTTTTGTTGTCAACTTGACACAAGATGAAGTTATCACAGAGAAAAGAGTTTCCGTTGAGAAAATGCCTCCATGAGATCCAGTGATAAGGCATTTTCTCAATTAGTGATTGAGAGGGGAAGGGGTAGTCTTGGGTTCTATAAGCAAGCAGGTTGAACAAGCCAGGAAAAGCAAGCAAGCCAGTAAGGAACATCGCTTCATGGCCTCTGCATCAGCTTCTACTTCCTGACCTGCTTGAGTTCTAGTCCTGACTTCCTTTGGTGATGAACAGCAGCATGGAAGTGTAAGCTCAGTAAACCCTTTCCTCCCCAATTTGCATCTTGGTCATGATGTTTGTGCAGAAATAGAAACCCTGACTAAGACAGTGACCATCTAGGGGAAAGAATCTTTACTCACTGGTGACAGGAGTTGCGCCTGATATGGAAGTTGGTGTGGGTATTTCCCAAAAATAAAAGTCAAACCATTGTATGCTTCAGCTATACCACCCCTGAGTATGAATGTGCCTGAAGGATGATAAGTTGAAGAGATACACATCCATGTGTATTACTGAACTACTTATCCATCATGGTCAAGACACACAGTCACTTGATGCCCACTGGCAGATAAATGAATAAAGAAAACATGCACATGTACAATGGGATTATATTCAGCCACAAAGAAACATGGCATTTGTCAGAAAATGGAGGAAATTAGGATTCATTAAGTGAAATGAGTCAGATTAGAGGAAAGATCACATCATTTTCTCATAGGCAGACTCTAGATTTAAATCAAGTGTGTGTGTGTGTGTGAGAGAGAGAGAGAGAGAGAGAGAGAGAGAGAGAGAGAGAGAAAGAAAGAGAGAGAGAGAGAAAGTTATAGGACATCCAGTTGTAAGGGAGGAGATCTTAAGGGAGCAGGGAGCAGGGAAGAAGGAAAAACCCAGAGAACATAATAGAATACATATGATATGAAAGCAAATGGGGGATGCTCTTGGCAGGAGGACGGAGACTAGCATGGGCGGAGCAGGGGGAGGAGGATGCTATGGGAGGGGGAAGAGGGACAGAGTCTAATGCGTGTGTGTGATGAAATGATCTGGTAAAACATCTTCTTCACAGGCAAATTAAATATAGAATGTGTTTTGAGAGCAGAGGTGCTGTTGTGTGCCAGTCTACTGTCCTGTCCTCTTGGAGTCTTGCACGGTCCTCATCAAGGACTATTGTTGGGATTCGCTGGCTCTGAGGGCTGCTGATCCTGAATGCTGTATTGTGTAGGTGGTTTCAAGAAGAAAAGCATGGAGATCCCGGTCAACAACGAAACCACTCCACACTGTGTATTTCTCTCCCTCATGGAGCAGAGAGGCGGATGGCCAGTGGTGGTACCGCCAACCGAAGCATTCTTGAAACTTATGAAAACTGCCCCAGCATCAAAGATACACTAGGATAGTTTGAACTTACCTGGTAGGAAGTGATGGTGTGCAAGTGACTCTGAAGGGTAATGGTGGGAAGATGGTGGGGTGGGGCGCAAATGACTCCGAAGGGTAATGAATGGGCAGTTGGGAGCAAAGTCACCCACTCTGAGATCTCCTCCACATTTCTCTCTTAGGAGAAGGAGACTGCAGAAGCTTCCCTTGGGAGGTTGTTTCTATTTTGTCATCAGTATTCTAGCTTTTAGAATGGCCCTTCACTGGAGCCATGGAGAGTGAGCCAACATCACTGCCTTTGCCTGTTCACAGCTTGGACAAGAAGATCTACGTTGAAGACTTACACTGATCTTTGACGGTGGAAATAGTATTTTTTTCCTCTTTGTAGTCCTGGCTATCCTTGAACTTGCTTTGTAGACAAGGCTAGCCTCAAACTCAGAGATCTCCCTGCCTCTTCCTTCTGAGTGTGTACCATCATGCCCAGCTGGAAATACCTTGTGTTCATTTTCCCTTCGGAAGACAATCTGTTTTCTGTCAAACCTCCACCTGAAAATCTAGAATGCAAAATCTAGAATAGTGTTATTACCATGCTCAAGTGTAAGAAGAACTGGAAGGCTGTCCATCCATTACCATGGTATCCGCATGGCAGTCAGCTCCACAAGTAAGACTGAGCTCTCCATGAATTAATGGGGATTCTGTACAGGCACCCATGATTTGATGAATTGAATGTTTTCTTCTTCACTTGCTCTCTGACTGTCCCTTCAAAGCAACAAACTGGGTGACAGGCATTATTTTCCTGAGGTGCTCTTCACAGATAAGGCCATATAGCAATCCTTCAATGGCAGGTGAAGCTGCTACTTCAGGTGAAACTCTAGATGACATTATCTGGGGCAGATCTTGAGACAGCCAGTATTTTCTTCCTGGATGTTCTGTTCTCAGGAAGGGAAGTCTCTGTTAGAGCCAAGACTTCCTGATCTGATGGGAATGGAGCAAGGTACACGTTGCCTGGTTCTAATGCAGCCCAAACACTAAGGTTCATGAAAGTGACAAGCAATGGCCCATGATCCATGGGACCCATGACATTTTAGACATGGATGTAAAGTAGGACAGCAAGGCCAGTGCAAGCTGCCTGGCTCTGTAGGTTATACTGATTTTTACACAACATATCAAAAGAACAAGCCCATGACCATGAGGACAAAGCGTGTCTTTGAGAGAAATACACTGAGCTCAGGGTTCACGAAGCCAACTGACCTGAGGCTGGAGAGGAGACACATGGAGACCAGCTGCCTTTCAACCATGCACTTAGCTCCTGTCTTTTTGACAAGCAGGACAGCGTGAAAGGTGGAAAAGCCCAGGACAAGAGCAATGAAGTCATCAGCTGGCCAGATGAGAGGTATTCTACCCAGAAAGAGGACTTCCCGAAACCGAAGGGGACCCTGCCAAGCCACTGATGCTAGTGTGACCCAGGGAATTATTGTACCAGGAGGCAGAGCTTCCGTGCTCTAGGCACATTCTCAAGGTCAGTGGTCACACTTTCACCCAGCTGCCCACACATATAAAAGAGAAATTTATAGACATATCTCTAAGGCAGTGTCTCCGCTGTTATCAAACTTTCCTGTGAATACAGGAAAGAAACCAGCTCCAAGAAAAATGTGGAAAATGCAATTCATATTCTCTAGAATAAGTATTGATTTTTTTGAAAATAAATTTTTCTTTTCTACACAATGTATTCCAGTCGCAGTTCCCCTTCCTCCAACTCCTCCAGGATCCTCCTCACCTCCCACCTACCAAAATCCACACTCTTTCTCTCTCTCATTAGAAAACAAACAAACAAACCAGAATGGGACAAAATAAACAAACCACCTCCCCCAAAAATGAGCTAAAGGAAAAGCACAAGAAACAAATACAGATGCAGAGACACACATTGGTTCACACAGAAATCTCATAAAAACACAAAGTCTGAAATCATGATATGTAAGCCAAAGAACTGTAAGTGTCTAAAAAAAAAAGCCCAAACAAATCATTATGAGACAAAACTAAACAAAATAACAAATAAATAACAACAAAAACAAAACAAAAAACAAAAAACTCAAAAACTCAAAAAAAAAAAAATCATTGAGTTTATTTTGTGTTGGTCATCTACTGCTGGACATGGGGCTTGCCCTTAAGTGTGGTTTATATAACCACACTTAAAAAGATTTCTTAAAAAACAAAACACAAAAAATGAATTTTTCCTTCTTGAGTGGTTATCAGTTGGAGACAGTTTATGGGTTAGGGATGGAGGGTTGTGTCTGCTTCCCTTCTCAGCACTGGGACTCTGTACAGACCCTATGCATGCTGACATAGTCTTTGTGAATTTACCTGTGAGTCAGCCCTTGTGTTTCCAGGCCATGTTTCCATGGTGTCCTCCAACCCAACTAGTTCTTAAAGTTTTTCTGCTTCTTCTTTCACAGAGTTCTCTGATTCCTGAGGAGAGGGATTTGACTTGATTTAAATGACTATCTTAAGCCATAGCACTTGAGAGGCTAGAGCAGGAGGACCAGAATTCAGAGACATGCTTGTCTACATAGCAAATTTGAGGCTAGCCTGGGACAGGTTTGAAAAACTCAGATAAAAAAAATAACTAATTTTAAAAAGGAAGACAAAATAATATAAAGCAAGCAGGTTAGAAAAGAAAGAAATTAGTCTCTCTCATCCTTCATAAGCCCTGAAACAAACAGTGTCTGTCATTTGTTGGTGTTGCCAGTTATTAACCTGCCAGGACACACACAAAACTCACAGCCCTGGGCATGAAGGAGAAAATGTAGATTATGTAATTCCCATTACTCACTAGATCCCATCTCAGGAGATGGTTGGCTCTCTAAGGGTAAACTTCAGAGAAGAATTTATCTTGCAGATCCTTCTAAAAGGAACATTAAGCAAGCTAATGACTGAAGACTCTGTAAGATATTACAGGAAATTCAGGAACAATTTTCATGGGACTAGTTCTTAAAGGAATCCCTGAGAAAATCTGGTACTTAGGTGGGACCATGACATGTAGGCATTAATTTTTTGCAACCTAGTTTAATAACTGGTCAATCTCTCCTCTTGCCCACCACCCACCCGAGGTAATGGAAAAGAAACGTGATTAAACTAGGGGGAAGAGGACTTGTTCAGCAATAGTTCTTTGAGGGTGAGCTCAATCTCCTTTGGCAGCAGTTCAGTCCTGTAGCAAACACCAAATATGAATCAGCAGCTTCAGTTCAGTCCCTTCAGCAGGCAGATATCATGAATGAACAGCATCTGTAGTTCAAACCTGAAGAAATTGCCAGACTCACCAACTGGCCTGAGGTGAGGCCAGAGAAGTGGCAAGAAGCCTCAGGAACTTCACGAGAAGTTCTTTGGGAATTTCTCTCAATGGCAGCGTTAGCCCAAGTGGAACTCAATAATGCTATGTAAGGTGAAGCAATACATGTGTGTCATTAGTGAAGAATAGCAAGGTGGAGCAAACCAAACCAAAGCTCAATGCTCGGCTCCCACTGTCTGTGGGAGTCATATTTACACCCCTTCATCACCCATCCATTCCTGTGTCTGCCTTATCCAAACAGATATTCTTTCACCCGTGTGCCCCAGCAAAACATCACTGGACGTACCTAACTTTCTAAACAAACCAGAAGTTTCCACTTCAATGATGCCTGACTTGAAATGAACTATCACATCTTGGAAGGTACTGGGTACCAGGTGTGATAATTCCACAGCTTGGGGCAGACTGTGCAGAGATCTCAGGTTTGTTTAAGCTTTAGGATGTGCACACAGAGGCAGAAAAATGAATAACAAAATCTACTCAGCGAAGGGATACAAGCTGTCTAGAACATTCTACAGAAGATCCACTCCCTGTTCTCGTAACTGATTTTAACTCTGCTTAGTTCATTATTTTTGCAAAATTGAAGAGTCTTGCTTTGCATTTTCATCATATGCATGGTGCTTTCCATCAAGAATCTTACTCCAATTTTAACTTTTTATCCAAGTGAAATGTGCCTAAGATTTAAAGAATCAAAGCGCAAGAAAAGGGAACTAGCCTAGAAGCTAGGGGCTCAATATGGACCTGGCAGTTTCCAATGCCTTCAAGGGACACATTCAGACATTAGCACAGTGCAGCGTGGTCACTCAGAAACATGGGACACCAGAAACAAATGCTACAGCTGTGGTGCTCACAGCAATGTCCTTCACAGTCTCAGACATTTGAACACTTGATCCCCAGTTGGTGGCACTGTTTGGGGAGGTTCAGGAAGTATGGCCTTACGGGTCAAAGTAAGCCACTGGATGGGAAGGGCTTTGAGGGTATAGCATATTTTCAGACCCCTCTCTGATTTTTTTGCTTGAAGTTGAACATGTGAACTGTCAAGTCCCTGCTCCTGGCACTATGCCTGTCCCTTACTGCCACCCTGAGGGGTTCTTCCCTCTGGAACCATAAGCCCTAATAAAGTCTTATGTAAGTTGCTTTGATCATGGTGTTTATCATAGCAATAGAAATGTAACTAACACAAAAGCTGAAGTATCTAGCTTTTGGTAGTGGGGATGAGAATGAAGGAGAGAGACACAGGGGGTTGTTTACATCCCCAAGCCTTCCTCAGTGTCAGTTTTTTGTTGGAGTTAGTCTTTCAGGTCAATACTTCCCATGGCTTGTGGCTATTTTTAAAACAAAAATCACTAAGACATTTATAAGGAATTCTCCACGCTCAGAGAGGGGTCTACACTGAGGCTTCCTATAAAGACTCCCTCTCATGCCTGCAAGTCCCTCTCTGTATCTGGGATGACTTCAGATGGGACATCTAGGTTGGTGGTCATTGCTACAGATTAAGCATGTCTGGACCCCACCCAGCAAGCAGTAGGCCTTATGCCTTTACTTTCCTGAGCTTGGGGAAGCTCAGCACCACTGGTATCAGCTGGCTTCTGAAGGCTAATGGGAGTCACACAGATAAAATAAGGGATGTAAGTGTGGTGAAGTCAGAAATCATTTCCTCTAGACCAGCAGTTCTCAACCTCTGGGTCGAAACCACTTTGGCAAACCTCTATCTCTAAAAATATTTCCATTATGATTCATAACAGTAGCAAAAATTACAGTTATAAAATAGCAATGAAAATAATTTTATTGCTGGGGCATCACCGGAACTGTATGTGAGGAACTAATGTGAGGAACTGTATTAAAGAGTCTAGGCATTAGGGAGGGTGAGAACCACTGTTCTAGAAACTCCCTGCTACTGCGATTGTGAGATTTAGAGGCACGAATTTGAAAAATGAGTCTTAGATGGGAAGGCAGAAAGAGATTTAAGAACCTTTAATTTCATGTTTTGAATAGGTAATATGTTAGCGTATTTGTTTAGCTATTTATATCTACCTCCCTTCCAATCCATATTCTACCCTGATCCCTTCCACACCCCCAATACTTGGTAGGAAAGAAGGTTAGAGACAAAGGGGGAATGTAGATCTCTCTAGGCTACTTCCTGCTGATTAGGGAGTTCCTTGTGGCAAGTCCAGTCTTCATTGTTGGGGATATCTCCAGCTTCTTCCTCTCTTTACTCACCACAACTTGACAAACTGCAGCAATGGCAACCAGGAGCAGCAGCCTCCACAGGTTCTCTCAGACTCTCCCATTTAAACTCTCTCCAGATTTCCCAGAATTAAACTATCTGCAGCTGGTAACAATCACACCCCTGCTAGTGCACAAGTCAAATCATAATCACCCACTGTGAGGCAGCCTCTCATCCCACATCTGGGATTAAAACAAAAACACATTCACATACCATAACTGAGTTTTTAAAGAAACCAAAATTCCCACTACAGTAATAAACTTGTGTCATTTAAATATCCACAGAAAGTCTTGTCTCTCTCTTGCACAAAAGCTGACTTTCCACAGCTGAGGTACTAGTTCCCAGGCTGTGTAACAAATTTAGTGTCTTACCACAGCACATATTTACCCCCTCACAGGTTCTGTGGGTTAGGAATCAGGTTGGCTTCCTTTGCACAGAGTCCCCAGCCTGCAGCTAACTCACAAGCTGGCTGAGTTTGCATCTAAGGCAATGGTTCCCATCCTTCCTAATGCTGTGCCCACTTAATAACAGTTCCTCGTGTTGTGGTGACCCCAACCATAAAATTATTTTCATGGCTGCTACAGAAACACTTATGCAGTCTGCAAGTGTCAAACAATCACTATCTGCATGTTTGCAGAGGAATTATGCTCAGCCTTGCTGCTCTTCTGCAAAATGAACTTGCTTTTACCCTTGAACTAAGCAGTCTGTGCATAGACACACATAGGCTGTTTTCAGCCCTTTTCATAGTTGCACAGTCAATGTATCTATCCATTTGGGAGACCTTGGGAGGAAAACTTTAACATTCAGATCTACTGAGGCCAGACATGTTTTTCTCTGTTGTATGCTTTCAGTAAAGCTCCTGTGTTACTAAAAGCTATTTATTCCTGCACTGCAATGTATGAGGGAGGCCAACGGGCTGAGAGACAGTGGAGCTTGGCCCTCTCTAGGTGGAGATGTCTGAGGCAAGTGCCCTGGGTGAGGGTCCTTAACAGGACTCATGGAGACTTGTGGACCATAGAAAGGGAGATGCCAATCTCCCTTTCCTGGAGAAGCCCCAAGGAAGCTGGTCAGGTGATCCTAGTGGCCTATTACCACACAGGGCAGTAGCCTTGCTGTAGGGGAGTCAGAACTCCTGAGGCTGCTTCCTGGTTGCAACCAGCATAGAGAGCTTGAGGATCTAATGTCGGTCCCACTTAGACTGAAGAATTAGTCTTGAATCAAAGATCCATAAACGAATGTCTACAGAGAGATGATGCACTCAATTTAGGCACAAATTAGTGATTTAAGAGCTTAAGTGGGAGAGAAATCCCAAGGACTGGAAAAATATCTTGAGAGATGCAGTCTGTCTTGGAAAACAAAATAAGAAACTCAGCTATGGGGTGGTGGGGCACACCTTTCATCCCAGTATTTGGGAAGCTGAGACAGGCAGATCTCTGTGAGTTAGAAGCCAACCAGAACTACAGGTCTATACAGAGAAACCCTGTCTCAAAAAAAAACAAGAAGTCAGATGCTAGAGGCATAAATGCTAATAGAAAAAATAACAGCTCAAGATAACCAAGATGAAGTCTGTAAGGCAGTGAGCTGCGCACCAGTTTCCTCACAGTAGACACACCCATTTGGTTGGACTACAGAGGAGGTCACAGTGGTAGGAGGGGATCCTGAAGCCCCTTTCCTGGGGCTTTAAATTCTCCACACTGGTTAGCTCTGGGCTGCCTCTCTTCTGAGGCCAAGGCTATGAGCAGTGCCTGCCAGTCTCAGCCGTCCATCAATAGGCTGTCCTGGGTGTCTGGTTCACTGATGAGTGAAGAAGTTGATTTTAGTGTATTGCATGTTTTATGACTGTGGTGGCAACACTGGAAACTTTCAAGCTCTTTACAGATCAAAACCATAATTCTCTGATTTCTAAAAAAAGTTATTATTTATCTTAGTGTATGAGAGTTCTCTCTCTCTCTCTCTCTCTCTCTCTCTCTCTCTCTCGTGTGTAGACACATTCATTTATTTTTATTCCCTCTTTCCTTCCTTTCTTCCTTCCCTCTCTCCCTCTTCCTTTCTTCCTATTTTCTTCTTTCTTTCTTTCTTTCTTTCTTTCTTCCTTCCTTTGTATATATTTATATTTGAGTCTGAGAACCATGGCATGCATATAGAGGTCAGGCTTCAATTCTTTTCTCCTATCATGTTCGTCCTAAGGATCAAAGTCACAACATTGTGCTTAGCAGCAGGTACTTTCCCCACTGAGCCATCTCTCTGGACCCCACTCATTGATTTTTTTTTTTTTTTTTTAAACGATAAGCCAATCTTAGAGGGCTGAACTAGACTTGATTTGGTCATAATATATTGTTCTATTTATGCATGATGGGATTCAATTTGCTAGCATTTTGTTCAGGATTTTGCATTTACATTCATGAAAGAAATTGACTGGCAATTTTTCTTTCTTGTTCAGCCCTTGTCAGCTTTCCATAAAGTTGTGCTGTCTCGTGAAGTGAATTAGAAAGATAGTTACATCTCATGAAAATGAAATGTAAAGAGCATCATCTCCTCTTAAAGCATTTGAGCCAATTTGGACCTGGACGTATGGGAATGTCTGACACTGAGATCCAATTTCTTTAATAGGTATAAAAATACTCCTATTTTCATGGGATTTCCTAAAATTTGTAGATAATTTCCTTCACATCATCTTGTAATTCATTTCATTCTCTGCATAAGTAATTTGTGCCTTCTCCATTCTTCTTGAGGAAAGTTTTATGGACTTACTAATTTTATCAGCTTTTTTCAAAGAACCAACTTTTCCTTCAGGATGCCGTCTCCACTGACTGGTTGCATTTAGAACCTTTGTTCTGGCTGCATGGTCCTCTGAGCTTTCATTTTCTTTGGAGCTGATTTCCCTTTGCCTCTTACTTGCTCTTGGCAACTCACTTATGCCTCAGTCTCTCTTTCTCATATGTACACATTTAGCAAATATTTCCAGGCATGCTGTTATTTGGTACTATGAATTTGGATGTGTTTTATTTCCACTGTGATTTACTTCTGAGTACTAACTACACTGCATTGTGATTTCTTCTTGACACATAAAGTCTTCAGAAGTGAAGAGGTTCATTTTCAAACACTGGGGCTGTCATGGGTTTTCACATTTGATTTGGGGGAAGGGGGTGGAGATGGCTGAGTGGTGAGTCATGCGTGCTGTTCTTCCAGAGGACCTGAGTTCAGTAACTAGCTCCCACAATGAGCTTCTCACAACTGCCTATAATTCACATTCTAGTGGGTCTGACAAGTCCTTCTGACCTCCACCAGTAGCTCACTTCTATCCCAACCCCAAATGTGCCATACACTCACAGAGAGATACACACATACACATAAATACAATTTTATTTTAAACTTAATTCCACTGTGATATGGGAACATATTCCAAATAATTTTAAAACTAAAATGTATCAAGCCTTGGTCATTAGTAGCCTGGAATATATTCAATTTTCAGTAGAATCCTGGTGAGCTTTAACTATCAGCTTTGTGATAACAAAAAAATCACACAAGAGGAGGACCTCTGATGTGTTTATAAAAAGATAAAGAGACAGATATGTATGTTCTATAGGTGTGTGGGAGGTGTAGGGGAAGGGTGTGCCTCAGCAGGCCCATGCCGAGGCATCCCTTCCCCCTGAGGTACCAGCCACATGATGATATAGCATAGAATAGAGCTTATTCAGGGCATGGGGAGGGGAGCTAAGCGGGTAGTAGAGGCAAAGAGAGGGAGAGAGTAGAGAAGTGGAGGCTGGTCATGACCACATCTCAAGAGAGGGGGCAAGCAGCCCCTTTTATAGTGGGCCAGGCCCACCTGGCTGTTGCCAGGCAACTGTGGGGAGGAACATACCTGCCTGTTGCCAGGTAACTGTGGAGTGGAGTTTAGACAGAATGCTAACCACCTCAACTGAGGAATTTCTAAGGTTGGATTGGCCTGTGGCATGTCTGTGCAAAACTGTCTTGATGGTTAATCATCAAAGGGGGCCCCAGCCCACTGTGGGTGGTGCCATTCCCTAGGCAGGTAGACCTGGACCATGTAAGAACGCAAGTTGAGCAAGGGCCTGCACAAGCCAACAAGCAGTGTTCCCACACAGTTTCTCCTGTACTTCCTTGTCTGTGAGCTGAGTTCCTTGGTCATAGATAAAGCTGTGTGGAATAGCAAGCAGGCCTCCCAACAAGCACCTGGTTGAATTCCTGCCCTGACTTCCCTCAGTGATGAACTGTAACCTATAAACAGAAATCATCCATTTCTTTTCCTGTGCTGTGTTTCATCTTAATGTTTTCTCCCAGCAACTAAAAGGAAACTAAAACGATCAGTAATCCTCAAACCTTAGAGTTTCAGGCTCCCTTTATACCAATAAAATCGACTGTGACTCTAGCATTGTTAATATGGGTTATATAAAAGGATATTTATCATGTCAAAAATAAAGAAACTTTTATATCTACTTATTTGTTTCTTTGAAACAATAGCCCCAAGCCTGTTTCATGTTAGCTTAAATAACATTTTCATGAAAATGTGGTGACCAGAGTGTCCTTACATTTTTTTTTCAAGTCTTTTTGACATCTGGCTTCATAAAAAGGTGATTGAATTCTTCTTTCTGCACCCAATCCATTTATATATGTTGTTTTGACTGAAGTGCATGTGACAAAGACAGATGCACACGTGTTTGTCTCAGGAGAGGGAAGAGTGCACCCATGGGCTTTGCACATAAGTATAGTTTTCCTCAGTGCAGAGAAACTAACTGAGCAAGTGGTGGCTCCTATTGGTTGGATAGAATGTGGAGTCTGAAGCCAGAGCAATGGCTGTTTTGTACTGTTATATTAAGATCAATGACTGTGCCTAGAGAGATGGCTAGGGGGTTAAAAGCACTGGCTGTTCTTCCAGAGGACTGGGGTTCAATTCCCAGCACCCATATGTCAGCTTACAACTGTCTGTAACTCCAATATCAGGGACCCAACATCCTCACACAGACATACATACAGGCTGAACACTAATTCACACTAAATAGTAAGCAAGTAAATCATTTTTATAAAATTCATGAATCTCTGGAATAGACTGCTTGGAACAGAACTCAATCCATGCCTGGTTTTATGTCATGCACTGGCTTGGTACAATGTCAGGAACCCTTGCCAATACAGACACATCTTTTTACACAGTATCAGAAGCTATATTCGCTCTGCTCATCACCAGCCATGGAGAAATCAAAGCGATACACTCATGGTAACAGATTCAAGTTTCTCTAAATTCCAATTTGTGCTTTAAACTAAATTCCCATCATGGGCATAGACTGGACATGTTTTTCCTTGAGAAGACAGGCTCACACACACTTCAAGAACATTTGCCAAGTCAACTGCCCGCAGCAGTTTTTTTTGTTTTGTTTTGTTTTGTTTTTTAAAGTAACAACACTATCCCATGGAAAAAATAAAAAAAGAAAAGAAAAGAAAGAGGCCCTTTAGCTTGTAGTTTAAAATGAACCATGTGATTACTTTTCTTGAGCCAGCGTGGAATTCCAGTTGGCCAGCAGTGATGGAACCTGAGTCTCATTGTATCACAGAGAACACTGAGAAGCCATGGCCTGATGTCTCAAGACTTAACAAAATGAATGCTCCTCCAGTGACATCAAGGATGTTCTTGGTGATACCAGTTGCCCTTCTGATCTACTTCTGAGCATCTATTTGCAAAATGGCTACTTCTGGTTCCTCCATTCCCAGTTGTCACTTTGGCAATATCACATTGTGGGGCAGTGGTCTGTGACCGGCAGTCTGGCACCCGGTCCAGCACAGGCTAAAACTCTGGGAGACCCCGTGGGGAAACCCACCAGAGACCAGAAAAACATTTTTGCCAACACTCCCTGGAGGCTTTGGCTACATAAGACTTGTTGTCAGACCCCTGACCCACCCCTCCTCAGGTAGAGGCGTAGCCACGCAGCCCATCCCCAGGTTAATGAGACACCTAGAGACCTAGCCACGCCCTTTCCTAGTTATTATATCTGCCTCGCCTCTCCCAGAGGGGTAGGGGTACAATTCCATCCACACCACTCCACACGATGACAATAAATGTCTTAGAATTATGGACTGTCTATACATCTTGACCCGCCGTGGGAAGTGAGTGATCCGGCCTTCGATTAAGGAGCCACATCTAATCTCACGACGAAGGTGGCATCTCAGTGCTTCCAGACAGCCACCACATTCACCACATTCACCCAAGCCTAAGCAGCTAGCCTGGCGCCCCAAAGTCATTGAACCGGGTCCCGCTGCGGGACGCCAACTGCACTCTGCACCCCATCTGTTCCCAGGCCCTGAGTCATCTGGTGGTGTCTGCGATGTCCAACCATGGGAACTCCAGATCTGGCTGTGGCGTTCCCCAGGACAGCTCCCTCTTCTACCCACGGGCTGTGTCTCCGTAGAGGCCTCTCACACAGCCTGGCCATCCTGTCGGACTGTAGAAGAGCTCGCAGCCACTTCCCGTGTGTCTCCTGTCTCACCCAGAGCCGCAGCGCCCTGGATGGACACGTGGGACTTCTCTCCACTGCGCCATTTGTTCCAACATCACATAATAAGAAAGGAAGTTGAATGATATCATTTATAGTCTCTGGAACCCCCTCACGGGGAGATCTGGGGACCACCCTTTGAGGAACTGTGCCAGGAGAAGGGAGAGGCTCCTCTGGGTTCTGGGTAGCTGTCTAGGACATTGGAAGGAGCTTGTCCTTCCACACGAAGGACGAAGGGCAGAGATACACTCCTCAGCCATGCAGCTCTACTCCAGATTTTCAGCAGAGCTCCGCTGCTTTGGGGTAATGGTGATGAGCTGTTTCTAGCTGCACAGTGTTAGCACACGGGTGAGAGAAGAATTGCGCTGTTTCTTTAGGCCACAGTAAAGCATTGACTCTCTTACCTGGACCTCAATGGGCCTCCCAGAAGAGTTTCTCAGAGTTGATGTAGCCAATATCCCACAGGTGAGGAGCTTCAAGATCACGAATACTGTCCAATAGTTCTGGAGGCTGATGTCTGGGCTCAGGTGCTGCAAACAGGCTGGTTCCCTCTGAGGGACCTGAGAGAGAGAATTCCAGGTGGTAGCTGATGACCCATACCATCCCGTAGCTTACAGATGCACTGTCCAATCTCTGCCTCTGTCTTTTCTCTTTGTCTCCGTATGACACTTTGGCCTGTGTCCAGATTTCCATTGTTACATTTAAAAACTTCGTTCATACAAGTGTAATTTGACCATCAAGTATTCCCCCCCCCCCCCAATTTTTCCTCTCTTGTAAGGACATTAGCTGTATTACAGAAGGGTATGCCCCACTAGTTACATCTGCAGCAACCCTATTTCCAAGCAAGGCCATACATTCTGAGGTACTAGAAATTACGACTTTCTATGTGAATTTGGTACAACCCAATTTATCTGTAACAACCACCTAACCTTTGCCTAGATACTAAATATTAATCTCCTCTCTTCCTCCAGCTTTCTCGGTCTCTCTCTCTTTCTCTCTCTCTCCATTTCCTGCAGACAATAGCCTGCTATAAACCTGCAGGCAATAACCTGCTATAAAAGGTGACTTTTGTTTAGAACTCTGTACCCAAAGAAAGTAGGGTGTGCTAAAACTTTATAATAATGAAGTACTGCTAATAATGAGGTGCTATAACATAACATAGAATAACACTCCTTATAATAATTATATACTAACTGAGGGCTTGATCAAGAAGGGTCAATCCAAGGGGGAAGACAGGAACCTAGGCGAGGGGTCTCTAGGCAGATGGTAGACGAGCTGTTCTTGGCTCAAGGGCAGGAGCAGTTAGTTCCATCTCCTCTAGAAGTAGCAAGGTTCTGAGGCTGCAAGCCGTGAGGAAAGAAGCAGTTGCTGAGCCCTCAACAAACATTGACATTTTATTTTTACCGGAGTGGCAGTCCCAGGAGGGACGTAAGCAGGGCATGCCATAACTTGTATCTGCAAGCCTCTTCTTAAGTATCTTTGGATGCCCTATTACATAACCGAGTCAGAAACCAGCAGGAAGGAGCTGGCAGACCTCTTTTAGGTCACAAGCTTTTAGGGACAGGCTCTAGCCAAAAAAGGCACCTATCTCTCCAGCCTTCCCCTGCAGCCAGATGAGTAGCCTGGCTGAAAGATGCAAAGTCCTGGTACCTCCTGCATTATGAGACACGAGTCTGTGTCTCCACAGTCACGTCCCATCTGAAGCATTCTGCGTGAAAGGCTATGAATTTTCCAACCCAGACTTTCATTGCCTTCCTTCCTGAAATTGGCTTCCCACAGGGAAAAAAAAGGGGGTCACACATAGAAAATGGGCTCGTGTCAAATGGGAACGTCATGAGGATTCTTCAACCAGCTGATAGCATCTGAGAGGATGCTGGCTAGAGGGGGCTGCTGGCTACAAGAGGCTATACGCACCCCAGTCTGACCTCTGTGACCAGTGGCATTGGCAAATACATTACCTTCAGTCATTCTTGTGCGCTCTAGGATGGTGAGGAGATTTGATAGCCTCTGGGTTTATGGCTCTGTGACTCAAAGGACTGCAATCTTATGCAATGCCTTCACCTCGTGCCTCCGGGAAGAAGCGACTGATGATTGCTAACCGCTCATTTCCTTTAGGTCATGGCTCGGAGGTGTCTATCTAATGAAGAAACCCTGGGGTGGACAGGGATGAGAGCTCCATCATCTAACCAAACACACTGTGCACCCAATAGCCCTGCCAGTCGGCTGATTTCATCCTGGTCTGCTTTCCAAGGGCCCTGAGCCTACAAAATACACTCAACTCAGGTAGGGAAGTCACAGCCTAAAGGACAGAATGTCTCAAAACTTACAGACGCCTCCCATCAGAACAGAATACAGGCCCTGCATATGACTGTGAATATTCTGATAGACACATAGGGGAAAGAGGTTAGGCTTGATTAGTTTGAATAGCACATTATATTTAACCCAGTTTATTCAGGACATCACTATTTCACTATATAACTAATATAAGCCACTGTGAACAGGATTTTTACACTATTCGGTGTATTTTCAAAAATCTATTATGTGCTTTCTACCCCAGCACACCTCACATGCATTTCACAGGCTGAGCAGGCATATGGGACTCATGGCTCCCATGTAGGGACAGCCAGCTCTGGAAAGATTGAGCGGAAGCCTCCAGCCCCCTGGGTCATGTGTCTGTGTCCTGGGAGAGAGCATAAGCAGAGACTTAGCAAATAGAGCAGCAGTATATTCTATGTGGTATGTGGTGGACTTTAAGAGCCAAGCTAGACTGTGTCTACGTGTGTGTTAAGTATTCCTGTGTACACATAAGGAACTAAGGGGGGAATGGGGTAGGGCATGAGGGAGGGAAAAGACAGAGAGGGGTGAAAGAGGCACAGAGAGGGAAAGGAAGGAGAGACAACAGAGATATGCCTTTCTGTTCTTTGTGCCTTCAAGCTGATAACATTCCTCATCCACTAAAGTTATTTCATGTCTCCTTACATATTAACTTGCACCATGTGAGTATATGTGTATATGTACACATGCACATGCATATTCAATTTAAAGAGAACGACCCTGTATCCATATCTCTGGAACCGCATTCTGAGGGACACAAGGTCTTCTTTCCCAAAAGTTTCTAACTGCTTCCTGAAGCTATGGGTCTAGAGAGGAAAGGAAGATGGCTGAACTGTAGACAGAAAATACACATCTGTGCTGTCCTGTATTTAGCTGATGTCTATGTTTATAGCCAAACAAAGTGGGTCCAGCTTACAATGAAAAACTGGACAATGGGCGTCAGGCCGTGCTCCACCAAGGCACTGTGTTCAGTGAGTGGCATCAATCATGGCTGCCATCCCAGCTCTGTTGTGAGCACTGACTGTCTCAGCCAAGTGACAGAATGTGTCGGCACTGCCCTGGTTTTATCAGTCAGCTTCATTTTAAACTTGGTGGTTTGTGCTTAAGAGCATTTTACCCTCTCTATTTTATGAAAATAGAAACATACATGCCACTTTAAGTCTCACAAAAAGATCAATAGCAGGTTAGATTTTCCCTGTGTCTCCTTTTAGAATCTTTGAACTACATCCTTGATCCAGGCAGGCAGCCTCCCATTGACAGCACACTTCTGCTGCAGAATTCTTTAATGTTGGTAAACTCTTAAGTCAAGAGTCTTCTCAGGCCCCATTTAAGGAATGCTTAACAGCATAAAGCATGCTTTGCCTGCGTGACTGAATCCAAGGATCTGGAAAATTCTATTTATTGAAGTTCTAAATATCACCACTCGGGTGCTCCTAAGAACTTCCTGGCTTTGGGTCTTTTGAATACCACGTTCACCCTGCAGCAGGGCTGCCCAGAGCCCTTTATAGACTCCATAGCTCGTGATCAGCTCATGAGTTGGGAAAGCTGTTGAGAATGGGCAGAATAGAGCAGCCTCGGTCTCCTTTCTGCGGCTGTGAGAAAACACCGGGACAAGAACAACCTAAGAAAGAAAGGGTTTATTTTCACTCACAGTTCGATGTCATAGCCCATCACAGAGGAGAAGTTTAGGAACCAGGAACTTGAGGCAGCTGGTCACATCAGATCCACACTCAGAGAGAAAGTGTTGATGCTTATGCTCAACTAGATCCTCAATCTTACACACCTAGGAGTCTAGTCAGGAATCGGCTCAGCCTACAACTAAGATGGGTCTTCTCACTTCAGTAAACACTCTCTAGACCAACCCCTACAGGCATGCTCAGAGGCCCACACCCCAGGTGATTCTAGAGTCCAATGAGTTGGCAATACTACTTGTCACAAAACCCCAGGGTGTCTTGTCCATGTGTGGGGTGGTGGTCTGTTACAGGCAGTCTGGCACCCAGTCAGCACAGGCTTAACTCAGGGCAACCCAGTGGGGCAACCAGAAAGGGACAGGAAAGCGTTTTGCCAAAGCTTCTGGGAGACCTTTTGGCTACTGTCAAGTACAACCCCCCCACCCCACCCCCCAGTCTCCTGTAGAGAGGTCTGTCATGTGATATCTGTCATGTAAGACCTGTTGTCAGACCCCTGACCCACCCCTCCTCAGGTAGAGGCGTGGCCACGTAGCCCCAAGTTATCCCCATGTTAATGAGACACCCAGAGACTTAGCCACGCCCCTTCCCAGTTACTATATCTGCCTCGTTCCTCCCAGAGATTTCGGGGTACGATTTTATCCATGCCACTCAACACAATGACAATAAATGTCTTAGAATTATGGACTGTATCATCTTAATCTGCAGTGGGAAGTGAGGGGTCCGGCCTTTGATTAAGGAGCCACATCTAATCTCCCACAGGGGCATCTCCGGCGCACAAGTGGCACAAACCAGGGTCCCCAGGCTGGATGCCAGCTGTGCTCTGCGGCCCCGTTCATTTTCAGCTCTCCCCCCGCCCCCCAGGTACCCAGAGCCTGGGAACTCCAGAGCCGGCTGCAGCATTCCCTGGAATAGTCCCTCCCCCACCCATGGGTAGGTCTCCCAGAAGGCTTCCCACAGCCTGACCTGCCTGTTGGACTGTGGGTGGAGAAACACGGCCACTTCCTCACATGTCCTGTCCCTCCCAGAGCCTCAGCGCCCGGAGCAGACACGCGAGGCTTCTCCCCACACCGTTCCAGGGTGTTCCCACATCCATGCATGAATGCTGGCCCCCATTGCTTGACTCTTGCTGTTTCTGTCATAGTGGGTGACAGACAAGAGCTTGCATTACTGAGGAAAGCCTCTTTCCTGTCCCCTCAGTGTGTTCTACTTGTATAAAGAGGCCAAGTTTCTGTCCCCTACTAAGTCTGCAAATCTGTCCTCCAGAATCTGAATAAGCCCGGCCCTGCTCATGGCTGTGCTTTCCTTCAGCCTTTCTCTGTGTTCCTCAGACATCCACATTCTTCACTCTGGCGGCATTTATCTGTGGTACATCCTCCCTTGCGTGTCTTTAGTTAACTTGTGGACGGGTTCCAGGTCACAGATGCTCCAGGCTTCTAAGCAACAGGGGTGGTCCATCCTGCTAGAGAGGGTGGCCTTGGCATCAGGTGGCCCTTCTTGGAACACTGCTTACTGAGTATTCACCATGATGTCCTCTTGTCGTTTTGGATCCCTCACCCAAGGCTCCTGAAGATCTCTGCGTATCACATTTGATTTTCTGCAGAGCCCGGAACCTCCCCACAGCTGCTTCCCTTCCTCTGCTCAAAACTGCGTATGGAAGCTCCCTTCCCTTGAATGACACAACCCCCTGTTCAAGAGCCAGGCTTAATGGAGTACTCCGACTCCACCCCACCCCACCCCCCACAGTTCTCGCCAGACACCTCCTGACTCCCGAGTCCATTCGTCCATTCTCATTCTCTCTCTCTCTCTCTCTCTCTCTCTCTCTCTCTCTCCCCTTCCCTCCCTCCCTCCCTCACCCCTCCCTCACCCTCTTCCTCTTCCTTTTCTCCTCCCCTCCCCCCCCTTTCTCTCTCCTCCTCCCTCTCCAGCCCATCCCTCTTCTACCTCCCCCTGATGCTCCTCCCCTTCTCCTCTTCTCCCTTCTCCCATTGGATTCTGGGCTTCTCCAAGTTATTCCCAGTAGCTGCTTCTTCCTTCCTAATGTTTCAGAAGGGCTTTGAGGATTGCACTGCAATTTCTACTCTCTAAGAAGGCAAGTAGAGCTGCTCTCGCGGAGTCAGTTTGGTTTCAAATAAAAAGTGTCTCTCATTACATTGCTAGTTAATCAACATTGCTGTTCAGGATATATTACCATTTCTAGAGGAAGTCTCTAGAACATTTCAAAAAGCCTCATTCATCCACAGCACTGCTTTTTAAAAAAAAAAAAAAAAAAGTCAGAGACAGCCTGCTAACTTTAGAGCATTCTTTGAAGCATTCTTTGCCACCTCTCTACCCCAGGGCAGGAACGATGACTGTGTGTTAAGATTTAAACTCATTGTTGAATCCAGGAAGAAACTGGCAAAGGCCTCAGAGCCACTGGGGTTCATGACCATTCTTTGCATTCCAGAGCTTAACCTCAGCGTCTCTGGAGGTCCAATTCTAACAGCATAGATTTGGAACATCCTCGTCTTCACTTGCTAATGCAGACAAGATTTATGAACCCCTGCTGGGTACCAGAAACTCTGGTGTCATGAGCACACAGCAGGGATGGGACAGCATCTGCCACCTTCAGCTAACAGCACAGGGAGCACAAGACACCAGAGCAGCTGAGTGAAATAAGATCTGTATCTGGTAGAGGGGACAGGACACCCCTGGACTATGGGGGCTTTAATGTCAATTGTTTTTCTTAAGGAACAATAGTCTTTGAAGTGTACACTCAGGGCTTCAAGAGCCTCCCAAGGAATGTTCCTAGATATCTTGTCTTGGTTGTTGGGATGGTACATTGAATTCTTTGCCTGTGGCATTTCCCTCTAGGTCAGGGTAGGTGCAAAGCAAAGCTACTGATTTATTTTGAGCTGGACACCTTATTCAACTTCTTTACTGTGCTCTAGAATTTGAGAACAGTGTTTCCACCAAAAGCCATCTGCACTGCCCTCAGAACGTCGTGCTCTCTCTAAGTTGTGTTTATCTAGCCATGTTCAGGATAGAAGAAGGAAGTGTGCTACAAAACTCTTGGGAGCTAATTCTCTCCCACTCCAGAAGCAAGCCATGTTCTCACAGGACACATGTTCCAAGGCACCAAAATCCTGCCATCTCTTGCACCTTCTCATCCTTGTTCATATCCAGTGACTTCGGTCCCTTTTGTGGTTACCGAGAGAGGCTGGGTGCTTCCTGTCCTCTGAAACATTTGGTCAGTACACTTAGCAGCTAATGCTCTCAGAGGCTAAGAAGAGGCTAAACCATGGGTCAGACTCAAGTGGGGTGTATCTTGGCCATGCCAGAAGGAACACATTCAGAAAGGCAAGAGAAGGACATATACCTGAGCATGCAGGATGGCCAACAGGGCTCATACCTGAGCCCTGAGACAGTGGCCATGTCAAAGAAAGCCTCTGTGTTGGTTTGACAAAAGTCTCTGACTGCGTGATGTGGGTGGGTATCCTGTAGGAAGTGGTGTAGAGGTGGGATCCTGGGCTCAGTGTCTATCAGCACTATACACGGGACTTCAGGAACAGGGGAAAGAGACAGAAGAGAGGGACACTGGGTATCTCAGAGGTACTCTGCCTATTCTAGGCTAAGCACTTAGGCTTTGGGTTAAATTCCTACCCAGATGGTATGGAGGTGACATTTGATAACAGCCATGGTGGCTGATCTGTAGTCTCAGGCTTTGAGACACTATTTTCCAGGGTTCCATTTGCTAATAGTCAGGAATATGAGCCTGGGGCTGTGTCTTTAGGCTCCTTAGACATCATTGGTCTTAGCTTCAGTGACACAAGTTACCACTCTGCATCAAGTGGCTCACACTGATCCTGCTGTGCTGGGACAGAGCTGGGTTCAGGCAAGAGTCACTTTTTGGAAAATCACTCTGAACTCATTTTCTGCGATTGGCTCAAGAAAACAATTGTTTGAGAGAGGAAACATCGTGGTGTGTGTGTGTGTGTGTGTGTGTGTGTGTGTGTGTGTGTGTACAGTGTGCATACATCCAATTCAATGTCACTGATCGACTCATTCATTCAGGCAGTATTATTTAAGGGCATGAATGAGGCATTTGAGCTTGAAGTCCATCTCAATTGGCTGGAGATACTCTAAATATGTATAAAGCCTCTACATGTGCTGTCGTGGTAACTGCATGACAGAGATGTGTGATCAGCTCCATGGGAACACGTCAGAGTATGACTGTCCACTCGGGAGACTCTGGCAAGGTGTAATACCATGGGAAGTGTTGCAGGCCTAGAGAACTAATGCATGGTACGCCCAGCAGAAAGGGTGTGGGCTATTGCTTCAGATAGAAGGACAGGAGCCAGGGCTGGAGTGCAAGGGTAGGCTGAGTCCTCTGTGGAGAGGACATCGGGACAGTGTTGGGATGCTGGAGAGAAGGTGACACACGCTGCTTTTGTGTGAGAGTTTATTGTAAAGATGGATAGCTATGATCTTTACATTCAGGACCAGGGCAGGCCAGAACTCTGTTGTCAATAAGGTGCCTGGTATACAGGACTCAAACACAATGCATGGACTGTGTTTGTCATCCTGTATGACATCCTGGGACACAGGACCTCTCATATCTGTGTCTGTATTAGTCACTTTTCTTGGTGCTGTAACAAAATGCCAGATAAAGCAAATACAGGAAGGAAGGAGGGAAGGAGGGAGGAAAGGAAGGAAGGAGGGAAGGAGGGAAGGATTCGTGTGGGCCTGTTGTTTGAGGACCCAGTTGTGGGGGAGAGGGACAGTGGGATTTGTCTGCAGTGACAAATTCAAGAGACTCAATTTGCAGAAAGGGATGCTGGCACAGAGAAAAGGCAAAGATGGCTGGAGTGTGGATTTGGTGTGAGACAGTGGCTTTTAAAGTCCCCACTAATAAAAATTCTGCGCCTTTTCCTCAAAGGCTTGTTCTCAAGAGAGTTGCAGAGGCTGGAGAGATGGCTCAGTGGTTGGGAGCACTGGTCGCTCTTGCAGAGGACCTGAGCTCAATTCCCAGCACTGACATGGTAGCTCACAAGCATTTGTAACTCCAGGTGTAAGAGAATTCCTTCTTCTGACTTTCATGGGCATGTGGTACAAACTTTCATACACTCTAGCCAATCCCCGTTGCCCAGTTCCCCATCCTACTGGCTGCAAACACAAAACCTTACCTAACCTTGGGGCTTGAGACCACTCCTTCTTCTTATCATAGACTCAGTCGTGCAGCAGACTGCCAAGAGCTCTCAAACTTGCAGAATTGTGAGACAGGAAGGCACCAGTGGGCAGCTAGAGGACAGAGGGGCCACCATCACCTCACCTTCCTGCTGTTCTGTGACACTTTAGTGGACTTTGGGCAAGCCTCCTCCTGAAACTGGACTATAATGATCATTTCTTCCTGTGACAAGAGTCTGAGGCAGCTGGTCACTTTGCACCTGTAGTCAGGAAGCAGAGGTAGACACTGGTGCTCTGCTCACAGCAAGCTTTATTTTCAGGGTCCAGGACCCCAGCTGACAGGACAATGCTGCCCACAGTCAGGGTGTGGCATCCCCCTCCACCAGGCTTCTTTGGAAACATCCTCATAGATACACCCAGAGGTGTGTCCAGGTGATTCCAGATTCTGTCCAGTTGCCATGGAAGACTAAGCTGTCAGTGTTCAATGAATATTTGTTGAAGCAACAGAATATTTTAGAGTCCTGTTCTTCTCTATGCAGCAATTCCAATGTCCATGCTAGCCAGAGAAGTGATATTTATTTATCCTATGTGATATTTATTTATATGTTTAAGTCTGTGTGGAGTACAGGCATGTGTGTATATGTTTCTACATGTAGATATGTGTGAGCACATGTGTGGAGGGTAGGGGTTGATGTCAGATGCTGTTAGCATACAGGTGATTCCACTAGGCTCCTCCCAGGGACCTAGAGGGGGTGGCTTATATCATCAGCTGCTGCCATTACCTGCCACCCACCAGGTGCAGGTGGCCTGGCATATAAAGGGACTGCTCTGCACTCCTGTTCTCTCTCTCTCTCTCTCTCTCTCTCTCTCTCTCTCTCTCTCTCTCTCTCCCTCTCTCTCTCTCTCTGTTCCCACATGTTCCTGGCTGGCCTCTTTTTGTCATTTCTGTCCTTCTCTGTCCCCCCTTCTCTGCCCTCATGGCTCTGCTCCAGTCTGTCTGCCTCTACCCCTTCTCCAGGCCCTCACCCCCCTCCCTTCCCCCAAATAAACCTCCCTTGTACCAGATCTGTCGCATGGGGTGATTTCCCAGGGGGACACCTCGGCATGGGCCCTCCAGGTACCCCCCCACACTGCTGCATTATATTACATAATCAAGAGCCCAGAACTATTCAAGGCACTGGTCTGTCACTCCCATCTTACTGAATGTCCTCAAGTCCTGCATTCTTGTCAGATGTAGTAAATCCACCTGGCCTGCATGAGCCCCATAAAGGTTAAGATAAGACCAATGCTTTAGAATAGCCTTGAACCTGTACCAACATACTGCTATCTGCCACACCCTGGGCTGCAGAACTAACCCTCAATATATGAATTCCGCCTTTATTATCCCCTGAACATCTGCTTGTGGGTTTATGCTTCAAAAGGAGACTGCTCTCAACATTTCAAGGTGGTTGTGTCAGCTCCTGAGACTGACTGCTACCCTAATAGGTTAGAAGTATTTTCCTACAGTGACTAAAGTTACTTTTGGATTATTTCTGACTTTGGTGGTTGTCATGGTTTGAATATGCTTGGCCCAGGGAGTGGCACTATTAAGAGGTGTGGCCTTATTGGAGTAGGTGTGTCACTGTGGGCGTGGGCTTTAAGACCCTCATCCTAGCTGCCTGGAAGCCAGTCTTCTCCTGTTTGCCTTCAGAACAAGATGTAGAACTCTCAGCTCCTCCTTCACCATGCCTGCCTGGATACTGCCATGCTCCTGCCTTGATGATAATGGACTGAACTTCTGAACCTGTAAGCCAACCCCAATTAAATGTTGTCTTTGTAACAGTTGCCTTGGACATGGTGTCTGTTCACAGAAGTAAAACCCTAACTAACGTGGTCCTTTCCTCATCATTTGCCTACCCCATGACCCCAGCAATAACAAATATCTTTCTCAATTACTCCCCACTTTAAGTACCCAGGAAGCTCTCTCACTTGGACCTCAAGCTACCCAGCTTGCTTGGGTGGGGGAGGGGGTGGTCTTCTATCTCATTTCTGGTGCTGGGGAATCTGAACTTCTGGCCTCACATTTTGAGACAGCCCTTGATATTTTCTACACAATACAAACATTATCCTCGAGTCCCTGGTGGGCACAGGAAAGCAAGTACCCACGTTTTAAAATGGAGTAAAAACAGGTTGAAACACATCAACAAGAAGGCAGCTGTTAGGTGCCCTAGATACCCGACAGCTGTGACTTTGCATGTGCTTTATGGAGCAAAACTGTTTTCTGTTTAGGAAGAGATTTACCTTTTATTTGTCTTTCTTTCTAGAAGCTGGTGGTGTGAGCTGTGGCATTGTTTCCACAGTTGATTGCCTCCTGGGCAAAATCCCAGAAATCCAGAGCCAGTAGCCTGTGGTCAGCTGTGTATTGTTTGAAGGCTGAGCAGCCCCTCTGAATCATCTGGGGGCTACCATTGCTTTGCATTGCTGAGCCTAAGGGCAGCTCCAGTTAGTGTGTCCCACCACTTAAAGGAGGAGTATGTGGGGAGAGGGCAGGGAGGAGTGTAGCTGCTCGGGTAGTTTCTAAAAAAAACATTTGCAAAGTATACCTGAGAGTGCGCGCGCGCGCGCGCGCGCGCGCGCACACACACACACACACACACACACATTGAATATGTGTAGATAAATAAGGACAGTAGGCTACCTCCTATGGTGGCTCCCAAGAGAAGGTTTCCAGCCCCCTAAAGACAATTGGATTAGCTTCTCTTGGAAATTCCCTATTGTGCTTAAGTCTCTCACTCTAAATGCAGTTATAGCTTAAAATGTAAATGCCCTCTGACCCAATTCACGCCAAGGTGAATAACAAAGGTTGATCTGGAAAGACGTTCCTGGCAGAATTACTTAAGATGGAAAAATATGCAAAGTTCCCAAATGCCTAGTAAGGAGGAATGAGTCACAGCATACCAATGCCTGGGCATAGGGGCAGCAAAGTCAAGATTTAACATAAACAAATATTCAGAACATATTCTTAAGGGACAGAAGAACAAAGAACACAAAATGGTGCTTGCTACAACGTTGCAATTATAGAATACATAAAAATACATGTACTCGAGTTCACAAATATCTAAGCACACATATGTACAAATGCATGCACACCCAAGGCCTAATTCTAAGCCTGTAAAACTCTACGTCTGGGCATATATGCATTCAGATTGAAACAGGATGTGGAGCACATACCAACATTCTCACATCTATTACAGAGTTGGTCTCACAGCAGCAAGCTAAGGAAGCGACCGAAGAGTCCATCAAAGGAGGGACAGATGAGGAAAAAGACAGTGTATACACAGAATGGATGAGAGACTATGCGCCCACAAAAAACCCATAATCCTGACATTGATAACAGTGTATGGAGATAATATCAGAAAGACTAGAAAGGACATATACTGCCTGTGCTCACTGGTGTGTGGAATCTAAAAGACTCGACTTCAGGAGAGCAGAGAGCAGAAAGGCAGCCACCCCAGGTATGGAAGATCTTGGTCAAAAGGTGCAGAGATTCAGTGAAACGGGAGGAATTACTGATCTGCACAGCAAAGCAACTGTAGTTTAAAATGACACAGTGTGTATTTCGTAGCTACGAGGACAGTAGTTTTGAAATGTCTGATTGACAAAGTCAGATGAGTATGTGAGGTCACGGATGTGCTGATGGATTTCCTTGCCCTCTTCCCCCACTCGTTCCTTGCTCCCCTTTCCCTCCAATCCCCCCTTCTTCCCATCCCATCTCCTACCATCACTCCATCCTCTTTGGCCTCCTCTTTCTCTTTCTCTACCTACTCCTTCCCCTTCTCCTTCATCTTCTTTCTTGTCTTTGCTCCCCCATTCTCTCTTTCCTCCTTATTTGCTCACATTGCCTTTTGGGACCAACCTTCACCTACCTTAATGCCCCAGTGATGCTTACCACATCCTTTTGTGTGGACTTCCAAACACTGACTGGATTACACTAAGTGACTCGGGTGTGGATGAGGATGCTCATGGAGAGCTGCATGATCAGCTGTACCATTGAAAGCATCATCAGTGACCATTGAAAGCTGGCTGATATGTTCACACCTGGAGGCATACATTTTTGCAACCTACTTTTAATAAGAGTTCATCCTCTTCTCTAGCCCGCCACCGAGCAGAGGGAGTGGAAGAGAAGAGTTATTTGGATATGGGGGAAGTGGACCTCTTCAGCAATAGTTCTTTGGGGTGAGCTCAATCTTCTTTGGCAGCAGTTCAGTCCTGTAGCAAACACCAAATATGATTCAGCAGCTGCAGACCAGTCCTCTAGGCAGGCAGACCCCGGGCATGAATCAGCAGCTACAGTCCAGTTCTTTCAGCAAGCAGACATCAGGCAGTTGTAGTTGAGTCCTTAAGAAACCACCAGGTTCACCAACCGGCTTAAGGTGAGGTCACAGAAGCAGCAAGCTGCCACAGGAACGTCACAAGTAGCTCTTGGGTGGGTTTCTCTCAATGTCAGTGTTACCACAAGTTGAGCTCAGCAACTCTATGTAAGATGAACCAATACACACACGTCTTTAGTGAAGAATAACGAAGTGGAATACACCAAACCAATGCTCAGTACTTGACTCCCATTGTCTATGGAGTGATATCTACACTCCTTCATCCTGGGTCCTTTCATGTGTCTGCCTTATCCAAACATCCTTTCTCCCGAGTCTGCTCCAGAAAAACATCCTTTACCAGAGTCTGCTCCAGGAAAACAATCTTTCACTTGTCTGCTTTAGCAAGACACCCTTTCACGTATGCGCCCCAGCAAACCATCCTTTGACATAACTGACTTTCCAAAGAAACTGTAAGTTTCCACTTCACACACCCTCAGAAAGAGATCCACTGGTGGGGGTAAAGGAAGTGTAAGCCTCTGGTGAGCTTTAGATTACCAGAGAACACCCCCCCCCCTTCAGTGAACACCTTGGAGTCGGGGATTGATGCAAATGCAAGAGGAATTTATTGTTCCAACATGCTGGGGTTGCCCAGCACACGAAGGAGAGAGAGACCGACCCCCAAACAGCCCAGCAGTGAGTTTTTATACAGGTTTTAGATCAGCAGCCATTAAGCACTGTGGGACCATGAACAGCTGCCTGGTTTCTGGTTGAGCTAAGGTTTAAACCCCGTGGACCCAATAGGTGGTAAAAACCCTATAAGGGACGGCAGGCATTTACTATGTTCCTAGAACCAGCTCCTGACACGAGACCACAGCTCTCCATGACTATAGTCTGTGACTATTGGTCACGCACCCTCAAGCCCCTCCTCAGGTAGAGGCATGGTCACGTAGCCTCAAGAAATACCCATGTTAATGAGACACCTAGAGGCTTAGCCACGCCCCTTCCCACCACTATTTCAACCTCGCCCCTCCCTGAGGTCTGGGGGTGGGGTGGGGGTGGGGGTATGGATTCCCTTATGCCACTCTCTACCATGACAATAAATGCCCTGAAACCCTGGACTGTCTCTATTCATCGAGATCCTCCATGGGGAATGAGGGAACCTGCCTTTGTCTAAAGATCTGTGTCTAGTCTCCCACAGAAGGCCTCCCAGCCCTCCCAGCCATGGCCACCAACCCAATCAAACTGGCCCAGCTAGCTGGCGCACAAGCCAAGGACTCTGTCCCCGCTAGACCCTGCCGAGCTCCTCCCTTCCCCACTTTTCCTTTCTCTGCCCCACATTCAGGCCTCCACTTCATTCTCAGCTCTTCCTTGGCATCCAGTGGCGTCAGTGATGCCCAAGAGCGTGGGAACCTGATGGAACTGGCTGCCTTGAGTCCCCAGGGATAGGGGCTTCTCACAGGCTGACACATGCCTGGCAGTCTGTGGGGTCCATGCGGTCAAACTTCCTGCTCGTCCTGCCTCTCTGGGGAGCGCCAAGAGCCTGGGGTGGACACACAGGACCATCACTTCACTCTACCCCATGCCATCTTACCCAACAAGGAACAATGTGATTGGCAGAACAGTGTGACTTTTAAACTGATTGGTCTTTAGGGAATGAGGTGGCAAGGACTTTCCTTGTCTTCAGGGAGAGGAGGGGAGGCAACGGTCCATCATCCTGAGGAATGTGTCTACATGCTCTGGGCTTCCCCCTTCTGCAGGTTGGTCCTCCTTGTGGTCTGAGGAATGTAATTAGTCTCTCCCTTCCAGAGGGAGGGGTGCCTATGTGCTCTATGACCGGTCTCTTCTAGGAGGTGAGGGGTCTGGTAGAATTTTCCAAAGTTCCTGAGCTGACCTTTTCAGAAGCACCCTCATGGTGAGCATGGGCATGTTGAACAAGAGTCAACTCTCAGAGAAGACTGAAGCTCCTGACAAGTTTAGACAAGTTGGACTTGTTATCAACAACACACACACAAACCGAAACAAACAAACAAAAGAAACAAATAAAAAACCCACACACAAAACAAAAGATGAGAAAAACAAGTATGTCTCACTAAGACCTTTGTTTTTCCTTTCTAAAGAGCTTGTCTGTCTTAAACCAGAGCCAACAGAATGGGAACTTTTGAGTGATTTCCTAATTATTTCTTATCAAGAGAGCCCATGAAGATAGGAGGAATGGGCTATGTGCTGCTGCTCAGCTAAAGGCCTCTGAAAGACTCGCCCACACGCATAAGCAAACATGAACACTTGTGTGCACATCGTCTGTATGGCATGTGGCTTCTCTGCATGACATGCACAGAGGTAAGTGCAGGACACAGCAGTTAGTACAACTATGCCATAGCCCCTTTCTCATTTCTATGACAAAATATTCTGACAAAGGCAACTTATGGAGAAGGGGTCATTTTGGCTCATGGTTCCTGAGTGACACAGTCCAGCATAGAAGGACAACATGGCAGCAAGAAGGGAAAGCATGTGGTGTCAAGAAGAGGCGTCTGGCTGATCACATCTTGTCTGCACTCAGAAAGCAGAGAGTGAAGAGAAAGTAGGATGAATATAAAACCTGCCTCCAGTGACTCACTTCCTCTAGGGAGGCCCCACCTCCTAAATGCTTCCCCAAACAGAGTCCCCAGCTGGGGATCAAGTTCAAAGATTTGAGTTCATGAGGGACATTCCAGATTCATACCACAGCAGGCCGTCTCAGCCCTTTGCCCAGTAGAGTTGCACACCAACAATAAGCAAAGTATCTATGGTGTTGTTTTATTAGTTACTGTTCTGAGAGTCAGATTTTAATGACATGAAGGCAGGGAAGGCCATGGCGAGAATGGTGTTAGGTCACTGGGTACAGTGTCATACACAAGTCCTGATAGAGCCAGGATGATGGATGGAGTGGGACGTGGGACAGGCGTGGCTCTGAGCCAGGTACTGCTCTATCTTGCCTCAGGTCCACACTGAGCTGAGACCTTTGGATTGGGGGATCTGGGTAGGTTGGTATCAGGAGGCCACCTACTCTTTATTCCTCTGGCTCTAAATGGGGACACAGGGCTCAGGGGTGTATGATGCCTTGCTTATAATTACCTAGGTCCTGTCGCTTCTCCATTCTCCTCATTTTCTTGCCTTGAACAAACTGCCCCCATTTTTTTTTTTTTCACACTGAAATCTAATCATGGCCAAATCCATTTGAGGCTAAGCAGGAAGCCATTTCCTCCCTCGGAAGCTGAATCCGTAGCAATATTCTCCCAAAATGCAGCTCAGTTTTTTTTTGAAGCTGGATCAAAGTTTTATTAGATCATATTTATGGAGGCAGAGACTACAGCTTCCATCAAAGCTGTGGAGACAGATGTTGTACTGTAGGAGGAGACTGTCGGAGCCAGAAGATGGCCAGATGGCTAAGGAATGCCATCTTCTGGGCAAGACACAGCCATGGAAATCAGAGAAGACTATGGAAGCCTGCTCTGGGTCTGCTTAAGAATGGGCCCATGGACAGCACAGAGTGTGGAGGCTTGGACCCCACTTCTCACTGCTGAATTCGTTCCTAGGAATAAACACAAAAGATTTACTGCTTTCAGTTGTGTTCCTACTGGTGATGCCATCAGGCTCCAGAGTCAGTCCCAATCCATCGTTGCACACATGGCTCTGATAAAGCAAATGGGTCTCACAATAAACCTCAAAGTCTTGAATCTTGGAAAGTGACAGGGAGGCAGGAGGGAAGTGGGTAGGAGCCGGGGGGTGGGGTGGTGCCCAGAATCTGTTAACATGTATAAAATCGGCAAAGAACGAACACAAAATAATAACTGTTAAGTTGTTCTCCATCAGTGAAATGAGCCAACTCAAGCCAGATTAAAATATGTATATGCAGGTTTATTGCCATGGGGAGAAAGAAAGAGAGGAGGGGCAAGAGAGAAAACCCAGGCAGGGTGAGAAAGAGGAGAGACAAGAGAAACGAGGAGAGGAGAGAGCAAAATGTCTGACTTATAGTGGGAAGAGCCCTTGGGGCAAGGGCAACACAGCCCCTGGGCTGGAGAGAGGGTCGGGGGCAGGGTATGTCAGGTAAGGACTGAGCGATGCTGGCAAAACCTGGAGCCTGGTCTGCTTTGGTATGCAAAATATGCACCTCAGCCCCCTGTCCTGGGTCTGAATCCTAACAATCAGTAATAAACAACAACTTTAGGAAAGAGAGGTAATACATAAATTCCTTTTTTTTTTTTTTTTTTTGGACTATGTTTATTGGATAGAATTTATTTTAGGGACAGACTTACCTAAGACACTCTTCTAGCCATCTGTGATATTTTATGAACTTACAGGCAATGCTCTATTTACCAGGCCTCCTTAGCTGTCTCAAACAGAGGGCAGTAAAGCCAACAGTGGGGTGCACGCACGCGTGCGCACGCTTGTGTGACAGGGAACAACAACCTCACATGTCATTCTTATGTGCTGCCTGGCTATTCTGAGGCAAGGCTCTCTCAACAACCTGGATCTTGCCAGGTAGGCCAGATGAGCTGGCTTGCAGGGTCCAGGGATCCTCCTGTCCTCCTGTCTCCACCTCTGTCCTACAAGCATGTGCCACCACAGCAGGGTTTTTTTTGTTTTGTTTTGTTTTGTTTTGCATAGTTTCTGGGAATCAAACTCAGGTCCCCATGGTTGCCTGTCAGGTGCTTTGTTGACAGAGCTCTCCCCAGTCCCATCATTCTCTATCATTGTTCCAACAGGATGCTCAGGTGCTCGTCCACCCCCAGTCTGAGGCTGGTGAGGCTGTGCAGTGGTGAAGGCAGGAGACTATTCTGGAAGGATCTTGCATAGAGTCTGCAGAAACAGAAAGAAACAGAACAGAGGGAGCCTGGTGCTCTCAGCGGGTGGAGGCAACCTGGCCTGCTCCCAGCCCCTCTACTGCCTCTGCCTCTCTCAACTTCCCCCTTCTACCTCCCCTTCTCCCTCTCAGGTGGATCGATGTCCCTCCTTGAAGCCAGGGACCACCCACATACAGGCCTCAGGGATGCAGCTGTCCCCACCACCCACGTAGAGAGGAGCCCAGACAAACACCAGCCTCTCTCCTTCAGGCCTTGCCACCCCAGACATGGAGATAATCAGCTTCTTCAAGCACCACCTCTGTACCCAAGCTGATGTCTGTCATCCCTCCTCCCCTGTCTCTGGCATTCCTTCCTCCAAGCTGTGTCTGCATATAGCCTTCGTGCCAAGGAGTGATGGGAATGAGCATGAGAACAAAACCATCTTCTAGTGCAGGTTAACTTTGCCCCAAGAGGCAACCCCAAAAGCCTACTGAGGAACTTGTGATATTGACAGGAACCTGCAGAGAGATAGAAGTTTGAGGAAGTCTGGCCTCAGGAAAGTGATCAAGTGCTGGAGGCCAAGTGCCCCGAAGAGAGTGGAGATTCTTCTAGTCATCTGAACACACCGTGAGGAAGCCTCACTGGTGAACCTGGAAGTGAACCTGTCATCAGACTCCAGCTCTGGCTATACCTCCCTCTTACCCTTCCAGCCTCTAGAACAGTAGGAAGAAACTTTGGTTGCTTATAGGCAACCAGCTTGTAGCATGTTGTTATAGCAGCTCAGAAAGACAGTGTGGAATGATGGTCAAGACATAAAAATGGCTGACTCTGTGTTCGGTATTATAAGGAATAAAATGCAAACAATATAAACTACAACATATAAAGTTTCCAAACCTCCCATGTTAGGGACTGTTCAAAGAAGTATGTGTGAGTGTGAGAAGGATGAAGTGAAGCGAACGCCCAGTAAAGCAATGTATACGCCCTAAATATGATTGGCTAAGAGCAGCTTAAAAATCCCGGTCCGGCACCACAACTTACTCACTCCCGGAGTCCAACGGAGATGCCGTCACTCTGAGGTCCGAATCCACCAACCCAGACGTCCGAATCCACCAACCCAGACGTCCGAATCCACCAACCCAGACGTCCGAATCCACCAACCCAGACGTCCGAATCCACCAACCCAGACGTCCGAATCCACCAACCCAGACGCCTGTCACCTATCGAGACAAACCGGTGCAGCGGACCGAGTTCCAGAGGAACTGGGAAGCAGAAGGACACGCGAACCAGCGCCTCTGTGGACACCACATCGGGCCAGACCAGCGGTTTGTGAAGGATGAATGATTGAGTGAATGCGATCCCATTTCACCATTTATTGAGCAAATAATTGTAACCTGACCTCCTAGTCCGGGGCTTCCTTCTTGCCTCTGGCCTCAACATTCCCGATTTGCGACAAGTATGCATGAGCAGTCAGCATTTAATTCATGTGTGACCCTCTTCCCTTTAAACAGTGAAACAGGCTCACATTGCTATCCTTTCGTTTATTTGAGCTTTTCTCCTTGGCTAGCTCTTCTCTCCATGAAGTAGCTTCTACCGAGTATCCACAATGTCTTCTCTAAGCCACAAGCATGAACTGTGGTACCATGAGTGGGTATGTGCCACAGAAAGACTCGCATGGCCACTAGGATGGGGCCTGTTGTGTGGCCAAGACAAGACAGGGGAGATGGTTGGAAATCACTTTGGAAAAGTAAGGTCTGAGCCAAGGTAACTACTCCAGAGGCAGCAGTCCAACAGGGAGAGGAAGGCACAGTGGACATGAAGGCTCCAGGGTTGTGTGGTACTCTGCATACTACCTCTAGAAAGTTCCCAGGGTGACCTGTTCAGGGGTCCTTTGAGGCATGTACCCCAGCCTGTGCTGAGAGCAGGGTCATAGATGACAAGGACAGAGTCCAGGTCTCAAAGGCACAAAGGAGCTGGGATGACCTGCTGTACTTATGCTTGGGCATGGGGCATTCCTGCTGTCACCTGGTCTAAGCACTCTACACTGCACTGTGGACAAGCCCTGTCTACATCCCCCTTCACTCCCGTGCTGTGCTCCAGGACACTGTCTCCTCTTAGGACATGCTCTCTGCCTGTGTTCTCCTCTCCCTCCCTGTGTCTCTGATTTGTGACTTTACTCCTACAGGTTCCTGTTGGACTCTCTCTCTCTCTCTCTCTCTCTCGCTCTCTCGCTCTCTCGCTCTCTTTATTTTATGTGTGTGAGTACACTGTTGCTCTCTTCAGACTCAGACCAGAAGAGGGCATCCGATTCTATTACAGATGGTTGTAAGCCACCATGTGGTTGGGAATTGAACTCAGGACCTCTGGAAGAGCAGTCAGTGCTCTTAACCACTGAACTACCTCTCCAGCCCTGGATTGGTCTCTTATTAGATGCTTGGGCTATGTAACACAGAGCTCTTGCTCACCCCACCTCATGGCTCTCTGCTGCCCTTTGCCCTGCTGTTTCTCCTCAGCATCCCTCATCCCTGTTCTAACAGGTTCTATGTCATGTACTAGTCTTCAGACATCCCTCTGTCTCAGTTGACTGTCAGTAAGTCCCATTCTGGCATCCTAGTGGGCTATAATCAAACCCCACAGACTGGGTAGCTAACAGACAAAATAACTATTTCTTACAGCTATGGAGGTTAAAATGTTTCAGATCAGGAGAGGCCCATTCCGTGTCTGCTAAGAATCTGGTTCCTAGTTCATAGGTGAGAGTTTCTGGCTGTGAACTTACATGATGGGGGTGATATGAGAGCTCCCTGGGGTCTCCTCTGTAAGGGCACAGATCCCACTCATGAACACTCTGCTCTTGTGATCTGGTCATAACCTACCCAAGTCCCATATCCTAAGGTGCCACTGTGAGGGTGATGAGGTAGCTGAGAGCTTTACATCTTGATCTGCAAGGGGTTGGGGGTGGGATTGAGATTAAAACCTCAAAACCCATTCCAAGTGACACACCTCCTCCAACAAAACCACACCTCCTAATCCTTCCCAAACCGGTCCACCAACTGAAAACTAAGCATTCAAATATATGAGCCTATGAAGGCTATTTGCATGCAAACTATCACTTCCTGAGTAAACAACCATACTACCCTGAGGGACCACACCCAGAAAAGGGAAGTAGGCCACCCTTAACATTGGGATGAGATAAGGAAGAAGAATGCATGATACAATGTACTTCCTATGCTTGAGGAAAGAAATTTGAATATGTAAACATAATGGTGAGTGGATGCCAAGATAACAGAAATATCAAATCTCAAATTCAAATGGAGTCCTTCATAGGAAAGTTCTAGTGATGTGGAAGGAAGCCATGGAAGCTGGGCTTGAGTAGACCTGCTGATAGTCAGACTTTGGAACCACGTATCAAAACAGACTTCAGGGAGACGTGTGCATTCGAAGTCAGAATCATGCCATAGGAGTTATTTCAAGTGATTTCAAAATTGGTCATTTGATGGTGTACTGGAAGGACAAAGAAAAGGAACAGTGGAAACATAGGTAAAGCAACCGAAAGCCTGAGCAGTATTTCTGGTAGCCTCTTGGTGTCCTGTTCTGGGAGTGCATGATTCTGTGTTGCCAAGACTGGGACTTTCACCCTGGAGGAAAGGAGGAAGGAGAATTAAGGTTAGTGAATTTGAATAGAAACCTGTAGTATTTTGCATCTGGATGGGATGCCAGTAGGTAAATCAAGGAAAGGTTTATCTGAAAATTTATGCTGAGCCTGGATTCACCAGCACCCTTCGAGCCTTAGATCCCTGATTGTGATCAGTCAGTAAGTAACTTCTACAAAACAGCGACAAGGTTTTGTGGGAAACAGTTGGCCTAAATCTTGGGGCAAGGGAAACACAGACTGACTCAGCACTATGGCATCAAGGCAGGGTCTATTAGATCCCACTGTGGCTTGTCCAAAGACCCCCATGAACAGACAGGGTAGCTGAGTTACAGTGACAGAAAGCAGAACTGGTTGTCTAAAACCTATTTAGGGGGCAGTCACCAATTTCCAAAGGTATAAAATAGATAGCCTTCCTTTTTCTTGTTGGGGACACCCAAACTTCATACTGAGGTCTGTGTGTTGGATGGCTTCATGGTGGTTGGTCAGGTTACTATGTGAGGTCTCCCTGGGGTGGTCAGGGAGAGCAGAAACTAACACTAGACTTTTCAGTCTCCCTAATCCTTCTTCATAGTGCCTTTCCTCATCTCTCCATGTTGTGAATCATTGTTTCATCTTTTCATAAAGCATCTACTGTCTCATGCTCTATGCTTACTTAATAATCTCCTTCCCAACCACCTAAGCATTCCAGTGAGCTAGGCCTTTCCATTTCTGAGAGGTATTACTCCTTCCAGTGGGAACACGGTGCTGTCCTGGGTGCTTCCATTGCTCTTTCCCCAACATCAAGAGTTAGTTCTGCTTTGAACTCGGCCTTTTTACTCCAGGGTTGCCAAGACTGCTCTGTGCAGCGGCCTATGAATCTCCTTCAGATTACAGTGAGTTTCCAGCCTGCCCACTTAGATCTATCCTATCTCCACATAGCAGCTGTTGACCTTGTACAGGATGCAGATCTTTCTATGCCCTCTTATAGTAGCTTCCCGACTGGCTTTGCTTGATATTGTGGATCCCTATCCCCCAGACTCATGCTCTTATGCCACATTCTTCCCTTGGCATCTTGGAAACAGCAGCCATGGCATTTTCTCAGAGGTCTTGATCCCTAGTGTTTCTACGTTTGTAATATTTCCAATGCATGCTGAAGCCCCACCAGCAACAGATAGATACCCCATTTTCAGCTCTCACCAATCAATCAGTATCCACCTTTAACACCAGCTCCTCTGTATAGCTTCAACTCTGGCTCTTCCAAGTGGACAGTCAGAGAAACAAAACATCCATGGACATCACCTGTCTTATTACTACTCCTATTTCTGTGACAAGTTATCTGACTAGAAGAGTCAAATTCTATCTTATATGCAAGGAGATCATTTCAGCATGGTGGAGAAGACACGCATCAGGCAGGAAATGCATAGCAGCAGGAGGCCAGCTGGTCACATTGAATCTGCCACCATGTAGTAGTCATCAGGAAGTGAAGCTGGGCTATAAAGCTTCAAACTCTGCTCCTACTCACCCATTTTCTCCAACAAGACTCTATTTCCTAACAATTGCACAATCTTCCCAAACAGTGCCACTAACTGGAGATCAAGTGTTCAAACACAGGAGCCTATGAGAGACATTTCACATCCACACCATTACACCATGCTGAGTACCTGCCAGCCCTCCATGCCTGTCTCCCACTTAGTATACACTCACACGTGGCTGTATTGTTTGTTCATTCTTGTTGCCCTATAAGACTGTGGGGTCCAGGGGATAGGAACCCTTCAATTTTGTTACTTGCTAATTTATCCTTCAATGAGGATCTCAAAATATATATATATATATATATATATATATATATATATATATATAGAGAGAGAGAGAGAGAGAGAGAGAGAGACTCCTTCTCAAGGCTGATATATCATCTTTAGAAGCTTGCTTTCCTGTCTTCAATCTGATTTCCAGCTATTGTTCACTTTCATCACACCTCTCAACATGTCTGTCCATCCGCTTCAGCCCCATTCCCCCAGTCATGTCTTTAGAACCCCTCAAAGTTGTCATTATGACTGTTGTCTCTCCTGCTTCTAGCAACTCATGACATTTGCTACTGATACTCTGAAGTTTGTGTTCCCTCCCCACACCTTCTAGCCAGCAAACACTTGCATATTTTCCTTTTTTATAGATCATAAGAGGGTAAATCTCTTATCTGTTTTTGTATTTTTCCATGTTTTCAACTTCTAAGAGTAGCTAATGATTATGAAATTAGTGAATATGATTGTTAGGGGTAAGAACCTCTGGTTATGAGATTCTGCCTCATGGATTGCTTGGTGCTTATGCATCTCAGGTTTGCTAATGTAAACCTTGCTTCTAAAAAGATTTATTTTATTTTTAATTATGTGTATATGTGCATGGTGTGTGTGGCAGTTTGTGCACACATATGTACAGGTGCCAGAGGAGTTGAGAAGAGTGGGTCAGATCTCCTGGAACTGGAGACACAGGCAGTTGTTACATCCCTGATATGGGTATTAGAAACTGAACTTGGGTCCCCTGGAAGAGTGATACGTGCTCTTAACCACTGAGCCATCTCTTGAGTTCTTGTATAAGCCTTCCTAAGGGGGAGTTCTATGAATTATTTAGTATCAGTAACTAAATGATTGGGAGGCCATCAATGAGGGAAAAAAATGAGAGCAAGAGACAAAGTCTTCCCTGTGTGGAGCACAGTGCCCTTTGCTCACCCTGGTCTCTTGAGTTGCCTTTGTAGATGGGAAAGCAGCATAGACTTAGAGGTGAGAAGAGAAGACAGACTGCTTTCATTTATATTACATTATACTTCAGAACCTAAATATAAATATTCCAGCCGTTCATCTCAGTGTGATTTGGTTATGGAAACATAATTGGAATTGTTTGAGAGATGCAGGCGGCTTCTATTTTAGTCCTGGCACAGGAAATTTGTCCTTTTTCCATTTTTTGCCGTTTTGATTTATGTGAGGTTAAAAATTCATAACACGGGAGCCAACCTCGAGCAAATATTGTTTCTTGCATGAGGCAATTCAAACAGTCTCTCTGCTCAGGTTTCCTGTTCAAAGGCTCTGAAAGGAAAGGAGTGCTGGAGCTGCCACAGATCTCGTTGACTGACGAAAACCCATCAGTTTCTGTTAGGTGTAAAAGCAAGGGTCTCAGCCCAGGTAAGGAGGGAACAGAGAACATGTCCTCTCTCTCCTCTCTCTCTCTCTCTCTCTCTCTCTCTCTCTCTCTCTCTCTCTCTC
>JADRCH010000116.1:666080-680354 GCA_019843965.1 Rhynchomys soricoides | reverse complement strand
TCTCTCTCTCTCTCTCTCTCTCTCTCTCTCTCTCTCTCTCTCTCTCTGTGTGTGTGATGTGCCTTATGTTTGTTGTATTGCTCAATCTTCCCATAGTCCTATGATGGAACCCAATTCTTTTTAACTTCCAGAAGCAGGGAGAGAGACAAGCAGAAGAGAACTTGCTTGAACCTACCCTGTGGGTGAATGGCCCAGCAGCCTGGTCTGACCCTTGGGCCACATGGCCAGCATCCAGTACATGCTTGATGGATGAGGGACCTGCCCATGGCTCACTGCTCTTCATGTTACTACCAAATACTGAGTCTCAGCTTGCAATTATGTGACTCCAAAGACTTTTTAAAACACAGCTGGGCAACTTCACTTTCTTTCTAGACATAACATGTTTGGGTCTTAAACTGCATGAACCGTGCTCCAACAGTGTCCTATGCTCAGAAGGTTCCATATCTTGCCTTGGCCAATCACAGAATCTCTCCCTTAGCTCATGGACGCTAGGTGTTCCACTCTGCTTCAACCTCACAGAGCTCTCACAGACCCTGTACACAGCCTGGACACACACAACCCTGATTATCTGGAAGAAGTATTAAAACCTGGAATCTGATCAAGTCAGTGTCATCTGCAACAGTCCCTAGGGTGTCACAGTACTACCGCTTGGACTCCAAACTCACCAGGATATTGTGCAAGCTCAGGATATTGTGTCACCCGGAGAGCAAGTACTAGCTGCACATAGTTAATGCAAAACTTTCCCAAAGGTGGCCACAAGATACTGAGATGCTACCCCTTTCTAAGAATGGACAGCAGTGTGGTCAGACAGGGAGACTAAATGGAGAAAGAAGGAAGGGATAAACACATGATGGGTCTACTTGCCACGTAGGTCATCACACGCAGGAGGTGCAGGTCTCGAGAGGATGCTGCCACACCTGGAGACTCAGAAGGCTTCATTTAAGCTCCACTGCCTCTGTGGTAAAAGAGAGCATAGATTTCCTGGTCAGTGTAGACCTGGACAAGGTTCTCCATTTCCTGCTCAAATACTCTGAACATGAAAACTTCTAGCATCCTTGAGAAGAATAGCCAAGATTGGACCTAGATTGGGTGACTCTGTGGGTTTGACTGAGAAACCTGGAGGACTACCCTCTGTCTATTGTGCTGGAGTCCATCCTAACCAGAAAACAGCAGGGACCCCTATCATACAAGAGTCACTTTGGAAGCCACAACCAACACCCCCCACTCTGATAGTTATGATTCTTCTGTCTCTTCAGTTGCTCCTTCTTAGCATAACCAGGTGGCCCATTGGCAGAGGAAGACCATGTTCTACTTGGCCACTACTAGAACAAGACAGTCTCCTACGGGCATGCCCACAGGACAACTCAATGTTGACAGTCCTTTGTTGAGACTCTCTTCTCTCTCTCTCTCTCTCTCTCTCTCTCTCTCTCTCTCTCTCTCCCTCTCCCTCTTTCTCTCTCTTTTTTTGTTTTTTGGGTTTTTTTGTTGTTGTTGTTGTTGTTTTTCGAGACAGGGTTTCTCTGTGTAGCCCTGGCTGTCCTGGAACTAACTCACTCTGTAGACCAGGCTGGTCTTGAACTCAGAAATCTGCCAGCCTCTGCCTCCCGAGTGCTGGGATTAAAGGTGTGCACCACCATGCCCAGCAGAGACTCTCTTCTCAAGTGACTATAGGTTGTGCCAAGTTGACAAAGGCATCACACTCAGGAATAATGAGCTAAAGAAGACAGGGCAAGAAAGAGATTCTGCAGAGTCCAGCCTAGATCAGTGTGGCTGGGACTCAGAGTGGACTACAGAGAACCATAGCTTAGGAGAACTGAACCTTGTCATAGGGTCCTGGCTACTGCCCTGTCACCAGGTCCCAAACAGCTCAGTACCTGGCTCCCAGTAATAACTCCTCCATGAATATTTGTAATATAAGCAAATGAGCTAGGGAAAAAAATGACTACAAATAACAACAAGAAAATCTGAACAGTTTTTAACTTAAATTATTATATACAGCAAAGATTATATATTGATCTAGGTCAATAATGCCAATGGAACAAATGAAAAACCAGAAAAGATCATGGCAAGAGCAAGTTAACGTATAAAGAATTTCAAGCCTTATGTAAGAAGGAGCAAAATAAATGTCTTTGTTCTTGACTTAAACAGAAAGATGTACATTTAAATAGACACCTGGAAGCATTAAAGGTATTTATGGGCATAGGTTTTCAAAAATACCCTAGGGTAGAGCATGGGAAATGGAAAAGGACGTTGCTAGAAGCAAAAATGGAAAACATGGCCCAGCAAGGGAAAGGTGGACGGTCAGACACCTTGGTTATGATAATACACATGAGAGGTTTAACCTCTACCACACGAGAGCAAAGTCTTATGGTGGGAATCAAAAATAGACCTGAAAGGAGATCTAAAATAAGACAGTGCAGGTAAGAGAGGCAAGCTCCCTGCGCAGAAAGGAGGGATGGTGATTTTAATAGTCAGGGTATACAGACACCAACTCAAGGAGCCCAAGAGGAGAGATGAAAGTCACAGACTTTCTGTGGAAATAGTGAGTACTGTCACGTGTTGATCAAAATAATCTTCGTGTTCATGAATTTGCATTTCCAAGATCAGAAAGACAGACGCATGAGCAAAGACCTTTTCAGTGGGTGCTGGGGAGATGGTTCAATAGGTAAAAAGCTTGTCATGTAAGCAAGAGGGCCTGAGTTTGAATTTCCAAACCATAGAAAGCCCAGGCACTGTAGTATGCATCAACAATCCCAGTGCTCCTACAGAGAGATGGGAGACTGAAACAAGAGAACCATAGAAGCCCGCCAGGCAGCTGCACACTACAGCCGATGACAAGAGGACCTCTCTCCAACAAGGCAGAAGGTGACGACTGATCCTCAAGGTTGTCCTCTGGACACATACAAAGATTGGCACACATGTGATGTGTATGTATGTGCATACACACATACTGCCAGTGGAGAGGGCCCAGTATTCTACCAAAGATGGAAGCTAAGTGGCTGTCTCTGTGCGTGTGTCTACTGTTAACACAAAGCAAGCTTGGTGGCTCAAAAAACTCATTTATTTTCATATGGTTTGGAGGTCACAAGCTGTGCTTGGTCTCCCAAAATACAGGTCCTCCCCCCAACCCCCAAATCCAGGCTTCTCTGAATCTCTGGACAGAGCTTGCTTTGCTTTTCCACAGCCAATGCCGCAGTCCTTGCCTGCTTAGCTCTGACCACTTTCTCTGCCAGCCTGCAGCACAATGCTGTGCTTCAGAAGCCATCTTGCTTCATCTTTTATGGCAAATCGTGATCACCCTCCCTCTCAGAAGGCCCCAGTGACTATGCTATTCAGGGTCATCTCCCCACCTCCATATCTTCCAATGCATTTGCAGTCTCTTTTTCTGTATAAAGTAATATTCACAGGCTCAAGGAGAAGGATCTACATATCTTTGGGGCCATTACTCAGCCTGCACCAGTGAGGCTCATAGAGATGAAACTTGCCTGTTGGGACCAGCTATTTTCAAGCGTGCATAGAATGTTTATAGAAGTTATGGAAATTTGGTTATATGCTTCCCGAAGAGGGGAAAATTGTTATTTACTGACACAATTTTCTCAAATTCAAAATTATACCAAGCGCTCAGAAAGGATAACCCAATTACCTGGCTATAACAAATAGGGTAGAAGCTTTCTTCAATAGCTTGTGAGACTTCAGAGTTATTCTAGCTTGCCCAGAACATCATAAAGAAGGAGGATGCCAGAAGTTAATGTCGTCGCAGATGTCTGGAGAGATCGATTTTTTTTTAACCCCAGTTCTTTCAATACTAAATAAAAAAGAGAAAAGATTATCTAGGGTGTGCTAAAAAGAAAATAATATTGATAAGCCAAATAATTAAGTAAGATGCTAAGGTTAGGAAAAGAAGTGTAAAGTGACGAATTTGTAATGAAATAAACACCTCTGCCAAGAGCAAGAAGAAGAGAGAAACCCAACAGAACGTCAGACATGGGAAACAAGGCTGTCTGTCCGTCATTGACATTATCCAGGGCTGTGCTGGGGGCTTTGGGGAAGGATGCATACCTGGCTTGCTTCTCTGTTGCTGTGATAAACACTATAACCAGAAGCAACCTGGAGTGGAAACGGCTCGTTTGGCATACAGCTTACAGTCTCATGAGGGAGTCCGGGTAGAGGCTGAAGCAGAGACCATGGAAGAACTCTGCTTATTGGCCTGCTCCCTTGGCATGCTCTCTTAGACCACCCATCCAGCGGCAGGACTGCATAGGGTGGGCTGGGCCCTCCCACCCTAATCATTAATTAAGAAGATGCCCCACAGACTCCCCCAGAGGCCAATCTGATGAGGTAAATGCCATCATCTTCACTTGAGGTCCCCTCTTCCCAAGTGACTCATTTATGTCTAGTGGGCAAGAACTCTCCTGCACTCTGGTGTAGAGAAGATAAAAGTGCTGTTTATAGCCAAGGTGACCACTTAATAGAACCACTACAGAGTGCCCATTAACGTAGGGTTCGGATTATTTCTAGAATTCAGTGGCTGGCTGTGTAATTAATGGACTACAACCAGGTCTTTGTATTTCTTTACATCTATGTTAGCACACGGCAGCCGCTTAACAGTACTGCCACCACCGCTGCCATTTTATCACCATTGTCATCCTAACCATCACTGTCACCTCCAACACCATCATAGCTACCTCCATGGTTATGATTACGGCAATCACCACCATCATGATGACCACTGGCACCACCATCACCATCACCTCCACCATTATCACTTCCATCACCATAACCACACCCACCAGCCAACCACCCAACCACTGACGACAAAAGGACCACCATCACCACCCCCTCTGCACAGGCCTCTAAGGTGGCTGTCACACTCCCAAGCATCCCGCTCCTTGTGTGGTTTTGGTTTACAGTTTGGCCAGGATGAGTGACAGGAGATTGGAAAGCAGAAACAGTAGTCACCTGTTCAGTGCCTGTGGTAAAACTGAAGACAACCACACCAGATCAGTCATAGAAAAACAAATATCGTGTGCTTCTGTGTTTCCTAGGTTTCATGTAGATAACATGGAACTAGAAATAAGGCTGCCCAGATAGACAAAGAGACTCTAGTGGGAGGGAGAGAAGGGTGTAGGGTCTATGCCCACTGTACAGCACACACCTCATGGAAACAACCTCATGGCGCATAGTGCCATTAAAATGGGGTTGGGACATAGGTCCTGCCTATGTAGCTACTTCCTGTGCCTCCATCACCACCATGGAGGATACTGCTTGGGATGTTCTCTCTTAAGCTACTCTCTGGGGCTGCTAGATGACCCAGGGGCTTTGAAGACAGAGATGCTCACATGACACAAAACTGAAACTTGTCTGGGAGACATGTCACTTTTGTGGTTGTGGTTGCCTAGCGAAATTACACAAGCTTCAGCTTGCATTCCTTACCCCACCCCCACCCCCGATTTCTACTGTTTCTTTTAGTTGAAAAAAAAAAGTACCCTTACTTTATTATAATAGGGAGTATCTCAAATACGTTCTGGAATGGGGGGGGGGGGGTTAAACCCGAATACTAATGAGATGCTTCAGAGAACGCGACTTTATCTCTTTTTTTTTGCTTCCATGAGTGGCTTTAGTCATTTTTAAATGGCATTGCATGACAGTTCTTAATATTGGTTTGGAATGCAGCCATTAGGGAAACATGGAGAATGAAGAAGTCAAATGAGAATAATGTCAGCTCCCTCAGCCACAGACAGAGGAGAAGGAGGAGCCAAGAACCAGACACTGCATCCCACGTGGGGGATGCATATTAAAACTATGCAAATGAGTTAATGATCAAACAGAGAGTGTCATTAGTGAATAGATGTAAACCGTGTTTTCCTTTCATTTGAGGGAGCCTATGTGTAATCACATTGTGTGTGTGTGTGTGTGTGTGTGTGTGTGTGCACATGTGCATGCACCGAGAGTTTTCTTCTCTCTTCATCTTCTGATTCCTTCCATCTTACGATCCATTGCAGCTAAATATCTTGAAGGGGCAAGTTTCAAAGTCATAATGCAATGAAATGTTAGTAGAATTACGTTATAAATCATTACAATTATTTTTTCCCTTAAGGCCAGAGTGCTAATATGCTTTAGAATGCTTTTTATGTACCATCCTTCACCCTCCAAATCTAACATTTTACAGCCATCTGTAAACGGAACTGGGACACTCCTAATGCTCAGTGACCTGGGAACACAGCGCCAGTTGACAGCGATACAAGGAAGGAATCAATCAGTACCCACATGAAGCCCTGGGGAAATCAGCTGACGTGAGGAACCATATATTTTCCACAGAGGCCTGCTAGACAGGAAAATGATAGCTTTGTTGGGTTTTGCCCACGTTCCACAAGCACATAGCAGGCCTGGATGATCTATTCTCCCAAGCCCCTCTGTAAGCGTATGCTGCGAGGCCAAGAGTGCCGCTGTGAAATGGATCATTAATTCTCTGCCGATTTTGCTGCATTGAAGCTGACAATGATAATTAACCAGGCAATGTGGGAAGTAACTGAGGTCTCTTAGCCCCTGGGGTGGGCAGTCGTTCTAAATTTATCTGGTCGATCGGACATTTCCTTCTCTCTTTTTCAAAGGACCTTTATTCTCTTTATTCATCTAATTCTGAACTGCAGCATCCAGTGTGGGGGTGTCCATGAGCCATCTTTGTTCTTTGGGATATGAGCAATGAAGTTTTTCTTTCTTAAGTCAGCAGGGTTAAGGCAGGACTGAGGAAGCAGCAGCCTGCTCACTAGGGGGATGAGAGGTGTCCAGTCTATGCAGAGTCACATGAGCATACTTAGGATAATGTAGAGCCAAGAGGAGAAAGTTCTAGAACTCTCACCAGTTGGTCCACTGTATAAGCCTTGGAAGAAGAAATGACATTATACATGTGTGACAACCCATCCTGCTACGTGACTAGAGGTTAGTTTGGGCTGTAGGCTAGATCTAGGGTCCCTGAACTGCACTTCTGTGGGTCAAGGACCTCTTCTTCCTTTCTTTCCTTCCTGCTGCTCATGAGACCAAGTACCAAGTATGTGTTAAGGGTGGCTAGACCCCTCTCTACCTGACCTGCCAGATATTCAGACAAAAATGTCTGCAGTAGGGTTTGTGTTTTAGGCTCTCTGAGGAACAAATCCAATCTGCAAGCCAGGCATATACTAGGTAGTGTTCACTGGAATCCAGCACCTGGGAGGTGGAGTCTGCGTAGTACATAGTCAGTCACTTACCAGCTTAGCCTTCAATGCATCTAGTTAGTGACATGCTCACTACATTTCATGCTCGCTGTGGGTGATTTTGTGATTAAGTTGCCTCCTCCCACAAAAGGATGCAGTACAGAGCTAAACGGCCAGTAGCATTCCTAGCACCAGAAGGCTGCTGTGTGCCACTTGGAGAAAGGCCTTCAGGCAGAACGTAGGATCTGATCTAAATCCCATTCCTCATTTTCTTCCTATACCCCTTCCACTGGAAACTCGGCAGGCTTCTGTGGGGGTCTAACTAGATCTCTTCTTTCTGTCTTTCTTGCCTGCTACTCGGGAGGTCAGGTAACAAGGATATGAAAGTGTGCCTAGGCGCCCCTCTGCCCTCTGTGTGGGCAGGAAGAGCACTGTGGTAATAGCAGGTGTCCACAGAAGTAACACTTTGAGATGGCTGAACCTGGGGGAGCCACACAGATTCACGGGGACCCAACTCCAAAGCTGCGGAAGGCATCCTGGGAAGGCCACAGCTGCTGGTGATCTGTCCCTGGAAGTTCTGTCCACACAGGGTCCTAAAGCTAACTTGTTCTTTTTGGGTTTGTTAATGATGTATTTATTTTTGCCTGCACACATGTCTATGAACTCACTTCCACAGAAGTGAGTGTCAGATCACCTGGACCTGGATTACAGACTATTGTGCACCTCTGTGGGGGTGCTGGGAATAGAACCTGGGTCCTCTTAAAGAGTAGCCAGTGCTCTTAACCACTGAGCTATCTCTCTAGCTCTGAGTCCAGGCTTTTCTACAAGGCCCCCACCTTTGTTCCTTTAGAACAAGGGTAGGCTATGGAGTGTGCATTCAATATCTTTCTCTTGGCTTGATTTTCTTTCATCTGTGGCTGGTGGCTCCATAAAGAATGGGATGAGGTTACCCCCCCCCACACACACACACACACGCAGCACACACACACACTTCTACCATTCTTTTAGAGCCAGACACTGCTCGGAGGAGGAGGAGGAAGAGGAGAAGGAGGAAGAGGAAGAGGAAGAAGAGGAGGAAGAAGAGGAGGAGGAGGAGGAGAAGGAGGAGGAAGAGGAGAAGGAGGAGGAGGAAGAGGAGGAAGAGAACAAAGCATCTCAAAGCCTACAGAGAACAAACGTTCTGGGTCCAGTCCAGTGCCATTGACCTTGACAGTGCTCTCTAAGGGAGCAGATAGATTTACTGGGTAACATTACTGTGTCTAATATATTAAGAAATAAAGTAACAGGGAACGAGAAGGAGAAGGGTAGTGTGAGAAACATGGAAAGGAAGACGGATTTGTGTATGCTAAGGGTTTTCCTAATTTAACATGGCTGGATTGCTTCCAGGCTTAAAAAGATAAAGCTTAAAAGTCTAAGTAAGTCACACACAGTCTGAGTAAGTCAATCAAGGCATATTAAAGATGATATATGCAGGGTGATTAAAGGTTATTAATATTTCTAAGGTCAAAGTTCATTCAAACCTCTATTTAAATCAATGGTGTTCTCTTACTGATCTGCTCTTAACATTTACAAGAACTAATTTTAAAGCAAAGAGTGTATGTCTAATCAAAGTAAGTTCTTGGGAAACTGAGTGTTAAAAAATGAAGATTTATTTGCCGGGCAGTGGTGGCACACGCCTTTAATCCCAGCACTTGGGAGGCAGAGACAGGTGGATTTCTGAGTTCAAGGCCAGCCTGGTCTACAGAGTGAGTTCCAGGATAGCCAGGGCTACACAGAGAAACCCTGTCTCAAAAAACCAAAAAAGAAAAAAGAAGAAGAAGAAGAAGAAGAAGAAGAAGAAGAAGAAGAAGAAGAAGAAGAAAGATTTATTTGAGTTTTACCCAAGCTTTATCTAAATGTTACACAGAAGTATCAGAAAGGTATAAATGACCCTCTCTGTATTAACTATCCATACTTGGTGGTTTATACCTGTTTGGACAGAGACACTAAGAGAACCAATATTTTGGCCTTTTTTCTCCAAGATCAACTACACCCCAGGAGACTTTGGTGCATCATTCAAAATGCCCTGCAACTTTTTTTAAAAAAAATGTTTTTCTCGTATAATACAACCTGGTTGCTATTTCCCCTCCTCCACCCCTACTAGTTCCCCCCACCATCTCCCCACTCCCTTAGATCCACTCCTCCTCCTTTTCCCTTCAGAAAAGAGTAGGTGTTCCAGTGTTATCAACCAAACATGGCACAAGTTACAATAAGACTAGGTACACACCCTCACATCAGGGCTGGACAAGTCAACCCAGTCTGAAGAAAAGGGTGCCAAGGGCTGCGACGCCCCCACATCCACTGTTAGGAGTCCCATAGAACCACCACACTAACAAGAGAGGTCATGAAAACCCAGAAGTTAGTCTCTGACCAGTTCGTGTTCTACAAAGAGGAGAGTAAATACAAGGAGACCTTCTCCTATGCTTCCAAAGGCCATAACATGGTCAGTAGGACCCTGACTCATCAGAGTGGGTGGCACAAATGATAACAGGAAAGTTAAAGGAACCAGGGATTCGCACAATCCCAAGTGACTCCTCCCCAGGAGGATTGAATGAGAATGTCCCTTACGGGCTCATATACTTAGTTCCCAGTTGACAGAACTGTTTGGGAAGGATTAGGAGGTTTGGCCTTGTTGGAAGAGGTGTGTCACAGCGAGTAGGTTTGAGGTTTTAAAAGACCCCATGTCATTTCCAATGTGTTCTTTGATTCCTGTTTGTGGATCAGGATGTGAGCTCTCAGCTACCTCTCCAACAGCATGCCTGCATGCCTGCCTGCTTGCCTGCTGCTATGCTTGCCTGCCCCAAGTAAATCCTTATTATGATGTTTTATCACAGCAATAGAAAAGTAGTTGAGGACCAGACCCTCAACTGGCTTGAAAATTTAAAAAGATGGTTAATTTGGGCCACATGATTGTTCTTAAACACCCAACAGGATAATATAACTAAAGACAACACAGTTGGTATTCTTCTTTAATTTAAGATATCACTCTCTCCAGGCACTGGACAACCATTTCTCACTAATGATTTTTCTGCTTGACGAGGAAAACATTGCCCAGATTTGAAGTATCATGGCTGTAGCTCAATTTCAACACTGCACTGCTTGTGTAATACCTGTAACTAAGAGAAAGCCAGGCTCACTATTGCTCTAACCTGAAAACAGATAGGGTTAAATTTATTTTCTCTATTTCTTGCTTCCCAGATCCCACTTGAGACTCTATGTTGTGATTCTAGCCACTCCAACTGTTATTGAAGTGTCTGAAAGCAACCCTGGGCCCAGAGAATGATATGCCCTAGCTGTGCTTTTGCTTTTGAAAGACTGAGTTTATTGAGTATAGAACAAGCAAAAGACTATGTAGCAAAGAACAGACAAAGAGAAGCACCAGAGAGAGAAAATAAAACACCATCCTAACATCGATATTTATATCATCCAGCAGAAGTCAACCGGGAAGCCCTGCTAAAGCTATTAGGCTGGAGTTATCGGCTGATGCTCAAGCACAGGGTCCCCTCTGTCCTCCCCATGCGTGAGCTTTCCCCTGCCCATCTTTATATCATGGGAAGATCAATAGTGACCTCTTCGTAAATGGTTCACCTTTTAGCTATTCTCAAAGACACACTGCCTTTACTTCAGGGATGACAGAGTCAGGGGGAGCCACCTGACGCAGACAGGGGGTTTTGGAGAAACATACTTTGAGACAAACATGCTTGGGTCTGAAGACGGGAAATTCCCATCTTCAGAGTTAGCACATGACAACTTACTAATGTGTTTGCTCTGTAAAGATGGAGAGAGCAAGCAGTTGCTCTCCCAGCCCTGGAAAAACAGAGAAAGAGGAGTACACTAGGCGGTGGAATCCAGCAGTGACCAGCTGGTCCCAAAGCACCGCCCTGCTTACAACAGGTATGGATTTGTCAAGCTGCCATTGCCTGCTGTGATGTGTTTTGCAGTGGGAACAGAAAACAGTCTTTTTTATCCCGCTAGAGTGTTTTCAGTGTTAAAGTGCCCCCCTCTGATAGCTTTAAATTTTGTAAGGTCACGGATTCACAGCAGCCAGCACCCATCATTAGAGGATTAAGCCAATGGAAACCTGTCTTTACCAGGGTCTAACTTGAGATTCCTTCCCCACACCCCCATATGTGCTGATAAATTGCTTGAAAGCCTATACCCCAAATCAGTTCATATGTGCTTGCAAGTGGAAGCAGGCAACCTGAAAAAAATTTAATGAGTACCAACCTTCCTATAAAAAGATAATAATTATGATTGACATTTCCCTCTGGAGGCCACTTTTTAGTCCCCTCGTTTAAATTTAGGACAGGCTTGAGTGGCAGAAAAATATCAGGTAGTTTTCTTTCAAGGTTTGTGGGTCAAATGAATTGGGGATGCTTATCTATCCAAAGGATCAACAGAACACTTTTCTGATTTTCCTTTCCCCATCAAGGTGTCCCCTGACAATCCCTTTGCTTTCCCATACCAGCGATGCCTACTGAAGAGAGGCACACCCGTCACCTTTTGCATGTGTCATTATTGACAGACAAGTCTAGGGCTCTGCCCACACTCAAGAGGGTTTTGCAAAGCAGTAGGGGTGACGGGGCACTGTTAAGTGTAATTAACCAATTATTTCCAGAAGATTCTACGTAAGTGTCTTAGTTACTTCTTTGTTGGTTGATAAAACATTATATCAAACTAGGAAAAGAAATTTTGGCTTTATGTAACAGGGGAGGAACGTATAACATTGGGTTTGGGTGGGGATGACAATAGCCGGCTGGAACATGAAGCTGAGAGATCACATCTTTTACCACACACATGAAGTTGAGAGAACTGGAGATGGGCCAGAGCTATAAATGCCCAGAACCCACCCCTAGTGATGTACCTCCTCCAGCAAGGCTCTGCCTTTCTAAAGGTTCTATGACCCCCTCCCCAAACACCACTACCAAATGGGGACCAAGTACTCAAATACGTGAGCCTACAAGGGACGTTTCTCACTCAAACCATCTCATCAAGCATGGGAAAAGATTAATTGTCATTTGACTACTCAGAAAGAAAAATCCCATAATCCAGAAATTTGCTAATGTAGCAGGAATCGTGGGCTGTGGGAGTCAGGGTGCCTGAGCTCTTATCTCAGCTGTGTCATTACCTGTGGGCAAATCTCTGGGCCTCAGAATCGTTGTTACATGGTACGATATGTAATTAGAAATCCAGGGCTAAGTACACTGTGAAATTTTCCCACCTGATTGAAGGGCTGATCTTGAAGGACCCAGTTTGATAATCTACCAATGACTTGTATTTTGGGGGAAGAACCCAGGGAGACCCTGCTTCTTCACATTGTCTATCAATGATTCTTCAAAGGGCAATCAGTGGAAAGAATCTGGGAAGGCCCAGAGTCTCAGGAATAATGATTCCATATTAACCTTTATCGAGCTCCATCTTCTGCCAAGAATCTCCATCATTCTGTGCTGGGCTCACAGTCTGCACACTGCCAAACTCCACTGCAGATGATTCAAGACCTCTGCTCTGCTCTGGATCCTACTGCGACTTCCTTGGCAAGAATGAAGGTATTCTAGGACATACGGACCGCTCCCTTGGGCTACCAGACTCTGGAGACCATGGAAACCCTCAAATCAAAATTTCCCAGGAATCCCTCACTGATTTAAAAAAAAATAAAGCTGAGAGGAAGCACTTGTCTCCTGCAAAGAGATTTCAATAGTTCCGTCACCTTGTCAGACCACCGGTGGTGGGTGTAGAGGATGCACGGTTAAGCCTGCCTTCTTAAGGCTTCCAGGCCCAGGCTCTGATCCTAAGAACTCTGGTTCAGCAGGACTGAGGAGGTGCCCGTCCTGTGGGGGTACTCCGGGGATCAGAGGTAACCCCGAGGGTATTCTCAGTTTCCCCTTAATACCTCTGGCAACTCACACGTAATATCCTGACACTACCCAAGCCCCTCCTGATCCAGAAGCACAGAGAAGTGAGTCTGAGGGAGCCTCCACAGTGCGTTAGCTGTGTGGCCTGATTCCGTGCCATTTGGGAGGAATGCTTGTGCATAGAGCCCTTTCTCCCGAGAACTGCTTTCAGACTGAAGTCCTTTTGTTCCGGAATCGCTTTGTTTCCTTTTTATTTGAACCCCAAAGCCATTAGGCCTCACACTCCCTGCTCTGTGTGGGCATCCAGACAGGGATTGCAGATGGCTGGACAGAAGGGGCCTTGTGCTCTCAGCTGGATTTGCCCCGGGAACTTCCTCGAATATACAGCATCTTTCACTAACATTTGCTTTTTCAAAGCTGCCTCCTCCCCCCCTCCCCCCCCCCCCCCCCCGCACAGAGGTTCTTTCTGTATCCACGACACAACTCCTGCCTCCGCTTTTCTTCATTGTAAGTTTGTTTCGAGCCTTTCATAGAAACACACCCCTGGCTTCTTTAGCAGTGCAGACTATAGATTCTCTGCCAAAAAGATGGGCTTCTCTGGGGTCCTCCCTATTGATCACAAGATCCCTATCGACCAATCCCCTCCCTCTCTCTCCTCCCTCCCCTCCCCTCTCTCATTCAAAGCAGAGAGACTGAGTTAGATCTTCAGGTTCCTCTTTTGTTCTTTAAGATGCCAATGCCTGGAGTTGGACCGCACCTGCCCGGCAATGAACACTCCCAGCTCACTGTGGTGCTTTCAGTATTCAGAGTCCCGGGCCCCACCCAGTCCCCCAGCAGACCCTCTGGGGAGGTGCAGCCTGGGTAGTTTGTATTCGTAGCAAATGCCCCAGGTGTTTCAGAGGAGACAACTGAATTTAGCAGCTTGCTTCAGCTTGCAAGAGTAAACAATCCATTCAGAACTGCTCGAAGGGGGAGGGGGGAGGACAGTCTGGGGGCGGCACCCCACCTGCCTCTGCTGCTCCCTAAGCAGCCTTGGCTTTGCAGCAGGACACAGGTGTGTGGGATTTGACATAAGGGGGAAGCAGGGCAGACAGCTTTGGAAAGTAATGATCTCTGGCTACTACTGGGACTCCCTTCCCCTAAAGCTTATTATTATTATTATTATTATTATTATTATTATTATTATTATTATT
>JADRCH010000116.1:648195-666070 GCA_019843965.1 Rhynchomys soricoides | reverse complement strand
TTATTATTATTATTATTATTATTATTATTATTATTATTATTATTATTATTATTCAGGGTTTAAACTGGGTCCATACCAAGTACAAGCTAAGCACTGGCCATGAACATTATGACAGTACATACAGTTGTGGACTCTTTTCAAAGACTCCATCCTTCAACCAGTCTCCCTGACAGACGTCGAAGCCCAGGGTTAGTGTTACTCTGGGGACCTCTTCATTCGCTTAGAGAACACACATATGAAAACTTCATCTCTTCGCCCTGTTCTGAGGACTGATGGAGGACCGGTGCTTGTTCTCCTATGAGAAACGGATCAAAACTGATCTCTGCTTCTCTATCCTAAAGCTGTTTAGAACTCTAGACATGCTGTTCTCCTGATTCGGTCAGATTGATGGGAAACGCTGTAGCATCCTTCAGTGTAGAGAAAAGAACATAAAAGAATTGCCAGCCACATGACCCTGGGATGAAACGGGGAACAGCAAAGAGCTAGGAGCTGTGGGAACCCGTGCCCTCTTCTTACAGATTGTACAGAGAACCTGTCTCAGAGGACTCTGCTATTCACATATGTGGGGAAGCACTCAGGACCAACTCAGCGTGGGCTGTGCTGTGTTCTAATAGCTGCAATGCCATTCTGGGGTCGCCTAGGGAACATTTGGGTGGGTGTCTCTCTGACCAGCATCCGTGGTATGCACTGGGATGAATGCTGCCTGAGCATGCTTGATTTGTTTCCCAGCAGAATCTAGCTGCTGGTGTGGATTTGTTTTGTTTTTCTGTGCTTGTGAGTAATGCTGGGGAATGGGGAGGAGTGCACAGAAAACCATGTTGTAATTTGGATGATAAGCTGATCGTCATGCAGAGCTCCTAAGAGACACTTTAAAACTCTGCCAGGGAAATGCTTAGCTTCATCTTGGTGAGAACTTGTATCTTGCTTGACTTTGCTGACAGACAAATGAATGAAAAGCACCTTTGAGTCACCAGAAGAGAGGACTTGTCACAGCTTTGGCTGACACCGTGGATCTGAGGCTACGTTCTACAGTGACCCCCTCATCCTCCTGCCTAGAAGTGGGCCGCTAGTTGGGTTTGGGGTTCTAGGCTATGGGCAGTAGCTTGTTGGTATTTGTGAGGAAGGGGGCAGGAATATGAGGGCACACTGGGCCGGTAGAGTCAGAAAGAACCGGATTCCAGCCTCTTTCTGCTGTCCTTCAGCATGGGACCACCAAGAGAAGCCTGCATCCTGAGGATGTACAGAAAACTCTGAAACCCCAGTACTGCCGGGAGCCAAACCCATGAAGTTACCCACTGTTCTGTGAAGACTAGTCAGTTAAAGTGCAAGGTTAAGAAAGGACGAGGCACTTGCACCTCTTGGGTCCCAGGAATTGAAAGAACATCTGGTATTTCCTGGAAGCTGGCTACGATAGTGGGTTGGCCTTGGGCCATGTGTAACCTTCCCTCTTGCCTGTCTTTTTAAGCTGCTGTCCTGAAATAAACTTTGAGAGCTTGATCAGAATACATGACTTGCTCTCCTTCTTCGTGTCTCTTGTTCCGCATTCTTTTGCCCCCTCCCCAGGTTCCCACTGAACCACCAAAGGCGGGGGCACAGTACCACCTGCTAAGCCTCCAGTGGTCTCAGGGCTGAGAATGGGTAGGCCAAGTGCACTGGTCTTACTGGGAAAGATTAAGCTAGACAGGCTATTTTATCCCGAGGCTGGAGGTCTTCCTCCCTTTCAACCCACACCAAGGCAAGGAAAGTTGACACATAAATTTCTAACTTTAGCCAGGGGGACAAGGGGTGTTTAGAGAGTCAGGTAGAGGGTGGACCTTTAGCTCAGACAGACAGACAGACACAGAGAAAGAGACAGACACTTAGAGAAACAGATACAGAGACAGAGAACCTACTTCCCTATTGGCCTTTACTTTCCTGACCTTGAGGCTGAGGCCAGGGGCTGTTTAGTTTGCATCCCCTATGTCAACTGTATATGGAGAAGGGGAAATGGAGGTTCTGGTTGTGGTCTTGATGCTCCTGCTCTCTGGAAGGCCAGTGATGAGACAGGAGCATTGCTTTACTTGTTATCCTGAGGAGTGTGAGCAAATCTCCCCAGCTCTGATGTCATACCTGTTTCCCCAAAGGACCTGTGGCTACCTCTTACTAATTCTGAAGAGAGTTTTAGTGAGCTAGGATGTCCTTCTAACACTGCTGAAGCCCACCTCTGCCCAGGTAGAGGGAAACCTTCTTCCAGGTCTTCACAGACCCCCCGGGGGAGCCCACATCAGGTGACCTTCATCAAAGTGTATAGGGCAATTCTGCATGGTTTAAAGAACACAATCCGCTGCTATACTATAAAAGATCATTTCTCCACTTCTGAAATAAATCAGCAAAGAATGCATTCTTCCCTACAGCCTGTTTCCTGTCTTTCATTACTGAAACTATCAGATTTCTGGGAATCTGGAGACTGGGTGTTCTCATCTCACTTCCCAAAACATACAGGAAACCAGGACACACACGAAAGCCCCTGTGCTGGTGCCATATCCACCAGATCTTGCTCACAAAGCTTCTGTTTGATTACTTAATCGACTGCTTCTAACCAGTATAGATCCGGTGGCCTGGGATTGTCTGCTTGGACCTTGATTCCGCCTGGGGACAGCTTCCCAGCTCTCTGCTGGGACACCTCATTCTTTGGCATAAGAGAAAGCAAATGTTTTCTGCTATGTCAACAATGATGTTTCATGCTGGCCACAGAGTCTCCTATTCCACTATTCCATTATAGGAAGGTGGAACATGAGGTTATATGCCAGTAAAATTCTGTTTACCAAACAGGTGATCAACCAGATCTGGTCCTAGGTTACCAGCTTCTGCTTCAGTGCATAAGGGGAAATCCTAGGGCTGAGACCCTTCCTGGAGTCTCCCTTGCTGTGTTCAAAGGGCTTTTCCCCTTTGAATGGGACCTTCATATATGGCCTTGCTTAGTTGGTTTAGGGATAGGCATGACCCAAGCAAGCCTGGCCATGTGAGTTTTTTCCCCCAGGAATGTTTTGAAATGGACACATGATAAAGAGTTGGGTGCTCTTTGGATGTGGAAGCAGGAGACATGGCCGACCTCGGGCTCTCTTGAGGATATCCTACTGAGGCATCAGAGTAACTAGAAAAAGGGAGAAAAAGGAACACACTGAGAATCGGGATGGAGGGCAGAGCTCTCTGGGTAGTCTATTTCCTGCTTTCAGGTGCTGCTGGGTTTGCTAATGGGTCTTGTTTCCTTGGCTCCCGAAGGCATCCATTGGGGCTGTCCTCAATGATGATAAGGACCCTGTCCACTTCAATGATTCTGGCCAGTTCCTGCCGGGAGTGTCAGCTTAGTCCTGACCAGTGATGATTTCTAGGCACCAAGAGACATCAGCTGATCTGCTGAATTTAAATCTTGTGATCCAAGCTTCACCTTATACTTCGGAGAGACCTATTTTGGTCCAAGTCCTAGTTAGGATTTCTATTGCTGTGATGAAACACCATGACCAAAAGCAAGTTGGGGAGGAAAGGGTTTATTTGGCTTCCACTTCCACTTGGTAGTCTATCACTGAAGGAAGTCAGGACAGGAACTCAAACAGGGCAGGAACCTGGAAGCAGGAGCTGATATAGAGGCCATGGAGGAGTGTTGCTTACTGGCTTGCTCCAGATGGCTTGCTTAGCCTGCTTTCTTATAGAACCCAGGACCATCAGCCCAGGGATGGCCTCATCCACAATAGGCTGGGCCCTTCCCATCAATCAGTAAAAAAAAAAATGCCCTATAGCTGGATCTTATGGAAGCATTTTCTTAATTGAGATTCTCCATTCTTTCAGATGACTCTCTCTTGTGTCAAGTTGCTATAAAACAAGCCAGAATAGTCTGTCCGAGGAGCTAGAAGCTCACCCAGCACAAGACTGTCAGAGTAGATATACCCATGTTCTCTCATAAGATACCCCAGACATGTTCCTCATTAATGAACTGCCTCAGGCTCCAGCAGAGAGCACTACAGGACTTGAGGAACAACAGAATGTTGAGTCCCCCTCGGAGTTGCAGGTTTATCATCCATCCTCAGTAGAGGACTCTGAGACTTGTCACTCACTGTTCTCACTCTGCTCCTGTATAGCATTTGGGGACCTTGAAGGCCTTGTCTACCTCAAGGCTCACTTGACTCTTCCTGGTATAATTCCACACAGAGACTTTTCAAGACCTGTCAAGACTTCTCACATGCTTGTAGCCACGCTTGGGCAGGGAGTATCTGAAGGCAGCCTGGCTTCCCAAGGTTTTCAGTCCTGGTGTTTTCATTAGCTGGAGTCAGAGATTTTCATACAGTTTCATCTCCTTGCCGAGTTCCAGGGTCCACCAGGGTGTGGTAAGGAGTGGCCCCGCCCGGCTGGGTATCTTTTCAGGTGGGTTCAGTGGTCAGCTCTTCAAACAGGGTGGTCAGGCAGGAAACTGATGCTTCTGATAAGGGTACCCACAATACTATGAGGAGGACCGGTCTGCCAAGTTTTCATGATTGCCCAAACCTATTGCCCTGGCATGCACAGATGGGGGCTGGGAGGAGGACGGGGGAGGGGGGGCTGTCATAGAGCTGAGACTTAGACGGTACAGACTGATGTGTTTATAAATAGATAAAGAGAGAGGGGATATGTTTTGGTGGAGGTGTGGTGGGGTGTGGGGGAAGGGGGTTCCTCTGTGAGCCCATGCTGGGGCATCCCTTCAGGACATGGGGAGGGGAGCTGAGAGGGTAATAGAGGCAGAGAAAGGCAGAGAGAGACAGAGAGAGAGAGAGAGAGAGAGAGAAGAAGGAAGAGGAGGAGGAGGAGGAGGAGGAGGAGGAAGCCAGCCATGAGCACATGGAGGGGGGGGGGGAATAGAACAGAGCAGGAGCAGGAAGGCAAGAGCAAGAGAGAGAGGAGGGGACAAACAGCTCCTTTTATAGTGAGTCAAGCCTACCTGGCTGTTGCCAGGTAACTGTGGGGCAGAGCTTAGACAAACTGCTAACACAGACTGCATTTTCTCTGATGCCTTTGTTTTAACTTTGCATTGTTATTTTTATTTATGTGTGTAGGTGTTTTGCCTGCTCTATGTCTGTGCATGCCTGGCACCTGTGGAGATCAGAAGAGGGTGTCAGATGCCCTCGAACTGGAGGTACAGACAGTTGTGAATCCACACATGGGTGTTGGGAATTGAACCTGGGTCCTCTGCAAGAGCAGCCATCTCTCCAACCTCAGATCTTAAAATTGCATGTTGTCAATGACCTTGTGGCCCAGCTGCCTGGGGCTGAGCAAGCCTGTGTACTTGTGTCTCTGTCTATTGGCACTGTTTCTCGCAGCGGTGTCTATATAGGGTTTGGCAGGGCTGTGTGTAACATTTGGCTTTATTCAATCCATGCAAAACACACAAGTGTTTGCACCATGGTGGCTGAAGGCAACTGGGGTCTTTTGTTTGAAAGAATTCTAAGTGAAAGGAATTACTGAGTTGGAAGCACCACTCCCAATCCTAATTCAGCTTGAGACAAATGAAAGTTTAGATTCCATGGAAATTGTCCCCGTTGCTTGCAAACTCCAATCTACTCCCCTGCTGTCACCTGGGTGCTCTCTCTCTCTCTCTCTCTCTCTCTCTCTCTCTCTCTCTCTCTCTGCCTTCTAGGTGTTTACCTTGAAGCCTGTGACAGAGTGGGGGAGAGTCACTGCCCTGCAAGGATGGACAGGGACTTTAGATATCAAACAAGAGTGAGAGGATGGAAGCAGGAGTGGGTGTGGGGATAGGGGAGCTGGAGGAGACTCAGGGGAACTGTCCAGTCCAGTTGGGTAGCTGTATACTGCACCACCATCACAACTTCCCCTGTCACAGCACCAAGGATGGCCATAACCTCCATGAAAGCTCCTGGGAGTCCTACGTGTGGGTGAGGAAGACTTTTACCCAGGATCCTACTTCTCTTAAGTTCCCCCACCACACTGGAACAGGCCTTACTCCAAGGTCTGAACTGGCTTTTATGCTTTCTTGGGCATGCTGGAGTCTGTAGAAGCAGAGCCCAAATCGTCAGTGGGTTCAGAGTCCAGAGTGTGATTCCCACTGCAGGATGCTCCATATTCCACCCAGGCTGTGTCTTCCCCATAGTCAGTTTTCCTGGGGTCCTGCTGAGAATATAGACTGTCCTACCAACTGTGGCTGGTGTTTCTCAGAGTCTGCTTGAGGTATTTTCATCTTCTAGCTATTCGCTCTTGAAATCTGAGTGATAACTGCATCTATTAAAGGTTACCACTTACGGAACATCTTGTGGCTCATCTCACCCCTGCAAATGGATGGTATCATTTAAACCCTTACAGACCTTGGATCTCCTCTTAATAGAATAAATGAAGGTTTAGGAAGCTGGACCTTGCCACGCTCAGGTCATGAGGCTGGGAAACAGCTGAGCTGGCATCTGAATCCAGATGTGCCTGCTTTGGCCTCTGTGTTCCATCCGTGGAGACCCAAGTCCCACAACCCTGCAAAACAAAGTTGTATGTCATTTTAGTTTTATATTTGGAGAATCACAGATTCCAATGATTGTTTTAATGGGAGAATAGAATAAATTGAGGTATTTGTGTCTAAGTGATAACCTGTAAGAAATACTCAAAATTTAGTGTTTTCCACAACAAATTTCTACTTTCACACATATGTAACATATGTGTGTGCGTATGCAAGTATACTATGAAATGGGAGCATGAAGATCCAAGGACAACTTCTGGGAATTGGTTTTCTTCTGCCACATTGGTCCAGGGGATCAAACTTAGGCCATGAGGTTGGTGGCACCTCTACCAGCTGGGCCACCTCTCTGGGACTCCTACCCACTGAAAGAGAACACCTTCATGTGAATCAAAGAGAGGGATGCTTCAGGAGGAGCCGCATGTATCCCTGATGACCTGGTCCAGCCCTGAACTTCTGTGCCATGATTTAAGAAGCAAGGGAATGTTTCAAGACTTTAAGAAACTAGAATCTGAGCTGAGGATTTTCACTGTGGTCTGGGGTCTCCCTATCAGCAATGAATAGAAATCCTTGGCCCTGACCCAAGGGAATTATGTGCATTTAGCTTATATAAAGACTGTGACTAGTAATTTAAAATATGAACCAAAAAATAATTATCCTCAGTGGTTTTATAATCTTATAAGAGAGATAATACATATTTTCAAATAATGAACGTTTAAAGTTTTTTTATTAATGTCTTTTTATTTTATTGCACTGCATTGCACAAGGCTATTCTGACACACACATATCATGTACGAACATCCCCCATCCACTAATCACTCATCCTCTCTTTTGTATCATCCCCTCCACTAATCACTCATCCTCTCTTTTGTATCACCCCTAACATTAGTCTCCTTTGTCTCTTAGAAGGGTAAAGGTTTGAATATGGTTGGCCAAGGGAGTGGCACTATTAAGAGGTGTGGTCTGGTTGGAGTGGGTGTGGCCTTGTTGAAGGAAGAGTGTCCCTGTAGGGATGGGCTTTGAGACCCTTCTCCTAGCCACGTGGGAGCCAGACTTCTACTGTTGCCTGCCTTTGGAACAAGATGTAGAACTCTCTGCTCTTCCAGCACCATGCCTGCCTGCAAGCTGCCATGCTTCCCGCCATGATGATAATGGACCCAACCTCTGAAACTGTAAGCCAGCTCCAATTATGTTTTCCTCTGTAAGAGTTGCCATGATCATGATGTCTCTCTACAGCATTGATGCTCTAACTAAGACAGTTTGGGTCTTAAATTCAGTTCTGTGTTGAAGGCTTAGTTGCCAGTTTGTGGTGCCTGGAAGGGGGGTAGTAGAATCGTTAAGAGGCAGGGTCTGGTGGGAGGAAGTTAGTTCACCGGGGGCGTGCCCTTGAGGAAGTTACTGAGGCCCCAACCCTGGCTCTTTTTCTAGTTGTCACAAGGCCTGCAGCCTCTTCCACCTTGTTCTCCTTGCTTTGATACAGCCCCCCAAGCAATGTGGCCTATCCCTCACAGATTGCAACCTCCACATTGTGAATCAAACTGAACCTTTTCTCCTTTAAGCATTTATCTCGGGTATTTTGTCACAGCAACAGAAAGCTGATGAGTACACTTAATATTTGAATGCTTCTGGTAGCTTCTCTGCCTGTATTTGTCAAGGTTCTCTAGAGTCACAAAACTTATAGGTAGTCTCTATATAGTCAGGGAATTTGTTAATGACTTACAGTCTGTAGTCAAACTCCCCAACAATGGTCAGCAGTAGCTGTGAATGAAAACCCGAGGATCTAGCAGTCACTCAGTCCCACAAGGCTCACAGGTGAAGAAATTGAATCTTCCTCCTTCCAATGTCCTTATGTAGATCTCCAGCAGCAGGCATGGCCCAGATTAGAGGTGTGTATCACCACATTTGAAACTTGTGTCTTCCAGACTTAAGATCTAGATCACAGGTGAGCCTTCTAATTCTGGATTGTAGTTCACTCCAGATATAGTCAAGTTGACAATCAGGAAGAGCCACTACACTGCCCCTCCAAGAACTGCTATAGGTTTGCTCACACCCTAAGTTGCACGATCTGAGGAAGTCAGCTTCCTGTCCCGATTGAGAATCTATAATATCTATCGACTCCTAACCTCACCCTCTCTCTCCATTCCTTCCTGATCATCCTGGGCCAATAATCGATCTTTTCACTGGGTAGAAACTCATTCTATAGAAGCATCTTTGGGCATAGTTTTGTTGGATAGAGGAGCCATGCATCATGATGCTGGTTGGTAGTGATAGTTCAAACGCCCAGGATGATGTAGGAAGAAGAGGCTGTGGTCCATGTAAGTCTAGGCTGTTGATGTCTTTGCCCCCTTACCCAATTGAGAAGGCTCCTGGGAGGGGTGCTGCCCAGGGAGCACTTTCCACACGCCAACTGGCCCACTCCTGTGTTTAAGAACATATACCTTCCAAACCATGGGAGCACAAGGGCAGGGCGGTAGGCATTTCGCTGCCAGCGAGAGAGCATAACTGTAGCATAATAGAGAAGTATTTAAAGATCTTCTAAAGATAAAACTACAATGTGAGAGCTGAAAGGAATTTGGAGTCAACGGGTTTTTTTATTGGTACTTAAGATCCAAGTTTGCATTTAAGTTGTCGGAGGGTTTCCAAATTACCCACTTCAAGCCTCAACCTAAATTTGATTCAGTTGCCTTGGGGCAGCCCCCACCCCCAGCCCCCATGACTATATTTTAAAAATCTTTTAGGAGACTTTGCTGCACACTCTGATTTCTGAATTGCAGACTGGTCAAAATGTCTCCTGCCCATGGGTGAAGAACTTGGATAGCCCAGAAATTAAATGACATCAAGGCAGGTATATCAACAGGTGTGGGGAATCACTGCTCACTGACCCCTGTCAGATGGTGAGCTCCCAGGCAAGATTAGTCTCTCCAGCCTTCCTCCTTCAGTCTTGTGGCGCTCACTGCAAGGCTACAATAACCAGGATGTCCTGCAGGTCAGTCATACAACCAGTGTATAGCTGAACCTCAATGAGAATCTGGAGGAACTGAGAGCCATGTGGCAAGGCACCTGTTTCCAGAGATTCTTGGTTCAGAATTCAGTTGAGCCTATAGCTAATTTGTCTAGTTGTGTGGTCATGTTTGTGTGTGTGTGTGTGTGTGTGTGTGTGTGTGTGTGTGTGTATGCAGGTATGCAGATTGGCAGAGGCCAGAGTTTCAGATATCAATCTCTACCATATTCCTTTGAGGCGGGGTCTCTCTCTAAATTTGGAGCTCACAGGCTTCAGTTAGACTTGCAGAAAGCATGTCCCAGCTATCTCCTGCCTCTGCTTCATTAGTGGTGAGCTTACAGGCTTCTATGAGGATGCTGGGATCCAGAATCCTTATGCTTAGCCAGGCAGTGGTGGTGCACGCCTTTAATCCCAGCACTTGGGAGGCAGAGGCAGGTGGATTTCTGAGTTCGAGGTCATTCTGGTCTACAGAGTGAGTTCCAGGACAGCCAGGGCTACACAGAGAAACCCTGTCTCGAAAAAACCAAAACAACAACAACAAACAAAACAAACAAACAAACAAAAAACCAAACCAGGATCCTTATGTTTGTACAACAAGGGCTTTTAACCACTGAACCATCTCTACAACCTCTTATAGCCTCAAACTGTGTTGTGTCGAACAGGAAACTTTTTGCCTTGTATATTTTGTTTGGGATGTCTGAGTTGGTGAGAGTTCAAAAAGTCACAGGTGGGTGAGAAAGGTTGCAGAAGGACCAGGCACACTTCCTGAACTCAACAATAGCAGCTTTCCTTTTGGTATAACTGAATCATCTTTGCAAATGTTTTGCCTATCAGATGTGGGGCAGTAGACTGTGACAGACAGGCTGGCCTTCTAATAGAGAACAAGCTAAACCACAGGAGATTCAGTAGGGTTTACTCTACAAGGGACCAGAAAACATTCTGCCAAAGCTCTCGAGAGGCCCTTGTCTTCTGTCAAACAGCTACAATCCCCACAGCCCCCTGTAGAGAGGTTTGTCTTGTAAGGTCTGTCACTAGGAGCAGCACCAAGCCCTCCCACAAGCAGATAAGGTATCCTTAAACTCTCAGACCAAGCCAATGGGAAGTACCTGTTGTCAGACCCTGACCCATCCCAAACTGTATATCAGACCATCCCAAACTGTATAGAGGGATCCCCATCCAGAAGGAATAAAGGTGTGAGAACTACTCTGTCGTCTGAGAGCTTCTATCATAAGAGCTGTAACACTGCTGCTTGGGAAGAGGTCTGCTCTCCCGAACGCCACCAGAAGCTTCCCGCACTCCTCGATGGCTAGTCGGCCTCTGGTGGGCTCAGCCTGAGCCCAACTCAGTGCAGGGTGGCAGGTACAGCGTCTTGGAGCAACTGAGGCGGCAACTGCAGAGACTGAGGTGGAGGTGACTCCCGTCCCTGCTTGTACTCTCCCCTTTGCCTGAATCCTTGCACTTGGCTAGGCCAGAGATCCCTGGGGAAAGCTCCCAGCATGCAGGCCCACAATCAGATACTTTAACTTCTATGCAATGAACATTTGAGGACTCCATTTGAGAGGCATCAGGGCAGCGTGCATGCTCTCGATGATGTCTGGAATTTCATATTACCTAGGACACAGACTGATGCTTTTCAATTCGAGAGTCGATTTCTCATCCTATCTAATTTTAGTACTCTTCATTACTCCAAAAAAATTCCCTTTTGAATTGCCAGAGTGAGAATCTGACCCATTTATTTTTCCACTTGCTGCCCATGAAGCACATTGACTTCAATTTTCTCCACTTTTATGGCTGTGGCCGTTTTTCCTGCCATCTTAATTACAAACAGATTCTGCCAACATAGTGGAATATAGAATGGTTATGAAGATGTGTGTACAGACTGGAAGATGCTGACCCTAGTGCTGTGGCTTCTTTGCAAGATTTCTTAAGACCTTCATCTCTATCGGTAATGAAAATGCAGCATCACAAAACAGTCTTGTTAGTTTTGGTCCCTAGTTTATTGTCCAAGGGTCTAAACCAAAAGTGATGAATTGAAGCTTCCCTCATTGGCCCTGACCTCCTTGCAATCTTGGGCTTCAAGACTGGCTCAATGGGCAGGCTCCCCTGTTGGTTGTTAACCTCACAGTACATATGATATTAAGAAATTTCAAAGTCCAACTTAGAGAAAGAAAGCTGTACTCAAGATTTTAGAGGTGAGCCATTGGTCAATTTTTTAATTAAAAATGTTTTACATGAGTACTGTATTTACATCATTTCTACCCTTTTTAACCCTTACTTAGCTACATTCTATTGTGGTGATGAGACACCTTGACCAAGGAAACTTACAGAAGAAAGCATTTAATTGAGAGGCTTGCTTACAGTTTCAAAAGGTTGGTCCATTATCATGGTTGGGAACATAGTAGCAGGCAGGCAGGCAGGCATGATGCTGGAGATTTACATCCTGATTCATAGGCAACAGTCAGAGAGAGAGAGAAAGAGAAAGAGGGAGAGAGAGAGAGAGAGAGAGAGAGCCTGGTATGGGCTTTTTGAAACATCAAAACCCACCCCTGGTGACACACCTCCTCCAACAAGACCACACCTACCCTAACAAAGCCACACCTACCCTAACAAGGCCACACCCCCAATCCTCCTCAAACTGTTTATCCACTGGGGACTGAGCATGCAAATATATGAGCCTATGGGGACCATTCTCATTCAGATTGCCAACTTTTCCCATGTTTCTTGAACTGTCTTTCAATGCATGATCTCTTTAAATTAGTGTGAATGTTTGTGTGTGTGTGTGTGCGTGTGTGTGTGTGTGTGCGTGCGTGTGTGTGTGTGTGTGTGTGTGTGCATATAAAGGCCAGAGGTTGATATCAGGCTTTATTTTCAATCACTCTTGACTCTGTATCTCAAGACAGAGTCTTTCCCTTGATGTGGAGCTTGCCATTTGGCTAGTATAGCTAGCCAGCTTGCCTTGGGTACCCCTTGCCTCTGCCTTCTGGGGGCTGGGTTTATAGGTGGCCAGCGTTTATTTGGTGCTGGGGATCCAAACTCTGGTCCCTGCCCTTGTGCATCAAGTACTTTCCCAGCAGAGCCATCTCCCTGGCTCCCAGTGTGCATTCTGTACACCTAAAACCTCAACATGGATGTTTCCTCCTTGGTTTTTTCAATGTACATTTACAAGAGATTGAGGGTTTAAGATGGCATTTAGAAACACACATGCTCTTTCCCTCTTTGGGGTAAATATTTTCCAGTTACTGCTATGGGGATACATCATTGAGATCCTGGTCAAGTATTAGTTTTCCCTATTTCCCTTGAGGTGCTTTGTTTTGTTTTGTTTTGTTTTGTTTTTGATAAAGCAGGTAGACATTGCTCTGGGCCATTTAAGAGCTTCCCCCTACATATCTCTCCTCCACCAAGAGGCATAGCTGGGATTTCTGAAATCAAGAACAACATCTCTGCCAGGCAGTGGTGGTGCACGCCTTTAATCCCAGCACTCGGGAGGCAGAGGCAGGCGGATTTCTGAGTTCGAGGCCAGCCTGGTCTACAGAGTGAGTTCCAGGACAGCCAGGGCTACACAGAGAAACCCTGTCTCAAAAAACCAAAACAACAAAAACAAAAACAAAAAAAAACCATCTCTACATGCAATTAAGGAAGATCAGGATAAAATACTTGGTAATTAGACCATGAAAGTGATGTGTAAATGTTAAGCAACAAAACCCAGCATCACTTTATGGAGAAGAGGAGGAGGAAGAGAGACCAGGAAAGCAAACACAAAGGGTAAAACAAAGACTTTTCAACAATGACAGGGCTCAAATCAGAATATCAAAACAGAAGATGTGGGAAAATGTAACCAAAGCCAGAAGCTTAAGAGACAGACATAAAACAGAGTGACACCAGACTATACAGAAGAGACTGAGTTAAGGGAGCTGGGCTCCGCCCCAGCTCCTGAATGTCTCTGCTGACAGGCTGATTCTGAGTACTACAGGGCTTGGGGTTCCCTTTGTTTGGCATCAACATGATCAGCCACCCCAAACTGCATGGTATACAGGACTTTGTGGCCTGCTTTTTAAAACTCACATAACAGTTATAAAAAGTAAAAAATTAGCAAGTGTGGTAGTTTGAATGAGAACAGATTCCGTAGACTCGTGTGTTTGGATGCTTGCCTCTTAGGGAGTGGCACTATTGGGAGGTATGGCCTTCTTGGAGTAGGTGTGGCCTTGTTGGCAGAAGTGTCCCACTGTGGAGAAGGGTTCATATATGCTCTAGTCTGGTCTTTTTTCTGGCTGCCCTTGGATCAAGATGGATAACTTTAGAGTCTGTCTCCAGTTCCATGCTTCCCCTCCATGATGATAATGGACTCTGAAACTGTAAGCCAGCCTCAGTTGAACGCATTCCTTTAGAAGAGTTACCCTGGTCATGGTGTCTCTTCACAGCAATCAGATCTTGACTAAGGCAGCATATTACTAAAATAGACAATATCTACCCAAATATTGAGAACAAAAATTAAAACTCTTTGCTTACTGCATGCCCAGTGATGATACACAAAGACATGTGGTGTTAGTCTTCCTAGAACCAGCTCTGTCTGTGGGAGGCCTAGGTGATCTGCAGGCATGTAGATGGATCTGGGAATTGCATTCACAATTTGGTTGTGTCACTTACTGAGGCAGAGATGCGGAACAGCTTACAGATGAAAAACATCACTTCCTGTAGTAGGCTTTTGGTGATGTGACTGCTTTAGTCACACTCCTGTAAGCATCCCCAGTAAACTCACTGGTTCACCAAACTGGGCTTAAGTAGACTTGTTCCTTGGGCTGCCACTAGTACACTCTCTGAAGCGAGCAGATCCATGTTCACATCGCCCCAGGGAAAGTTCCTGCCGCAGAGAGTTACAATCGAACACTTTGACACCGACTCACAGTAAATCCTGGGATTATATGTGCTTAGCTGTATTTAGTTTCATCAGCTAAGTCTCTAGATTGCTGAGCTATGCTGTGGAAAAAGCAGCAAAGACTTTTCATCTGCCTGGGTTAAAAAGAAGGTCGTTTTCATTAACTCTCAGTGGACTAAGAATGTCTCATAACCTCACCAAGTTAACCTTCAAGCTTTTCTACTAGTCAATTGTTATATCTATATCTATTTATATATATATATATATATATATATATATATATATATATATTTGCTTTGGAATTCATTTTTTAATTAAATAAGACAGGGTATTGTATAACATTTCCCCCACTAAGGACAAAGTCTTGCTGTTTTTCTCCAGAGCTAAGGTTTGGCATAATAGCCCAAAGATGAAGGCTACTTGGCATAAGAAACATTCCCATGAGCAGCTTGCTGCATTTAATTAACACCACCTATTCTCCAAGGGAAGACAGGAAAGCCTTACCTGCCCTAGGTCTTCCGTAAACACTCCATTCCACACATGAGGCTCAACACATATTTTGTTGGAGCTTAAAACCCTTGTGAAGGCAAATGTGTGCCGCTTGTCACACATTTTATGATTCAGCCTCCAGGGCCAGTGTGCCTGAAAGCTCCCCCCAAGCCCATCCTCCAGTCCTTGGGTCTTGATTTGACAAGGAGGTATGATGTTGAGACTTCTTTTGAAGCTGATCTTCTGAGGTTTGGGCAATACTTAGCCCCCTTCATGAGGCCATCTGTTCAGGATGAGCTCCTGAGGGTTTTTACTCTAGTCAAGGTGATCTTACTTTGCAAGAAGAATTCTAAAGATACTTTAGATGACATCTCCTTTCTGAATTGCCAGTCCCACTGTTACTTGGGCTTTCTTCCACTTTGCACCATTAAAAGGGATGCCTGAACGAAAATGGGGAAAGCATGAAAGGGAAACCAAGGATCAGGAAAATGGCTCAGCATTTAAAGGCACTTGCAGCTAAGCCCGATGACCTGAGTTTAATGCCCGGGACCAACATGGTGGAAGGAGAGAACCACATCTTGAGAGTTGTCCCCTGACCTCCACAGGCATACTGAGGCACACATTCCCTCTCCCCACAAATAAATAAATATGCTTTTAAAATGAGGAAATCATGGTGGAAGTCTTCCCCGTCTACAGATAGGTAAGTCATGTCTTTTGGGCCATTTGGTTGCTCTTGTGCTCTTCCCCTGGGTGAGCTCATTCTTCATGGTAGAAGAGTGGGCTGACATGACAGCTCTGGTCTCGCCATCTCCCTCTTGGGCTTGCACATCAGGATTCAAAGAATTCTTTTACTGCTCTAGCTGGGATCACATGCCCTTTTGGTTCTGGGGTGAGAAGATCTCTTGACATGGAAATAATCAAAATGAGACAGAGCCAAATGTCAAAAACATCAAAAATTTAGTTTGTGTGTATGTGTATGCAAGCACATGTGCATGAATATATGCACATATATATCTATGTAAGTCTATATGTATATATATACATATACACATGCACCGACAAATATATGTGTGTATATATACATGTGTATATATATGAACACATGCATATATGTATATGTATATGTATATATATATGTATATGTATATGTATATGTATATGTATATGTATATGTACACAGGCCAAAAGTCAACTTAGGGTTTCATTTCTAAGGAGCCATTCACCTTGTTTTTTCAAACAGGACTTTTACTCAGAGCTGGGACTCTCTGATTAGGCTGGGCTGGATGGTCTAGCCAGCACCAGGGTTCCACCTATCTCTTCCCAGCACTAGGATTATGAACATGGGCCAACATACTTATAGTGTGGGTACTGAGGATCGAACTTAAGCCCTCATGCATGTACAGTAAGCACTTTAATGACTGGACCATCTTCCTTAGCCCTTATAGTTCTTAAATTTAATTTTTAAAATAGTGTGTGTGTGTGTGTGTGTGTGTGTGTGTGTGTGTGTGTGTGTTTTATACTATGTAGTCCAGAACTGCCTTGAACTCATGATTCTCCTGCCTCAGCCTACCTAGCAACTAGGATTACCTTTAGAGGCATGCATTTCCATAGCCAGTGGGACACGCACATCTGAATTCAAGGTAGCCAAAGCTTGTGGAGGCCCAGGTGACAACGGTGCTCAGTGGATCTGGATAAGAGCCATTCTAGGACTGTATCCTCTCTCTGCTTTAGGATGAGAGTGTCACGGCTACTTTCTTGACTTGACAGATAAGACTGTGCAAGAAGAAAACCCAGTTCAACACCACTTAGTTAGATGGCGCTGGTTCACACCCCTAGAGTCTCACACCAGGCAGTTTATTTTCTCAATCTCATAGGAACAATAAAGCGTAAGGCATGGCTACATCAAAACTCCGTTGCAAAGTACACATGACTTCTACCAAAAAGATTATTTCTACAGCTTAAGAGCCCAGAGAAGATGGGGTGAGTTCTCCATCATACAGATAGCATTGAGGTCTTCAAGCTACACAGTACATGTGCCATCTCCTCCAAGAATGGGTGCTACTGAGTGAGAAACATAAGCCAGGATAAAGGTCTAGGTAGGGGAGTCTGGGATAAACATGATAGTTGGGAGATTCAGGTGTGGCCTCACCTTACAGACAGCACCGATCATCACGTTATTAACAAAATCCACTCCAAGCCTTCTAGATGGAAAACAGGTATATATCTCTCTGCCAAGGAGACAAGCCTGCATGCTTAACATTCCTGTTTTCTCTGGGGCTTATCTGTGAACACAAGGGCCTCAACTGGCTGAATCACCACACCTCCCTGGCTCCTAAACTAAACTTTTAAAACTAGTTTTTGGGGCTGGAGAGATGGCTCAGTGGTTAAGAGCAATGACTGCTCTTCCAGAGGTTCTGAGTTCAAATCCCAGCAACCACATGGTGGCTCATAACCATCTGTAATGAGATCTGATGCCCTCTTCTGGTGCTTCTGAAGACAGCTACAGTGTACTTACATATAATAATAAATAAATATTAAAAAAAAAAAAAAAAAAAAAAGCCGGGCAGTGGTGGCGCATGCCTTTAATCCCAGCACTTGAGAGGCAGAGGCAGGTGGATTTCTGAGTTCGAGGCCAGCCTGGTCTACAGAGTGAGTTCCAGGACAGCCAGGGCTACACAGAGAAACCCTGTCTCGAAAAACCAAAAACCCAAACAAACAAAACTAGTTTTTGCCTAACAGCCACTGTGGGGATCGGGGTGGTTGCATTTCATTCTGGTGCCCTTGTCCAGTACCTCAGAAGCCGTGGCATATGGACGACTTGAAGGACAGGGAGGAAGTCAGCACGGTCCTGGGGTGGCACTGTGGCAGGTTTCCTAAATCCTTTTCATGGCCAAATCTGTATCACATCTGAAACTCAAGAAACTGAAAACAAAAAGGTACAAACAGAAATGCCAACAGAAGCCTGTTCTCCTCGCCAAGGACCAGCCCACGACAAACATCACTGTCCCGCGCTACGGTCTCGCCAGCAAGAACGACGCGGCACACATAG
>JADRCH010000116.1:629126-648185 GCA_019843965.1 Rhynchomys soricoides | reverse complement strand
GCGCCATCTTGTAATGGCGGATGTGGGTGCTCAGGCGGCTCCCAACACATCACGGCAAGGGACCTAGATGATAATGGTGCTACACCAGTCAAACTCTGCAGAAAAGAAAAAAATGACATCTTTGTCAGTAGTGCCTTGTCCGCAAGGGCAGAGTAAGAAGCCTTCAAGGCAGGGGTCAAGTGTCCACTAGAGTAATTTCAGAAGTCAGGTGATAAATGAGGACAGCATCCTGCCCCAAAGTAACAAGTTCCTCCTTCCCCTCTCCACTGGCACAGTGTCCAAGGCAAGATGTCCACATTGCCCAATGATTAGGAAGTCAGTGGAGACTCCAGGGGAGCCATCACAACAGAGCAATGTTTAGTGTGGGCTCCCGGGGCCCCATCTTGCCCATAGAAACCTGAAGCCCTTCCAGTGCCTGCCCCTGTGCTCATGTGAAGGCTGCTAAAAATTGAGGTGTAAAAGATCCAATATCTCAAAATACATCACCCCAAATAGAAAGTCACTCCTGCCATCAAGAACCAAGGAGACATTAGAGGAAGTGAAAACAGAAATTAGCAGACACCAGAAGCAAGATGGCAGCCATGTTGACATTATCTGACACCAGAACACCAGAATAGGGGCAACACCACATGCTAGCAAAGGTGCACAGAGTCTGGATCCCACATCCACTGCTGGTAGGAGTGCAAAGTGGTTCAACTGCTCTGGGAAACAATTTGACAGTTTCTGTCAACATGAAGAGCAACCAACGCACGACCCTGCCTTTGACTCCCAGGAATTCATCCAAGAGAAAGGAGAGCTCACGTTCACACAGAATGCTGAACACAAGTATGCTAGCAGCTTGGTCTGTAAGAATCCCAGGCTGGAAAGAACCCAGACATCCTTCAGTGAGCAAATGTCTAAAGACTTACTGAATCTTGATATCTGGCAAAAAAAGGCATCTCAACTCAGCACAGACTGAAAGCTCTGGCTCTTGAAACAGATACCCTATGTCTATTGCATTCACCTCTGCCCCTGTGGGGACGGAATAAGATAAGGCTTAGACCTAAGATCTAAGCCCTCAGTAGCTATAGTTTCTGGGGTAAACTGCCCCGGCTGTTTGTTCCTTTAACATAATGTGTATATTCATCAAAATGTGAACAAATGCACTTAACTTCCATATTTGAAAAAATCTTTATTTTCACTTATGTGTATACTCATTTTTATTTATGCATGTGCATCTGTGTACATCTATGTGGGTGCTCACAGGGACCGGAAGAGGGCATCAGATACCTGGAGCTGGAATTAAGGCTGGTCATGAGGCACCCAGTGTGGGTATTGGGAGCTGAAGTCAGGTCCTCTAGAATAGCTCCAATGCCATCATATTTCTTCTTCTTTTTTAATAATTTATTTTTATGTATATTGACGTTCTGCCTGCATGTATGTCTATGAGGTTGTCAGATCCCCTGGATCTGGAACTACAGACAGCTGTGAGCAGTCATGTGGGTGCTGGGAATTGAACCCCGGTCCTTTGGAAGAACACCCAGTGTTCTTAACCACTGAGCCATCTCTCCAGCCCTCCATCATACTCTCTACCATGGTAGAATAAGGAAGGATGTGGTGACATGGACCATGCCCACCGCAGTGGCGTTAGTTACTTTTCTAATTGGAGATTTGTGACCGAATCTTCAACAGAAACAACATAAGGATCAAAGATTTATTTTGACTCCATCCTGGCAGGGACAGCATGGCAGACTTCACGGAGGCAGGACCACGAGGCCAGGACTTGGCTGGGGCTCACTGCAACAAGCAAGGGTGCAGAGAGTGGGAGCTCCCAGCCTGCATCTGGCTGTCTCCCTTCTCCCTCTTGTTGAGTCTGGGTTCCTAGCTCATGGGATGATGCCACTGTCTTCTAAGGTGGTCTTCCCTCTCCATTAAACCAGTGTGTCTCCCAGCTGACTGTTTCAGCTATGCTTCAGATCAGACACAGGGAACGGATCCTTATCATAGGAAAGAAAATAAGATCAGTAGAAATAAATTTTCCCGGAAGTCTACATGGGGATATCATATTTTTTGCTCTGTTTTCTTCTTCAGGACTTCTTTGGGTTAATCAGTCATTTTAGAAACTATTCTCTTACTCTTTTCTATTGGTATTTCACCTACACATTCTTTATTCTTTTACTGGCTACTAGATATCATCCATCTACCCTTTGCTTAACATATACATGAATATTTCCATCACTTTCCAGGACAATATGGTTTACAACACTTTAAATCTGTTCATCCACTTATCTTTGAGATATTATCATGTGTTTTCATCTTTTTTCCTTTCCTTTTGTCAGCTGTCAGTCAAACGCTGAGTCTACAGCTTTCTGGGCAAGCTCTCCCCTGCTAGCCTGTGTCTGGCCCATGTGTTTTGACTTTATATTTGAAACCTCTGACACATCTTTTGGAAATGGCTGGTGACATTTTTAAATCTATCCCCATCCTTGCCTGCTTCACTGATTATTCTTGTCTGACAGTCACTTTCCGTCTACTCCTTCACCATCCCTTTCAGGGTCTGCTGGTTGACAATGTACTCTGCTGTTGTTTGTCTCAAAATGTCTTCTAGTTCCTCTTCATCTCTGAGGAATGTGTGGAATTCTAACAATGTGCCTAGTTAAATGTTTTCCAGACCACTTTAGAGATTGACTCCAGTGTCTTTTGATTCCTGCTGTTGGGTTGAGAACACAGCTGCCGGTTCTCTTCTGGGTCATTAAAGACAAAATGATACTGAGATATTCCCCAGTTCTAGTAATTTCTTTAAATCTGGTCTTGCATACTCACAACTAACATTCTCTGTGCGTCCTGAATCTTGGAAAAAAAGTTAGCCAATGTTCAAATCAAAATGAGGCATCTAAATTAATTCGTAAATCATAGAAGATGAAAGATGCGTAGAAGTCATACTAATAAGCCACATCCTTTTAAATATTGTATGTATACTAAATTATCTATTATATAAAGGTCCAGGTTTGGTTTATTTAAATCATTTCATATTAAATTCTAAAACTCTCTGGAGTGTAAGGATTTCTGCCCAGGAACAGTTAAGAGCATACTGATTGAAGTGACTGAATTCTAAATGTGACTGAGGTTGACGATGAAAGAAAATAAAGAAATGTGGCGTACAGAAAGAAGAGTGGGGTAGGGGCTGATCTGAGGGTGCCTGTAGGTGACAGGCATGCATGCATACACACAGGTCAGGTGAGAATCCTCTCTCCAGGAATATGGGAGGAGCCTCTTAGCAGGATCCCTTTGAAATGGAATGTGTGGTACAAAACTCAGAGGGATTCCTCCAGCTATGCAGCATGGTCTTTCCGCTGGCCCTCTTGTTCAGTCCTCTTTATGTGTCTGTCTCTTTGTGCGTCCTCAAAAGGGAAGTGTCCAGTAGAAAGGGACTTTCTCCAGAGCTGGAGGAGCTGGGTGGGTAAGGAAAGGAGGTCTTGGGACAAAAAGGACTTCCCACCACCTAAGAACTCATTTCTGAGCCTGTTTTTAAACGTTGTTTAAATGAAAAATGTCCCACAGGATAGTTGCGAAGCATGAACACGGTGGTGACATGAAGAACATCGCCCTAAATTCCATGTTCATCTTTTAACTTTTACAGTACATAGTCTCTGGATTAATAGGTCTGGAAATGACAGCCATTGACTTGCAGATGATCCCCACTCCCTGCTGGGCTGGTAATCAGCTTGCCCTAGAATTGCTTTGGCAGTCCCTGCTAGAGCCCTTGACATCAGCAGGGGAAGCTTAATGGAGTCTGGCCTATTATATATTCCGTGCTTAATGCTTACCCCGGAGTGAGGGAAGGCTGGAGAATGGTGCTCTCTCTTCAGCAGCTTCCCAAAGCTATTTCTTAGGGAGCCATGCTCCATCAAGGGTCCTCTCCTGCTCTACCTACTCAGTCCTGCATTCACTATGCTTGTTCATCATATCCTGGTCTCCTCACGACCTTCAGCCTTTCCTCGCCTCTCATTCCCTGTTGGAGCCTTGCAAGAATATTTTAGCTTACTCATAACTCTTAGCAGACGCAGCTGTGGCCTTTACCTCCATGGCTTAGCTAACATCGACAACTCTTGTCTTCCTGCTGGTACTTGTTTGGTCTTCTTCTGCATTGTTTTGACCAGAATACCCAACAGATACAGCTTACTGGAGGAAGGACTGCTCCAAGTAATCTATTCGGCTACCTTCATATCATTCTCTAAGAGTCTGACTGTCTTTCAAAATAGTGCTACTTGTTGGGGAATAAACACCCAAAATACGGGTCTGGTTTCAGAGTCAATTTGCCTCTGGCCCCAAAAGCTCATCACCATCTCATAAAACAAAATGCAATTGGTCTGACTTAACCCCTCCCCCCTTCAACACTATTCAAACACAGTCTCTTCTGAAACTCCAAGACAATTGCTTTGCTTTGAGCATCTACAGAAAACAAAAAGGAAGGTATACACTTCTAAGGTACAAGAGCGTGGAATAAACATTCCCAATCCTAAAGGGGGGAACAAGAGGATTGCAAGAAGAGACCAGACCCGCGCTAGACAGGAGCTTGGCAAGGCAGACACTAAATCCTGTATATCCTGTATATCCATCACCTGGGGCACACAGTGCCATGATGTAAGTTCTGACAGGAATCAACAGCCCACACCTTGAGCCTGGCTAACTGCCACATTACAGAGCCTCCTTCCAGTACCAACCCCACTCAGTGTGTACAGCTTCACAGAATTAATACTGTGATTTACCAGAAAACCCAACTCCACCATTTTGGACCACATTTAAAGCAAGTGTTATTAAATATTAAATACTGATCAAGACGTGGAGTTTGGTCAGGGCCATTCCCCAGAATTTCTCACCTGAGGACAGCCTTAAACCATGTGTTACAGGGGCCTAGTAAGGACAAACTTATAGACTACCATACTTTCCCATGAGGCTTTGTTATTTTCCCAAGAACTACAATTCCCAGAATTCTAGGACCTTACCCGGACAGTTCCGGGGCAGTTGGGGCTTACAGGTTAATTTTGGGCATTAAGTTACATGTTCCACATTTCTGGCATCTCCAACATCCTGGAGGTTTCACTGCAATTTAGGCTTTACCCTCAAAGCTTTATGCACAGCCAACTTTGGAACACTTTGCAAGGAACCCAACTCTATTAAGCTGCCTGGCTTCCGACTTTTCTTTAAAACTTTGCTGCAAGCCTCCAAGCCTCTATAACTCCTGCATTTCACTTGCCTGCAAAACAGCAGGGTGTGAGATACACTAAATTATGCTCTGGTCCCAACTCAGCAACTTGTTGGGGGTGGGAGGCTAGAGACATGGCTTGGCACTTAAGAGTACTTGCTGCTCTTGTAGAAGACCTAGGTTTAGTTCCTAGCACCCATGTGGTGGTTCACAATCACCCTAAACTCCAGTCCCAGGCAGTCTGAAGCCCTCTTCTGACCTCTACAGGTACCAGGAATGTGCATGGTACACATGCGTACATGTAGGGAAACATGCATACACATAAAATAAAAGGGAAAAATACTTCTCTAGACAGATCTGTTGAGCAGAATACCTTGGCAGCCCTTTAAATGAAAGTCATTTTATGTCTTGGAGCTGTCAATGGGTGCGGGTTTCCCTTACAAGGCACCATTCTCTTGCCAAATTCAAGGCTCCTTGTTGAAGGCACCAATCTCTTCAATAACTGAAGCTACTTTGCAAGCTGTTTTCCTGACCAAACTGCTTTTCACCTTTTGTTCTTTATCCTTATTGCAGACCTAGTGGAAGGCAGTCAGCAATAACCAAGAAACAGCCCAGGTGTAGGAGGGCTGCGCCCACTGTGGGTGGAACCATTCCCTGTACAGGCGATCCTGGGTTGTATAGGAAAGCTAGCTGAGCATGAACCTTGCAGTGAGTCAACAAGCAGTGTTCCTCCGTGGTGTCTGCCTTCGGGCTTCTGTTTTCGAATTCCCACCTTGACTGCCCTTGTGATAGACCAAGGAAATATCAACCAAATGAACCTGTTCCTTCCCCTAAGCTGCTTTTGGCCAAAGCATTTTATCACCGCAACAGAAAGCAGACTAGAACAATGTCTCTTTCATCTTTCTTTTTCCCCTCCTTCTTTCTTTTCTCAGACAACCAAGTATTCTCGTCACATCAGCTCTGGCCTCTATTCCAATGATCAAAGTTGCCATTGTTTTAATTACCAGACTTATGTAATTAACACCTACTCTACAGGGCTTCAGAGGATAAAAGAAATGAGACTCGAGTTACATAAAAGATGGAAGAGATGGGACATGGTAAGGGAGAAATGAAAAAGAACACAGTGGCCAAAGAAACTATCCCTACATGTGCTCAACAGCCTTTAAAAGCTAACTCTTAGACAAACTGAAGAACAAGGGCCATTAAGGTACAGCAGGCCCAACAAAAACAAACAAGCATGTTTGTTGCTTAAGGTGAAAGGAAATAACTAAAAATCTTTTGAATTTAAAATGAAAGAGTGAATAGAAATCTAAAACCGATTTCAGACAGAAAGCAGGAGAAATTAAATGAACATAAATTATGGGGAAAAGAACAGGGCCAAAAGGTCATTGCCAGTCGCTAAAGTATGTAAGATTTACAGTGATAGACGAGGCTGTAAATTATCTCTCCTCTGAATAACATTACATCAAAATTAAAGGTCAAATTGATAGAAAGTGAAGAAGCGGTCACTGGAAACTTAATGGCTATGCTAGATTGCCCTGCTGTAGGGCAGAGCTACAGAAAGGACAGAGTTATAGAAGAGCTTTATATGCCTGTGTGTGAAGCTAATGTGCACAAAAAGAACTGGTATTTTTAGCACTTTATTGACAGAGGCTTGGATCAAGCACTTGCACATGCTTTCCCATTTCCTTAGGATGGGTCCATTTACAACATTTCAATCAAGTTAATGGTGGTGTGAATGTGATCTGTGTTTGACCCTGGAGTTTCAAATTTGTGTCTTTTCTAAGGCAAGAGGTAGGCAGATTGAGCTTCCCCAGCAGAGCTGGGCAGAGGCATCAAGTTGCAGTTGACAAATTCCACAAAACAACCCACAAGGAATGCTCCCGAGTGCTGTGCTGCTAGCCGTGGCCTTCTGAGGGCTAAGCATATGGGATGCCGCTTTTAATATGCATGCTTTTCAGCTTACTTTAGGTTGGCTGGGATGCTAACCCATCATTAGTCAAGGAACATCTGTTGGTCAGATTCTCAGAAGGAATTTCTTCCATAATGCTTGACCTTGGATTCTTTGTTCAAAGCCTACTTGGTTGTGTGTCAGGAGAGTAAGGGCTGGAAAGGGCTGCAGCAAGATTCACACATGGGGCCCTCAGGTTGGCTCAGTGGGTAAAGGCACTTGTTTATCAAACCGGGTGACCCGATTTCAACCCTATGGGACCCATGGAAAGGTGGAGGGAGGGAACTGACTCCATAGAATTGTCCCCTGACCTCCATGGATGCATGCCATGCCACCACCACCCATACATCATGTGCAAGTGTGCATGCAATAATAAAATTAATGTTTAAAAGATTAACATGTGAAATCTTTGGCAGAGGACTGGAAACTCACACTGAGAAAAGCCCACATGACACACATATAAGAGATGGTGTGGGGAACTGGAGAGATGGCTCAGCGGTTAAGAGTGCCGACTGCTCTTCCGAAGGTCGTGAGTTCAAATCCCAGCAACCACATGATGGCTCACAACCATTCGTAATGAGATCTGATGCCTTCTTCTGGGGTGTCTGAAGCCAGCTACAGAGAGCGGGCAGGGTCGGAGCAAGAAGAAAAAGTGTCTGAAGACAGCTACAGTGTCCTTACATATAATAAATAAATCTTTAAAAAAGAGTGAGAGATGAGAGAGAGAGAGAGATGGTGTGTACTATGTGATGGGTTTATAAAAAGATAAAGAGATAATAAGATATGTTCTATGGGGGTGGTGGTGAGGTATAGGGGAAGGGGGTGCCTCAGTGGGCCCATGCCAAGGCATCCCTTCCCCCTGAGGGACCAGCCACATGACTTTATAGTATAGAATAGAGTTTATTCAGGGCATGGGGAGGGGAGTTAAGAGGGTAGTAGAGGCAGAGAAAGGCAGAGAAAGAGAAATAGAGGAAAAGAATAGAGGCTGGCTGTGAATGAGCACGTGGAGAGTGGGGGAAGGGAATGGGGAGAGAGGGAAAGCAAGAGGGCAAGAAAGAGTAAGAGGCAAGAGACCAGAGAGGGAGGAGGAGGGGACCTTTTTATAGACGGTCCGGCCTACCTGGCTGTTACCAGGTAACTGTGGGGTGGAGTTTAGACCAAATGCTAACACAATGTGGTTGACTTATAAAGGGGTCATAGGACTCCTGACCCAGTGTTTCTGAGTAGATACCTTTCCCCAGTCACTAGCCCACTCTTATTTCCAGGAACACTTTCCTTTTCTTAATAAACTGTCTTTAATTTTATTTCTAGTTATGTGTTCCTGGTGCAACTCTTTGTTTGTTGGGTTAATGTGGTGTGAGGTTCCTGTGTCTGCCCCAGGGCTGGGGCCTCTGGGAGAAGCCCAATGCAGGAAGTTTGACCATGTTCACCCCACGGCACCACCGGGCAGGTGTCGGGCTGTGAGAAGCCACCAAGGGACACCGCCTGGGGGTGGGGGAGCACAGCCTGTGGTCCAGAGGACTTCACGGAGCCGGCTCAGTCTGGTTCTCAGGCTCTTGGGCATCCCAGGTGCCACCGGATGCTGCGGAAGAGCTGAGAACGAAGTGGGGGCCCTTGGGCTGGAGCTAGCCCAGGGCCGAGAGGGGGAAGGCAGGGAGAAGCCCGGCTGGGTCCTGCTGGGGACCAAGTCTTTGGCTTGTCGCCGGGTAGCTGGTTTGATTTGGTAGAGGCTGTGGCTGGGAGCTCGGAGAGGCCTTCTGCGGGAGACTAGACTCAGCTCTTTGGATGAAGGCCTGTTCCATCGTTCCCCACAGTGGATTCCAATGAAAAGAGACAGTCCATGGTTCTAGGGCATTTATTGTCATGGCGGAGAGTGGCGATGAGTGAAACCATACCCCCCAACCTCAGGGAGATCCTGAGGTTAAAATATCTTTTGCAGGGAGGAGTGGCTGGGAAGGGGAAGGGGAAGGGGAAGGGGAGTTTATTGGCTAAGCCTCTAGGTGCCTCATTAAAATGGGAATGTCTTGAGGCTATGTGACCACACCTCTACCTGTAGAGGGGCTTGGGGCATTGTCCTTATGTGACTGATGGTCACGTACCTAATGGAGAGCTGTGGCCTTGTGTCAGGAGCCTGGGGCCCAGGAGCGTGGCAAAACGCAGGCCGTCCCTTGTAAAGTTGTCCCCTGCTTGGGACTCCCATACTGGGGCTCCGGGGTTTTAAACCTTAGCTCAACCAGAAATCAGGCTGCCTTTCACAGTCCCACATTTGTTCTGAGTTACCAGGAACTATAGACATCAGCAGAAGCCTCTGAGACTCAGATACATGCCAATCACAGCATCTCCAACATGTCTTACACAGTAAACTATATAGATCAGAACAGAGTGAGTGATTGAAGATTGCTCAACACATAAAGCGTCGCCCACCATTTGGCCATTTAGTGTTCCACACATCACACTGTATTTTTAGAAATCCCAGTGGTAAATGCTTGTGGAGTGGAATACATTGTTACCGGGCAGTGGTACTAATGAGGACTATCACAAGGTCATTCAAAAAATCCCTGGGAAAACTTTAATTCAACAGTAATTGTTTTCACCTCTCTTGCATCGAGTTCATGCCTTTTCATATAACACCAAAGCACGGGCATGTCTTCCCAGGGCTGAGAGGGATTGGGAAAGTCAATTATTGCTAAGGACAGGCGAGAGAAAGAGAGTGAATTGTAACATCTCAGGCATTCTCTGTTGGAGGTGACCTGCTTTGTCATCCAGCGCAACCTCTCATTAGTGGCTCCCTCTGTAGTGTCCCTGCCAGGGCCTTGTGGCATTGGTGAGCAAAATCGTCTCATTTGGTGCTGTCTGTTCTAACCTTTATAGCGCTGACTTTTGAGCACTCTCTATTTCTATTCTGTTCTTCCTGCTTAGAAGTTGTAGGCAGTCAAAAAAACAAAAACAAAGAGCAACAACAAAAAAACCTCCCTTCCATGAGCTAGAAGCAGACACAATAGCATCCACTTGAACGGGGAAATGCAAGATTAATGAATGGCTGGTTGACAGAAAGTGGTTCATTGCTTAGAGTGTAATACTGTGCCCCAAGGAGTCCAGGAAAAGCAAATGCAAAGGAGTAGCTTCCCTGGCAGCAAGGAGAGGGAGTTACTTTGGACTTGTGGAGGTTGTTAGCATTTTGTCTAAGCTCCGCCCCACAGTAACCTGGCAACACCTAGGTATGCCTGACTCACTGTAAAAGGAGCTGCTTGCCCCCTCTGCTCTCTCTTGCTCTTGCCTTCCTGCTCCTGCTCTGTCCTTTCTCCCTCCTCTCTGTCCATGTGGTCATTGCCGGCCTCTACCTCTCTCTACCCCCCTCTGTCTGTCTGTCTCTCTCTCTCTTTGTCCCTCTCTTTCTCCATTTCTACTACCCTCTTTTTTTTTTCTTGCTTTTCGAGACAGGGTTTCTCTGTGTAGCCCTGGCTGTCCTGGAACTCACTCTGTAGACCAGGCTGGCCTCGAACTCAGAAATCCACCTGCCTCTGCCTCCTGAGTGCTGGGATTAAAGACGTGCGCCACCACTGCCCGGCTCTACTTCCCTCTTAACTCCCCTCCCCATGCCCTGAATAAACTCTATTCTATACTATACCGTCCTGTGGCTGGTCCCTCGGGGGAAGGGGTGCCTCGGCATGGGCCTGCTGGACACCCTCTTCCCCCACACTTCACCACACCCCCACAGAACATATCCCCTCCCTCTTTATCTTTTTATAAACACATCTGAGGTGACTTCTGGTCTGAGCCTTGGCAGCCCTAACAAGCTAGGGTCATCCTTAATACATTAATTACAAGTCAAATAATGCTGACAAATAGATAAAGCCACATGGGGAAGAAGAATAAATAAAAAGGTGCAATGCGCGCGCACACACACACACACACACACACACACACACACACACACATACACATCCCTGTCCATCTTCAGAGACCTGACGGGAGGTTTAGGTTCAAACAGAGGGTAAGAGGTTTGCATTCCTAAGTAGTTGTGGTCATGGCGTGGTTCCATCTATTACCATTGTCAAACTGGAATCCATTGAGGATTAGTCTGTTGCTATGTTTTGTAACGCTAAATTCTGTACCAGAAGGTCTAGGCCTATGAGTGAATTCTCACGTTTACAAGCTTTTGTTGGGCAAACCTTGTTTTGCTTTTGTTTTTGTCTTGTTTTGTTTTTTTGGTTTTCCGAGACAGGGTTTCTCTGTGTAGCCCTGGCTGTCCTGGAACTCACTCTGTAGACCAGGCTGGCCTCGAACTCAGAAATCCGCCTGCCTCTGCCTCCCGAGTGCTGGGATTAAAGGGATGCGCCACCACTGTCTGGCTCAAACCTTATGTTTTAATCTAAAATTATTGGTTAAATAAAATTGGCTACAGCCAATTACTGGAGGGATTAGAGATAGGTGGGTCTGGAGTGACCTGGTTGGGGGTGGAGAAGGGAGGAAGAGAGGAGAGACCTCGAGGAGAGACAGAGAAGGCACGAGGAGAAGAGCGGTACCATGAGCACATGGCCGGGAGAAACAGCAAGTATTCTGGGGTACACTGCTAAGGAAGTAGCCAGGCCAGCAGTTAGAAAAGTAGATTAGAGGTGACCCCCCCAGTAATTGTGAAAGCCAAATAAAATAACCATAGTCTGAGTCTCATTTATTTGTAAGCTAGTCTAGGATAGGCATCAATTGGTTCTACTACAGGAGTCTTCTAACTGGAACCTGGTTCCTAGACATTTTCTTGCAACATGAGAGTCTCAAGGGAGTTGTGATGGGGTTGGGGTGTGGGTGTCATATGTTTCAATAGTCTGGTAGCCGAAGGGCATGGCACCAGTGTCTCTCTAGAACATCTTCCTTCTGGCTTGAGTGTTTCCTAGGAGAGCCTCATCCCATACAGAAGGTGAGAATCCGACCCCATAAACAGGGTACTGATTGGTTGCTACAGGAACACACCACCTGAGGGGTGGAAGAGAAGAGGGTGGGGGTTGGAGATGGCCTGCTGTTGATGATGGTCTCTAGAAACAGTCACCACTGATGGAAATGGTTGTGGAAAGGAGCTGTTCCATGGGCTGTTGAGCCTCCCTGCTGAGTGGTAGCCAAGAAAGATGCCGTCAAAGCCAGGTCACTTGTAGTCAAGATGGTGTCAGGTCTCTTCAGCGGCCCCTGTTGAGGCAGCCTAGCATTGCAACTAGAAGTATACAGTCACAGCCTCCTCCACCCAGCATCACCAGGCAGAGCAAAGAAGGGTGGGACTGTGGACCCAGGAGGTGGCATGCCTAACATTTCTTTACAACATAAAGAGAACCAGCATATTTTTTTTTGTTGAGTTGCTCGTGTTCTTTCCTTCTATGTTCTTCAAAAGTCACCTTTTAATGGATGTCCCTAATCCAAACTGTTTCCAGTCATCCAATGCTTAGTCTCCTGCTGATTCAACCGATTCCACATAGGGCTCTTCAGTTCCCACCTGACCTCTCTCTACCTGTGTGCCCTCGCACAGTGTGCTGACTTCCAATATGTTTGAACCAATGGAGCACCTATTGCAGGCTTGCACTTCAAAATTGTGAGGTGAGCCCCACTTACCCCTTTTTCTATATAAACTAACTACCTCAGGTATTTTGTTATGGAAACACAACTAACATATCACATTTGTGTACTTTCTCGAACATGATTATGCCTGAAGACTCTTTGCTGCCACACCCTCCATTGTGTTCTGGATCCATCCCTTTCTCCAGCCCCAAATGTTCGTTTTAACGTAAGAATTCAAAATAAGAGATTCTAGGACTAGCTCTGATAGACAAGTGTTCTGATTTCTAGTTTGAGAGTTTAATTGGGAATTCATGTTCGACAACATGACTTGACACAGGAAGCTAGAGGTGCCCAGTCCTCGAGGCTCACACTTGACTCTGGCAGGATGTCTGGCTAACCCAGAGGCTCTCACTGCAGTCCCAGCACAGCCTCACCCTTACATGCTCCCCTTGCCGCACACTTCCGGATGAACCTCATTGGCTGTGGGGCTCCACACCCCTCTCACCACATCTCGTGGAATTGGTGCTCATGTCCGAGATGTGGGCAGGGTCCTCAGTTCTGGATCTACCTGCTGGGAACACCTATGGGTCTGGTGTGTCTGTCTTCTCTAGAAGAGTCAAAACTGTAGTGGGGAAAGAAAGCAGTATCTCTCTCTCTCTCTCTCTTGATGGGAAAGGTTCCGAGACTCCAGAAGTGACCTCTTAGGGAGATACTTAAGAGATTTCATTAACAGTGGGAGAGGTAACCAGCCCAGGGTATCCAGGGCAAGACACATTGCTTGTCTCTGTTTTGATCTCCTTGTCTGCATATTTCTAACCACATGGGGGTGGGGAAGGGGGTATTTTTTTTTAACATGTACATTTTTAAATTCTATTAAAGATCCAACAATTCTGTTTTAACACTCGAGTACCTAACTTGAATCTTAGCTCAGGAGCTAGCATCATGAGAAATCAGAGCCAACCAGATATAAAAGGGTATTCTTGTAAATGTTTGGACCAGTACAAAGCTCAGCAGCATGGTTCAGTCTCCTTCTATTAGACCAGATTATTATGGAGACTTTAACCTGGGACTGGAGTCCTAAAAAAACAAAGTTTCGAACTTCTCAAAACTCTAAATTTTAAGACAAACACTCTGTGCCAAAAATGGGCCAGGAAGCAAAGAGCTTTCCTGTACAAAATGGCCCTGAATTGAGTGTTTTTTATTTTAAAGGACAGCAAAAGGTGATACAGCAAGCTCTGATCCACAAATGGAGGATATTTGAAACTGGAGTTTCTTTTGGAATTTATAATGGGCATCTCAGACACTGTGCCAAACCCATTCGTTGTCTCATCTAGAGCTGGTGCCAACAGTGGCAGTGGGCAGAAATTCAGGGCATCTGGGTGAAAGGTGGGAAAGGGAGATCTGGCCCCATGGTGCTGACATGTTCATTAAGAGTCCATATCAGTTTTAAGCAGCTATGGAGTACTGATGACTCACAAAGGAATTCGGGTACATGAAGCCAAGGAAAAGTCTAAGAAATAAACACATCTGCAAGACATGGGGCCATGGTCAAGTGCTTCGGAACTTGTGGGAAACTGTAAGTTGTAAATTATACACACACTGGGTAATTATGAAGGCAGCATAGGCTGGGGCTCGTCTTGAAGCTTCCATAGTATTAGATTAGAGGTTGTTATAGCTCAGAGAAGCCATGGAGCTCACAAGTTAAGGATGTGGCTTTTACGATGGCTCTCAAAAATATTTGAGAGCTTTCAAGTAACCCCCACATTTCTGTGGCCATCTCCCATTTAGGGCCAAACCTATTAACCTCTCTTCACTCTGTGGTATGTTGGCCCTTGCAAGAGTCCTCGGTCACTTTTAAGCATCTTGAAAGAAAGACAATTTATCATCTGACTGAAATTATTGGGGTTCCCAGTAGACTGGATTTTGCTTCTGGAGGCTTTGGCTGCACATCTCAACAAAACGCTTATACGTTTATACGAACCCTGGGGTTTTCCATTTTCTTGCAACTATTGGCTCCTTTGCAGCGGAGAGCACCAGGTAAAGGGATGAAGCCTTCTTCCTCTTGTGCAAGCGAGAACTGGGCTGCTTCCCTTGGACTTAAAAGTCATTGCGCAAAATTCTTTTTCTGGAAACAGAGCCTCATTTGGGATGACCCCTGGGATGTCAGATGAATCTGACCATTGCCAAAAGCTGTAATGCGTGGCCACATGGCTGCTGTGTGGGCTGTGCTCCCACTGGTGGCCAGCACTCACTTCATCTCTGCCAGGTTTCCAGGCTGCATGGGTAGGTACACTGCGGAGCCACTGGACTCTTTGTCAGGTTTGTTCTGCACCATCCTTTTGCAGACTTTGCTTAGAAAAGCCTTGTTGACCTGGGTGAATTCATTACTTTGTAGTGACCAAACACCTGACAGAAGCAGCTTAAGATAGAAATTGTCCCGACCTGCAGGACTTAGTTATTCGAGAGGATCGAGGAGGACTAAGCCTGAAAGAAAAACGGGCGAGAGAGAGAAGGGAGGCTAGGCAAGGTTCCGTCTAGGTCTCACTTTATTTTTTACACACCTTTTTAAAGAAAAAGGAACGTAGAGGGGAGGGGAAAGGAGGCTTATGCCCCCCCCCCCCCCCCCCCGGCTGTCATGGTTTAACAAGCCAGACCATCCGGTGTCAAACTGTTTTATGATCGGTCTATTTCCAGGAGGTGGGAAGGACAGTTTAGTCTTGAGGAAACACAACTAGCTCTCGGAAGGTCACTAGGGTCAGATTCCCAGGAACGGTGTGAAGATCCTGGCTCCAGCCATCTCCAGCTTATCTTGTGCAAACACACCTGGTCCTCAGAAAGTCTCAGATTCCCAAGGACAGTGAGGAGGCTCAGGCAAATTCCAAAGAGGGTGTTAGATTCTCAAGGACAGTGAGGAGGCCCAGGCAGATTCCAAGGAGGGTGTTAGGGCCTGGCTCCTAACAAGAAATTATTTTTCTCACAGTTTCAGTGATATCATCCCATCATGGGGGCGGGGAGGGGAGGGGACAGCAAAACAGATCACAGCACTGCAGCTAAGAAGAGGAAGGTTAGAGTTGGCTACCAGGAAGCACGAATCCTACATAGGAACTGGTACCAGGAGGGAGTTCAATATCTGAGTGTGGAGGTGTGAAGCCCAAAGGCCGCACTACCGGACCACTCGAAGGAAGCTCTTGGAGATGTCAATCAATGCAATCTCAAGAGAATTTCATTGTTCCAATGCGTTGGGGCCAATCACTCACGCAGGAGAAGAAGCGGCCCCGAGCACACACTGGCAGAAGCTTATATACAGTTTGAGCAGGGCAATTTTCAGTGACAGCAACTGGGCAGTAAACTATTGGCAGGACAGTTTAACCTTTAAACTGATTAGTTGGCCTTGGTGGGCTGTTGGGGCTTTCTAAGGGGAACCGTTCACTGCCAGGTTGGCCCCATCTGCCTGTTTTTCTTGGAACTGTGTGACCTCACCCTTCTGGAAAGGGAGAGGTCCTCTGGTGAGGGGGTCTGGGGTTTTTTTCCATTTTCATAGACTTCACAGAGACATGGTTCCAGAATACAGAATACAAAACCCATGCTGTGATTGTCTGGAGGAAGAATAGGGACAGTTGTATGCTAGTAAGTGTCTTGGCAATCAGATTTTGGGTGGTGGTGGAGTAGCTTTGGTTTACAGCCTTAGCTGACTCTTCTATGCTAATATTCTCCAATAAGCTCACCAGATGTGAAGACAAAAGGACAGTGCTGGTTATAGTAGCTCGTGCCAGTAGGGTAGAGACAGAGGCATTACCACGTTGAAGTCAGTCTGGGCTACATCACTGGGCCGTGGATCTATATGGGTTAGTAGTTAAGAGCATGTACACCGACCATTCTTGCAGCTCTTGCAGAGGACCCTAAGTTGGTTCCCAGCACCAACGTAGGGCAGCTGCCCACTGACTGTAACTCCAGCTCCTGGTGATCTGAGCCCTCTTCTGGCCTCTGTGGGCACTGCACCTACGTGGCCAAACCCCCACACAGGCCCATAATCAATACAATACAATACAATACATCTTTTACAAGAAAAGATAGAAGGGCATGCTCCACATTGAGACACAAAAGTTGAGACACAAAAATTCCATTATGCAGCTAAAATAGACATAAACAGCCTTGAAGCTGAGCATGACTGCATTAAAATACTTAGAGATGGGTTTGGGGTAGCTACATTGGCTTTCGGTAAAATTTAATTAATTATAAGTTTGCATCATTTTATTTGCAATTATAGCTACATACAAACAGCTTGCCAGATCAACAAGAAGTTGAAAAACTCATCTCCTGACCTACTTGCTGGGTGCTAGTCTGCTGGACTCCAGGTTACTTGTGACACCCTGCCACTGTGACTTAAGTCATAGAATCCTAAGCCATAGGATCAAGTCTTGGGACACCTTGATTTCTTTGATGAGGGTTTTGGGGATATGCTGCCTAGCACATTTCATTTCAGTATGAAGATGAATTAGTATCAACTTGTTAGCACATCTTAAGAAAGATGGCGGACTGGGGCGTGGCTTGGTAGTGGAGTCTTCACTTAGCATCCATAAGGTTCTGGGTTCTATCCTCAACTCAGGAAAATAAAACAAAAAAAAAGTTATAGCAGAAACTTTACCTCAAATTGCCCAGTGACTAATTTTTAAAAGTGAATGAATAAGTTGGAAAACGTTACTGATAGTCTAGTTCTAATCTAACACCTGGATGAGTACTGACATCTTTGCATACTCCCTCCCTCCCTTCATCCCTCCCTCCCTCTGTCCGTTCTTCCCTCCTTCCCTCCCTCCTTCCCTCCCTCCCTTCCTTCTTTCCTTTCTTCTGTTTGCTTTCAGACCCTGGGACCAGGGATTGGGGGTGCATCTTTTACATACCAAAGCAGACCTGGCCTCCAGGTTTTCCCAGCATCCCTCAGTTCCTACCTGGCATACCCTGCCCCCAACTCTGAACTTTCCAGTCCAGGAGCTGGGCGGCCTCTCCCCCAGAGGCTCTTCCGTTGGTCTCTATTCTCATCCTCTCTCTCCTCTATGCTCATGCCCTTTCTCTCTTTCTGTGCTCCCCACCCCTCCCAATGGCAACTCCTCTGGCTTCAATTCCTAATAAACCTGCCTTTAATATAAACTAATCTAATCTGGTTTGAATTGGTTCGTTTCACCAGTGGTGAAGAAATAACCTATCACTTTCCTTCTTTCTTTTCCCTGAGTTGGCACTGGAAGCAGTATTCACTGAGGAAATCAGTTTTCCCTGTAAAGACCCAGCCCCCTCCACTTTCAGAATCCTTCCCAATGGCTCAAAATGCACATGGGACCAATGCTCTGGGAAAAGGTGAGCAGAAGTCAGGATTCAGTTTTTGTGAAATCTTAGCCCTGGAAGCCAGCTGAGTCCCCCTGACTTGTGGTATTGTTGAGCTCAAAACACACTGGGGCAGCCAGCTAGCTGTCAATACTGCCATATAAACCTAATCATGGGAATAAAGCAGAGTCCAGAGATGTCACATCTGTTATTGTTTTGCTTTGTTACTTCAAGACAACAGCCCCTGTGTTTTCCTCCTTCTCACCAGATTTCACCACACCCTTGTCTCTGAGGCCAGGGGAGCACAATGCCCTTCAAGTTCTAGCTGAAGGACCCTGGACTTTGCTCAGAAGTGGCCTCTCCAGCATTGTGCGGAGGAGTGGGTAGGGTGGGGCTGGCTCTGAATCCAATCTCTAGCCTGAGGCACTTGCATTAATTCCATTGTTTATTCATGAGCTGTTGTTTTTATAAAATTATAGAGTACATCCTTTGCCTTAAGCAGGCTATATCATACACTTTTACAAAGCAGAGAATCTCCTGTCTCAAATTCTTAGATAATTTGAAAACACCATTTTTGGTGGATAGCACTGCTCTTGAAGTCTTCTTAACTTGGTCACCCCCATAAAGAACTGCAGGTACCTTGCAGGAAGCCCAGTGCCCTCTTGGTTTTTTTTTTTTGTTTGTTTGTTTTTTTTTTTGTTTAGTTTTTGAGATCACAAAGGCAGGGATAGGTGGGTATTTTTTTCCCCCTCTCATTATGCAATTTTTTTGCCTCAAAATACTTAAGCTTTCAAATGCTTCCCACATGTCTCATCTTCAACAATTCCAGAAATGCCTATCAGGCAACTCTGAACTATGTGTAACCACAAACGATGGTTCAAACCCCTGAACTTACCTCCTTTACAGCACAAAGCCCAGTTGTGCCTTTGGACAATTAACAATGTGCTCCATAGTAAAACGTATTGACGGTTTATGAGTGTCAACTATTGAGGCACACAGGGGATGGTCAGTTAAGAACGCACACACACACACACACACACACACACACACACACACACACACACAC
>JADRCH010000116.1:571753-629116 GCA_019843965.1 Rhynchomys soricoides | reverse complement strand
CACACACACACACACACACACACACACACACACACACACACACACACGAGAATCACTCCGAACAGTCAGGGAATGAGGGAAAGGACTCTTTAATAAGGCTCATCTGATTCTGGCTAACACCCTAGGGAAAGTAGCCATGAACAGATAATGTTACCAGTTTCTATTGTAAGACTCTGGTGAGCCTGAACTTACCGGAGATCCTCGGAGTGAACACATGGAGTCGGGGATTGATGCAAAATGCAAGAGAAATTTATTGATTCAGTATGCTGAGGTCGCTCTGCATACCAAGCCGGGAGATCGACCACATGGATCCCAGTCAGGGACCTTATATAGGATTTTAGAGCAGCAGCCATTAGGCACAAGGTGATTGGCAGAACAGTGTGACTTTTAAACTGATTGGTTTTTAGGGAATGAGGTAGCAGGGGCTTAATCAGCCCCTCCCTTCCATCTTACAGTGAACGAGTTTCTTCCAGGAGGGGAGGGGTGCCCATGTGCTGGGAGGAGGAGGGGACCCTGGTGGAATATCTCAAAGTTCCCGAGCTGACTTCTCACTATAAATAGTAAATGCTCCATATAGGCTATCCTCTGAATCTCTTTTAGGTCCTGACTTTAAACAATTAAGCAAAGACAAAAGATTAAGTTTGGCTGTTCTAACAAGTGGAAGATTTACATAGCAAAGATTCTGTCATAATTACGTTTGAAGTAAATCAGTATTGTTCCTTTCAGGTAGTTCTTACCCAGGGTCAGGACTGCTTGCCTGCCTCCCTGCCTGTCAGAATTAGGTCTTTCCTGATAAGTACAAAGTGGCTGTGACTGTGCCACTCCCTGGGAACTGCCTGCTAAAGGCATGCTCTTTTATACGGGAATGGTCCTGATGCGCTGTGAGCCACAAATGTCTCCTTTAGTCCTGGGAACAGGACCTAATTGGGAGCAATCTTAGTCAACAAATTAACAGAAATATATTCTCACTGCACCTAATCTTAGCTTATGTTAGACAGATAGTCTTTTCCTCTATAGTTTCTGACAAGCTTAGCTAGTTCCTACCTACATTCGAGTTACATTGGAGGCAGTGCTCCTTTAGCTGGATCCTACTCTATCTCTTTAGTGAGGTTTTATTGTTTTTCTTGTTTTGTTGCCTTTTCAAAGGGCAAACCATTAATCACTGGCGTTAACAGGAACCCAGAGAAGCCCCCAAAGGGAACATTCCTGGGAGTCTTGCTGAGGGCCATAGTGGAGAAGATCTTGGCTTTAGGAATTTAGATCTCTTTGACCTGCCTTTGAAAACATCCTTATCTTTAACACCGTGGCTTCTCCTTTTAGAAGTTTTTGTTAATGGAATTTATATAATGGGAAGAAAAGCCAGGCTCATCCTGCGCAGAGGCATAGTTTACAAGAGGCCTCCTGTGTTTAATATGTTTTGACGTTGATCCGTTGAGTGTGGGGGCCTGAGAGCTTTCTGAAGTTACCAACAGACTGAGAAGCAGGCCAGGCTGTTAGATGGGAAATGCCTCCAAGCTCCTTGTACACCCTCCTCTCCAAAGAGTTCTTGGTGAGTTTTGCATAGGTGTGGCCCATCAGGGAGCAAGGTTATGCCTTCTGGCATCTGTTGGTGATGGAAGGCATTCTGCAGGAAAGAGCTTCTTCCCAGGGGCAAGGGTGCAATGTGGGTGCTGATTGCTTCAGCCTCCCATTGAGAACCTGTATTTTGCTCTGTATGGTGTCTTAATCTATATGCGCATGTCCATGACTTTGCTATTATCACAAAACCTTCTTTAGTTCACTCTTGCCAGTGCAGATGTGTTTCTCTCACCCCAAGGAAGAAAGGGATAGTGTATTCTAGAACCAACCATGAGTGGTCATGGCCGGGGAGCACAGATTCAAGTTTCTCCAGGGACTGTATGCCAGAAGGATAATAAGGGACTAGAAGTCAGATCCCTTGATAGGTAGACTGAACAGGACCATGGCTAGGTAAAGATGGTGAACTTTCAAGATGGCTGGCTTCTTCCTCACCCTCCTGACCCGAGAAAGAAACCTGGCAGCTTAAACAAAGACCTTACGGGCTTTTCCTCCTGCTAGTGGGGCCCCTTCTGATGCATAGGCTCAACCATCCCAAGGCTGGAGTAGGATGTACTTACACAACAGTTGTGAGCCAGTCACTAAGCCACCCTCTTCCCTCAAACTGACCAACCCTAAAGCAAGGGAGGAAGACTCTTTAAAGACTTTTAAGACCAGCCATCAAGGAGGGATGGGAGTTTGGCTTCTTTCTTCTGCTCTGGAGTGAGGAGAGGTACAGGAGGGGTGTGGGCTGGGGATCCAAGGTCTTTAAAAGAGGTTGATAATCAGCCTTCTTTCAAATTCAACAATATGTAAGAACAGCCATGATAGCTTTATATAAATTTATATTGTGATTTTTACATTTTTTTAAAAAAATTACATTATGTAGCTTTTAAAAATACAACTACTATTTGACATCCATAGTAAATACATTTGTGACCACAAAGCTGTTTTCTTTCTTTTCAAGAAATAAGTTTCAGAAGCTGGATGGATAGCTCAGTGGTTAAAAACACTTGCTGCTCTTCCAGATGATCCAGTTCATGTCCCAGCAACCACATTCAGCAGTTCATAACCATCTGTAATTCCAGGTCCAGGGGATCCCGTTCCCTCTTCTGGCCTCCGTAGGCACCTACATTTGTGTGCACATACCTAGACTCACACGCACACAGATGCACACACACACAGACACACACACATACAGTTAAAAAGAAAATAAATCTTTAAAAAAAAAAAAAAAAAGACATAAGATTAAACCTCAGGAACCTTTCAGCAGTAAGGGAGAAATCAGTATTCCCCAAACATGCAGCCAGCCAGTTCATCCAACTGAACGCTAAATTTAGTCTCTCTGCAGTCGAGGAAATAAGGGGCCTGTGACAGGTTCTGCCTGTCTCATGAGATAGGGCAAAACCAACACGGTTTCGGGAAACAATCTCCCGACACTAAAATCTATGTGACATCTATCAAATATGCTTACCCACCTTTAGGTATAGAACATACACATCAGAAGCTACCTTTGACTGCAATTGTATAAAATTGTACAAAGCTGAAGAAATATTCCAGATAAGAGACTGACTTCCCTGCCTTTTCTCATCCTCAAAACAACATGCCAACAAAGCTGAAATCTTGCTTAAGAGACTGTTTGGAGTGATGGGGATGGGGGGAGGGGGAGATGCTGGAGGACACTACAAAGGGAGACTTGCTTAACCCAGCCTCAGCCTCTGACACAGGAGGTTAGACAGGCTGTTACAACCACAATCTGCAGGGTTGGTGTTCTTAGCCATGAGGATGCAGACCCACTGAGCAATGATCAGATACAGAGGTCACCAGTTGTGTGAGGTGACTCACATATATGAAATTCCCAGAGTGGGCAAACCCATGGAGAGGGAGCTGATTGTTGTCAGAATGAGTAGGGAGTAACTTTTCAAAGGTGAAAGGTGTTCTTTCGAGACAAAATATTTGAAGCTATGTTGATGTCGAGATCACACACACCGTAAAAGTATCAAATGCTACTGAGCTGTCTATGTTAAAGTCAATAATTGTATGTGTGACTTTTGTTTCACTGAAATATGGGCTGAACAGAACCTAGAGGCAGGGACAGGACCCAAGCTCTTGTTTACCTGGGCAGCTGAATAGGAAGTACAAAGTATCTTGCTGAGTGCTTACACAGGGTGCAGAGAGCTCTTGAAAGTGGCAGGGACAGAACTGGAGGAAGTCATCCTGCTGGCTGCACTCCGTAGACCCCACACTTCATCAGGATATGGTATGGGATAGTGAGGATACTATCCTGGTGGTCAGCCTGGTGCAGGCATCAGCTTCTGGGACAAAGGCATGAAGCATCATCTGGGCTTCCTTTCTGGTTCCATTATCGATCCCAAACAGAATCAAACAGGAACATAGCTGGAAGCTTCTAGCTCCTGGGAACACAACCAGATCATGTCTAAATCTAGAAATCAGCGAGGAAGTCGGGAGAAAATTACGGGAGTTGTTAACGAATAAAATTGAAAACCGTGTGTCAGTGTGGGAAGGCTGCATCTAAGGGGATCTGCAGCATGGAGTAGCCCTGTTAGAAATGAATGAAGGATCCAGCAATGACAGAGGCTTCGACTTAAAAGAGATGGAAATAGAAACACATGGTAGACCCAAAAGTAACCAACGAATCAGAGCTTCAACATCAAAATTCCTCCAAATAAGAACACACATAAAACCAAAATATCCTTTACTCAATAGCTATCGGACTAAAAGCAATAATAACAAATAAGCAAAAAACAACCCCCACCACCATCAAAAAAAAAAAAAATTAGGAAAAATATAAAGATTCTGGAAGTTGGCTCCTCTAACCTCTGTCAACCAACTAGGGAAGTAGTCCTTTACCTAGTCACTCCAACTCCATGGGTGAATCTTATTCATTAACCAAGCACTACCACCAGGACACAGGAAGTTTCTTTGGGAAGAGCAGGGCCCAGCTAGTCTCACCTGTGGTTTCCTTAGTGATGGGAAACAGAGGTAATCAGTTGGAGCCGGAAGTGGTCCACACAAACTCTTAGAGAGGTGCATGTGATGGACAGACCCCTTCAATACTTGCCTAGGGTGAGGGAGGTACTTGGAAGCCCAGCCAGCAATGGTAATCCAGTCAGTGCAGCTCAGGGAAGGGAAAGACGCTCTTGCTACTTGGAAATACTTTCTCACCTACCCACCCCCATCTCACCCTAATGCACACACACACATACACACACACACACACACACACACACATGCACGCACGCACACACGCACGCATGCATGCACAAACCCACGCACCCATAAACGCATGCTCCTAGAGCCCACATGCTTGGTCTTGAGATTACACCATCTCTAGGCTAAGGCTGTGAGCAACCCTTGCAGAGACCAGTTCCTCACAGATGATGGCCACTGGGTGCAGGGCAGCTGGTGGACGGGTTGCTGGGGCAGCGCTAGACATCTCACCTAGGCTCCTTCTCCATCCTTTCTGCCCGAAGGCTGAATCCAGTCACCAGTGGGGAGGGGAAATCTACAGAGACTTTGAAAAGACAACTTGACAGACCTGAAACAACCAGACTGCCTTCCCAAGTCTCCAACTCTCTTTTGACAGCAGCACGGGAGAGTGAGTGAAAGGCCCTTTATCCTCCTTTACAGCTTATCCTCAGTTGCACATCAAGCTGTTGCCATGCCAACTACTTCACAATTACTATTTCCTCCTTGTCTTTCTGGGAGACACCTGTGTCACTCACCAAGATTTGGCTTCAAAACAAGAGCAGCAGGTTCTTGTTGAAAAATGAATCACTGTGTGGGGGCTGAGTTTAACTCTGAGCCTAGCTGATTGTGTTAGAAGTGACATACCAGCCGGGCAGTGGTGGCGCACGCCTTTAATCCCAGCACTCCTGAGGCAGAGGCAAGCAGATTTCTGAGTTCAAGGCCAGTCTGGTCTACTGAGTGAGTCCCAGGATGGCCAGGGCTACACAGAGAAACCCTGTCTCGAAAAACCAAAAAAAAAAAAAAGACATGCCATAGGCATTGTAGGAGAAACTATAATTCTGTCTTCTTGGGCAAATGGGTTGACCAGATAGCTCAGACGGTAACCGTGGTTGCTTGCAAGCCTGACAACCTGAGTTCAATCCCTGGAACCCACATGGTGGGAGAACTGAGTCCTACTAATTATTCTCTGACCTCTACAGGTCCCACAGCACACATAGACCAAATAAATACATAAAGGTTATAAAACATCTTAAAGACCATCGGAAAACACAGCACCCACATCAGCCCTGACTGTGAATAAGATAACGAACTCAGTTTGGCTAAATATGGATGAGCCCCCAGGCACTCTGGAATTGCTGCTGTCAAGACTTCAATAAATACCTATTTAAGGATAAACTCATTAGGATCTAACATAGTGAATATGAATCAGAGGCATGTTTACACTGGTGGGTAAATCAACAGGCCATTGCTTAATTATGTCAAATTCCAAATTGCATTTCCTACCCCTAACAGGAGTCAGGCCACCCAATACTGAAGGCCACAGACCTGTCTTTGATCGAGATTCTGAGTCTCATATTTGGGGTAACATTGCAACAATTAGATATTAGGAAGCCTTCCTGTGTGTGTCTGTGAGCACTTTCTCCTCCATACCAAGAGATATGGAGAGGCTGGTGTGTGTATTTATGGCCTGTGGTTCCCTCTCCATTAGTCTACGCTTTTGTCTTTGGCCACAGAGACATTTTAGGACATTAATTTCTTTAGGGTTACCTCAAAGGCACTTTTTGTTGCATCTGAAAATATAAACACTTCCCATCTTGTTTCTGGAGTCCATCTGAGCCCTGGGGATGTCTGCACTGGTCAACGTGTCCACTTGTGGGTCAGCAGGTTTTCTTGATGCCTTTTGTTTTTGAATCCCATATTATATCTAAGTATCCTTTGTCATGAACCACTCTGATTCATCGGGTTTCCATGGTCAGCCATGTGCTTCTGTTATTATATTTTATTTTTTCTCATCTTTTTAATCTCTTTACTCATTTCCTCTGTGGTCTGATACGGTCACTCAGGTTCACCTTTACTTCACTGATTTAATTTGGTGCCACTCTGTGCCTGACTGCTCTCCTTCCTGTCCTGGGTTTAATATCTGCCTGGGGGGAGGTGTCTGTCAGCAAGGTTACTGCTGGGACCACATTCCCTCTGTGCTGGCACGTGACACTGTGCAGCAATGGCCACACACCACACACATGTAGTTTGCAAACTCTCTTTTTCATGATCTTAAGACCAGGCTGTTCCCTGCTTTAAATTAACCCACATTGTGTTCAACAGTGGCTTCCCACAGTGTGCCTGGACCTGGGAAGCTCAAGTATCACTTGACTCCATTGTGAATTCCAACAGATAGTATCACTCTGTATCTTGTTAGTTGTGAAAAAACACCATCTGTTGCTCTCTCCATATATATATGTGATGTGTAATATGATATGTGATATATGATATATGGTGTAATATGTAATGTATACTATATAATATGATATATAACATATAGTATGATGTATAATGTATAATACACAATGTATAATGTATATATGATATATACACCTTCTGCTTCTACTCCTAAAAATGCCTTTGGGGCCTACTAACCTCTTTTGCAATCACTCTGTGACCTCCATGTATATCTATAAAGGATCATATAACTGTGGCATGTAATATATGATGTGAGAATTAATATCAGCAGCTAGGATGGACAGAAGAGAACCTATATTGACTGACAGCCAGCCGTCAAGGGAAATCAGGACCTCTCAGCAAATCTCAGACATTGAAACAATGCAGCTTTTAAACTGACTGCTATTCAGTCAATCCTGGTGTACTAGAAAGACACAAACATGCCTGTATTTCTGACATAGATCAAGATGCATGGAACATGCCTGTTACATGGAGAGTTCTTTCCCTGAGAGCAGGAAGCTGGGGTCAAAAGTCAGAAACTCAGATCTTTAGGGCTAAGCAGGTGTGTGTGTTGAGGGCAGCCACTGGGTGGGAAGGACAGTCTGAGCTACACATCAGACTTGTCCACAGAAGTTGAAAACCCAACATCTAGGTGACAAGACTGGGCTTTTGAATGTGAGAATATTAGAACGATTCAAAGGCCCAAACACAAAATGTTTTTTTTTTTAAAATTTATTGGATATTTTTTTTTATTTACATTTCAAATATTATCCCCTTTCCTGGTTTCCCTCCCTCCTGGAAACCCCCTATCCCATCCCCCTCCCCTGCTTCTATGAGGGTGTTCCCCACCCACCTACCCACCCCTTCCCACCTCCCTGCCCTCGATTCCCCCTACCCTAGGGCATCTATCCAGCCTTCATAGGACCAAGGACCTCTCTTCCCATTGATGCCTGACAAGGCCATCCTCTGCTATATATGCAGCTGGAGCCATGTGTACTCCTTGGCACAGAGGTTTTCTAATTGAAATTCTGTGTCTGGCCCTGGTGTACAGCAAGGACTTGGCAGAAAAGCCTTCTTCTGTGGGGTAAAACTTTCCATGAAGTTCTTCGATGTTCCTGCTGAGTCAGGTGGAGTGGAAGTGCTTTCAGAGGCACCTTGATGGAAGGCAGGGTGTTTAGGTGTGCCCATCCCTCCCATCCATCTGCCTGTAAGTGGGAGGCCTTGCTGAAGGATGCAGCCAGTGATGCTGAGAATGGTCCATATGGGATCGGTGATGCTGAGAATGGTCCATATGGGATCGGTGATGCTGAGAACGGTCCATATGGGGCCAGTGATGCTGAGAATGGTCCCTACAGGACACTGCCCTCAAGACAGACAGGCCAAGCTCAATGCACATCACGGTCAGTGAGGCACATGCTTCATGTCAGCTCTTAAGGAATGTCCATGTTTTTTATGATGTAGCTGTTCATGTTTGAAAGTTGCATGGCTCGTATTGTGCACATGCGATCCATCTGTCCTACTCTTAGGACATACCAGGCTGCCTTAGTGCCTCCTCCTCCTCCTCCTCCTCCTCCTCCTCCTCTTCCTTCATCCTCTCTTCCTCCTCTTCTTCCTTTTAAATCTACTTTTTTGTTGTTGTTGTCGTTTTAAAGACAGAGTCTCACTATATATCCCAGGCTGGGCTTGAACTCACTTTGTAGCTCAGGCTAGCCTTGGATTCTGATGAGGCAAAGGCAGGCACAGGCAGCCAAGGTCAGCTCTGGATCTGTGGCCACAGTAGGTACCAAGCTTCCTACTGTGTGTAAGTCAAGCCAATGATGTTGTCTCAGATTCTCAGATTTACAGATAAATAAATAAACCGATTCAGAAGAGGCCAAGGATTTACAAATAAGTGGGTAAGCAAGATAAGGATAGAGAAGTCCTCAACACGTTTGATAGCACAGGCACTGTCAAGACACTGAGAGAGTGTGGTCTGAACAGAATGATAAAAATGGAAATAAGTTTAAAGTGGCTATAAAGGAGATGAAAGCTGCACATAGACAAAGTAAACAAGCATGCTACGTAGGCTATGGAAGCAATTTTCAGGAGATGATGAAGGATTAGATATAGTAAATGGCTTCAGCAAGTGAGGAACAAAAAATATAATCAAATCTAAAAAGGACAAGTGAGTTGAAACAGCCAATACTCAGATAAAGAAATCCAAGCAATCTGTTTTGGAGCTCCATTTCCTGCAGTATGGAGATCTAGTTTTTAAGATTATTTTATTTTTATTTGTGTGCATGTATGTAAACCTATGTGTGCAAGTGCATTGGACCCCTGAAGTGATTCTAGATGGGAATCACCACCATGTACTTTTAGGTCTTTAGAAGAATAGCATTGGGGCTGCAGAGATGGCTCAGTGGTTAAGAGCACTGACCACTCTTCCAGGGGTCCTGGGTTCAATTCTCAGCAACCACATGGTGGCTCACAACCATCTGTAATGGGATCCGATGCCCTCTTCTGGTGTGTCTGAAGATAGCTACAGTGTAGTGTAGTAATATATACAAAATAAATAAATCTTAAAAAAAAAAGGAATAGCACTAATATTTATTCATCATTTTAGAGTCTAACAGTGATTTGCATTGACTCTGTTACCTGGTTTGTGTGGGGGGATGGGAGGAAGCAATTTCAGAGGGTTCTTTGTTTGTCTTGCCCCTCACCAGATCCTATCTCTAACTAAGCCAAGACACCAGTCCTGAATGTGCAAACTTCCAACCATACATGCAGGTCCTCAGCTTACCAGCACCAGCTGTGTTTGTGGTCCCAAGGGATCTCAAGGGTCCCAAGCTAACTTCAGGCCTGGTCCCTAGGGTGGTTTCATGGTGCCATCAATGTCCCTGGTACTCCTGGTAACCAGGATTCTGTACCAACCATCCCTAGGCTCTGCTGTGAGGCTAGGTCCCTGTGAGAGATGATGTGGTTTTATTTATCAAAACATTGCACTTCCTTTCTCCTGGGAGCTAAGCTTTCCTTCTATAACTGGATTCTGTCTCCTAAAATTGGCGCCTGACTAAAATGATGGTTTACTTTAGCCTGCTTACGGCCATTCTTGAGTCTTTTGATTGTACAGACAGATGTTACCATTCTTGACTGCTTTTAGTCTCTTGGAAGGATTATTTCAGATAGTTATCTTGACTAGCGAGGTGGCTCAGTGGGTAAAGCAGCAGCCTGAGGACCTGAGTTCAAGTCCCTAGAACCTTCGGAAAGCTGGGTCTGGTACAGTGTGTCAAGTAATCCCACTGCTCCTACAGTCAGATAGAGGTGGATACAGGGGACTCCCTGGAGCCAGGTGGGTCAGCTAACCTGGGATACACAGCAAAAGAGAGCAAAATGGCCCTGCCTAAATAAAAAAAAAAAAAATTTAAAAAGGAAAGAAAGAAAAGAAAATGCAAAGACACACACACACACATGTGCACACATACACTATACACCCAAACACATATACAAACACATACATACAGAGATTGTTTTGTTAAGTATAGCAAAATGTACCATAACTTACCAAAATCTATCCTCATGTTTAGAAGAAGCCTCTTGGTGACAAACAGTTTTCAGTGTGAATTCCTTACTCCTTGTGAATCAGCTTGTGTTGTCCACCTGAGGGGAAACAAACAAAATGTCCTCAAAGCACAGGGGGCTGAAGTACATGGAGCTGTAGTGGGCAGCTGGCGTTTCTCAGGGCGGGGCATGTGGTGGATGTTAGTCTCCTATGGTTGGGGCTCCCCTTCTGGGGGTCAAGTGGATAAGGGTTACCAGGTATAATGGTTTAAATATGCTTGGCCCAGGGAGTGGCACTATTTGGAGGTGTGGCCTTGTTGGAGTAGGTGTGTCACTGTGGGCGTGGGCTTTAAGACCCTCATCCCAGCTGCCTAGCAGCCTTCAGATGAAGAGGTAAAACTCTTGGCTCCTCCTGAACCATACCTGGATGAGGCCATGTTCCTGCCTTGATGATAATGGACTGAACCTCTGAACCTGTAAACCAGCCCCAATTTAAATGTTCTTATAAGAGTTGTGTTGGTCATGGTATCTCTTCACAGCAGTGAAACCCAAACTGAAACACCAGGTCAGCAGATGGTTCCCAACTCCTGCCCAGCATCTCAGACAGCCCAGTGTTCCTGGACCTTTCTCTCACACATCACATTCACCCAATGGGTTTGCTTCTGTTCTGTACACAGCAGAGGACTCCCCAGAAAGTGGGCATTCTCCATGCCTGAACCTTGTGCCCTTGCAGTCACACAATAATTTAGGATGTTGTGAAATGTATCTTGAGCCTGCATCTTAACTGTACCCTTTAGAAATGTTTATATCTCTGCTAAGCTTTCAAATCTACTGTTATCAACTCTTAGCTGTCTCTCACGGTTTCTAAATGGTGATCATTCTTGTTCTTGATATCAAGTCTATGTTCCTTTTCTGATTTAATGGCTTATGTTGTTTTATCAACATCTTATTGAGGTGCTTTTTGGGTTTGTTGCTTTATTATTGTTTCTTTCATTTCAGCTTATTAATATCGCCTCTAATGTCATATTTTTCTTTTTTTCTTTTTTTTTTTAGACTTGCGTGGGATTTTTTTTTCCATTTTCTGACTTGAACAAACTCACTTACTTAAAAACTGTTTTAATAAATGCATTAAGGGTGTAATTTAAACCCCAAGTATTAATTTCTCTGCATCTTCAAGACCTGAAGAATGTAGCATTTTAATGCTGCTCGTTTGAGATGCTCTGTAATTTTTATTGTGAATTTTTGCTTAATCTGAGTTATTAATAAATGTCATCTAAGCTGCTCCTTAACAGAGAAGGGTATTGTTCCCCAGAGATTGTTCAAGTTGATTTCCACTTAATTACAAGTTGGTTAGCTGATGTGATCTATGTCTTATGAAATTTCTAAAATGTATTGGAATTTTTGTGACTTAATGCATGTATATTTCTGCCTGAAAACAATGACTCTTCTAAATTTGGAAAATAATGGGAGATTCTGTACACATTATGTACTTTGGTGGGCATTGGTGTGTGTGTGTGTGTAGAGTGTGTCTGTGTGTCTCTGTGTGTGTGTCTGTGTGTCTGTTTGTGTGTGTCTATGTGTGTGTGTCTGTGTGTTTGTGCCTATGTGTCTGTGTGTCTGTGTGTGTATCTATGTGTTTGTTTCTCTGTGTCTGTGTGTATATGTGTGTGTGTGTGTATCTGTGTGTGTCTGTGTGTGTGTGTGTCTATGTGTGTGTGTCTGTGTGTTTGTGCCTATGTGTCTGTGTGTCTATGTGTGTATCTATGTGTTTGTTTCTCTGTGTCTGTGTGTATATGTGTGTGTGTGTGTATCTGGGTGTGTCTGTGTGTGTGTGTGTGTCTGTGTGTGTATCTGTGTACTTTTAAATCAGAGGTCAACTTCTGGTACTGTTCCTCAGGTACCATCCACCTTGATCAGGCTAGACTGGGTGGCCAGTGAATTTCAGAGATCTGCTTGTTTCTGCCTCCGAGGTACTGGAGTTACAATGTGTGGCCACCCGAGCCTTCTCATGTGGCTTCTGAGGACCAAGCTCAGCTCTTTGTCCTCATACGACAAGCACCATACCAACCAAGCTCTTGCTCAGGTTCCTAGATGCTAGTCATTTAAATTCTGTTAGCTACTAACTTCTCTCTTAAGTATTTGATACATCAGTTTCTAAAATTCTCTCCTAAGCTGGGGAGGCTGAAGTAGGAGGTTCCTGGGCTGTAATGTAGTCTGAGATACATAGTTAAATACTGTCTTGGAAAACCAATTTTCTCAGTAAACTTTGCACATTTTGAGAGAGTTTGTCGAGGGCATACAGATACATGACTCCTCCCACTGGCTTGTTGTTTTAACCGTACTCAGTGCCTACCTTTATTGCTCATGATGCTGTTTACCATGAACACTACCTTGCCTGTTATTAAGGTTGTAACCCTAATTTTGTTAATTTGTAAAGTATACTGCTTTCTTGTTTTTTATGTAGCTTTTCCATGAAATTTTGTATTATCCTGTGCTCTTTTGAAAATTGGTGCTAGCTAGTTAGAGTTTTAATATTTATTTTTACCTTCTGTAATGGTTTGAATAAGAATGGTCCCCACAGTCTTATATATTTGAACGCTTAGTCACCAGGAAGTGGCACCATTTGAAAGGATTAAGAGAATTAGGAGGTGTGGCCTTGTTGGAGGAAGTGTGTCACTGGGGGTGTGTTTTGAGGTTTCAAAATCCTTGCCAAGCCCAGAGTTACTCACTTTGCCTGTAGATCAGGATGTCGTTCTCAACTTCTTCTCCAGGCTCATGCACACTACACCTGCTGCCACGATTCCTGCTGTGGTGATTGTAGGCTAACAGTCTAAAACTTCAGCAAGCCCTCAGTTAAGTACGCCCTCTTGTAATAGTTCTCTTGGTCATGGTGTCTCTTCCCAACAATAGAACAACAAAAGACACTTCCATTTATATGTATGTTTGCAGGTGTGTCTGTGACTATGTGTTGTCTGTGAAGGCTTGATGAGGGAGTGGGACCCCCTGGATCTAGAGTGACAAGCTGTTGTAAGCTGACAGGCATGGGTGCTGAGAACCAAACACAGGTCCTCCAGAAGAAAATCCCATGCTCTTAACTTCTGAGCCGTCTCTCCAGCACTGAGCTAGATTTCTAAACCTGAGGAATGGGCCTGATGACCTGTCTTCTCACTGACTGGTCTGTACCTTCTGTATCTACTGACACTGCGATACATGTAGACTTCTCTCTCCTTCCTTCTGGTATCTTCTGCCTGTCACTCTTTCTCTCTTCTCCCCTCCCTTTTCCTTTCCATGGTTGAGCCAATAAAATTTTTCTACATTCCTCCTTTGCTCCTCTGCTGACAAAAAGCCACAGATGATATATTCATTGATTTGGTGATAACCATTAAAAATTTGACTCAACGAGGTCTTTTTCTGGCAAATTTTGCCATAATTTATTTATCTCCTTTCAGATCTCAGCAAGAATTTTGTCTTGCTTCTATCGTCAAAAGGCCCTATGCTCTCAAGACTTTTTATCTTGTCGCTTTAATTTACATTTTCTTTCTATTTATTTTATTTGGAGTGCATATGTAGATCACACATTCGAAAGTCAGAGGACAAATTGGGGTGTTCTCTCCTTCCACTATGTGGATCTTGCAGAATGAGTGCAGATCATCAAGCTCGGCAGCAAGAGTCTACACGTTGAGCCATCTTACCTGCCCTCTTTCTTTCATGAACACATACATGTGCATGTGTACGCATGCACACGCACGTGTGAACACACACACAATTAACTGTTTTTTGGAGGTCACCCGAGCATCTGTTCTCTCCCTGGCATTTCTTGCATCACAGGCATCGGCATGGCTGTGCGGATGGCTGGCTGTGCTGATGGCCCGCTCTACACCTCAGTCTGGCACTAGCATTGCTTTACTAGGTAGGTGCTTAGACTACTGCAGCTTCAGCTCTCTCTCTCTCTCTCTCTCTCTCTCTCTCTGGCTCCTGCCTTTGACTTGAACAGCTGTACTTTTTGATTTTTATTCTTTCTTTAGAAGATCTTCACTTCATGGCACTACCAAATACACTAAACAGCTTATCTGTGTTCTGCCCCTGTCTTGGAGTTGGCCCCCTTGCCATGGCTCGCTGGCTCTTTGGTTAGAGATGGGCTTTCTCTTTAACTGCAGCAATAATCAGCAAGTTGGGGACATGAGTTCTCCAACCAATGTGTGGGGACTATTACGTGTTTGGTGTGTTGGAATCAAGCATCACTTATCTTTACTCTTCGTCCCAGTGAGAACTGCTGAGAACAGCTCTGTCACAGTCCATTGTCATTATCTTGAGAGAAATGAAAGATGCCATGGCCCAGAGGGCTGTTGCCTGACAGGGCACCCCGAGCATGTGTGGGTTTGACAGTTTCTCATAAGAGCCTTTCACACTCCAGAGAAGAGAACTCTGCAGTAAGAAGGCACTGGCTTCAGGAGCTGGGAATCTGGGCAGCTACAAGGTGAAGAAGATACAGTTTTAAGTATTAGGAAGTCAGAGAACAGACACAGAAAGAGAGAGAGGTCTGAGGGAAGTGGGGCACTTGGGGTAATAAATGTACACACAAGAGCTTTGCAGAGCTGTGGTGTGGTTCAGAAGTATAGTGTCGCCTAGTGGGTGCAAGGGTCTGAGTACCAGAGATAGGAGGGAGAGAAAGGGGGGAGGAGGAAGGGAGGGAGGGTGAGAAGGGAAGAGAGAGAGAGAGAGAGAGAGAGAGAGAGAGAGATTGTCACACAGTTCTTACAGATGAGGCTTAATAGGTAATTAGCAGATACTCAATAAATAATGTTAGTCAGCATAAACTCATCATCATATTCCCCAAGCTGGTGTGAGTATCAGGAATAGCTAGGACAGTGCCCTTGACCTCTAATATGAAGGCAGCCTCTGTGTGTGTGTGTGTGTGTGAGAGAGAGAGAGAGAGAGAGAGAGAGAGAGAGAGAGAGTCAGTCCAGGCATCAGAAGGCACAGGGCTTCTTTCTGTCTTCCTCATATTCTCTATGAATGCCCCTCAGGCACTACAGGGCAGCTAAGCCTGCTCAGGCCTCCCCACTGCAGACTCAGCTCCATCCTCACCTGCCACAGGCAGAGCCCAGGGCCTCCAAGTCTGCCGACTGCCAAAAAGATCATCAAGGCTGAGGTCCACACTGCAGCTGTGGATAGAAAAGGGGGCAAGGACAGGTGGTGGCACGTTGCAGAGGAACAGGCCATTTGAATAGCATGCTATTTTCTTTGAAGGGTAACCACTAACAAGGCAGAGAAGTGTGCGTGCGTGTGTGCATGCGCGCGCGCGCGCGCGCGCGTGCCTGTCTGTCTGTCTTTAGAAATGAGGTTTGCTCCTCACCTGGTAGATTCAGGAGACTGCATCTCAGGTATATAGGGACAGGTAACCAATGGTACAGACAGGTACAAAATGGAGCTCTGCATAAAGAATACCTGATAAGGTAAAGAAGGATTCCTGCCCGGGTCCACCTGCCTGGGGTTTGGCAGGAGCAATGGTGCGATCACATCCTTTAGCAAACAGGCTGGATTCACATCAGAGCCTGCTTCCAACCACACCCATATTGGTCCCCCGGTATATGCAACAGTGATGCAAGAGGTTGAGTTAACCTCCACAGATTTTCAGTCACTGTGTTCCACCTAGAATCACACTTGTCCCCATGAGCACCTTGGCAGTCATGAATACATGAACTGGCTATGACTGACTTGCTCTAGAGAAGCTGTTCTCAGCCTGTGGATCATGACTCCTTTTGGGGGGGAGACTGACCCTGTCACAAGGGTTGCTTAAGACCATTGGAAAACACAGACATTTACATTATGATTCATAGAAGTAGCAAAATTACAGTTACAGTGATGTAGCAGCAACAAAAATAATGTTATGGTTGGGGGTCACCACAACGTGAGGAACTGAATTAAAGGGTCACAATGATGGGAAGCTTGAGAACCACTGCTCTAGAGCCTCCATATAAGAGTTCTGTAGAACCCAAGAATGGGGCAGCTGTGTGCAGTTGTGAAGTCTGTGTGTTGAACAAAGGAACCTGAACACGCTAAAAACCAGACAAAGCTTGGCTCACCCACTATGTCCTCTAGTTCAGGTGTGAGTCAATCAGTAGGGACAATTGGGGAACCGTATTTGTAATGCATGCAAATACTGTTTCTGTGAGCTGGCATCTTGCCTGGAATTGGATGTGTAAAACAAATCAGTCCCCAGCTAATCTTGAAGAAAACCCAGGTCTGAGTACCTTCGGGCTAGAAAGAAATTGTCAGCTTAATTATGTTCATTAGAAAAGACCTTTACAAGGAGATCCCTCAGAGGCTGAAAGGTAAGCCTGCCTTGCACCGGGGACAGTATGTTTAATGCCATCTTTTCTATTTTTCTTTCCCTAGAGGCTTTTCCTTTGAGTTTACAGAATCCAAAATCTAAACAATGAGAATAATATTTATTCTCTCATATCACTGAGCAAAATTTTAATATCCTGCTGTTTCCTGTAAATCTCGGCCATTTCCTCAGCCAGGGCAGAGGTGAACAAATCAAAGAGATGCCATCAGCTGAGGGTCCTGTCTCCAGCACGGATAGTGACATAGGAAGGTTGAGGACCACTGTTATAGAGCCTCCATATAAGAGCTCTGTGGGGGGAATAAAGAACTCTGTGGAACCCAAGAACACTCATGGGCACACACAGAGAACTGGCCCCTGTCCACATGCAGGGGTACACTTAGAGATGTTTGTGGCTGTTTTCTAACTCTGCGTGGCTACTGAAGCTTCACTTTGTTGAGCTGAGGATGGTGTTCAATATTCAGTACATTTATGTGTATAAGGAGTGTCGTCAAGGAGCCTGAGGAAACAAAGACTCACAGATCTTCTTAAGGACTGCAGGGGGGCCTCAGTTCCTGGTCACATGCAACAGATTCTATCTGATTCCTATACCCTTAAAACTCCACATGGACAAAGGGACTCAGCTACTGCCTTGGGATGTCAGTTTCCTTGGGATCTATGTGTCACTATGCCATCCTAGTGACCATGTGAAAATACACTTTGATGCACTCCCCTCCCAGGCTAGCATCAGCTATCTGGAGGGTTTCTACTTAGGCCCGAGGGTGCCAAGGTGGCTTTAGTGGCCAGGTCGGATAAAGGAATACTCCATCAGGTTCCCATGTTTCTTTTGGATCTAGGGAATAAGAGAGAGGGGGAGGGGTGCAAAGGTTCAGTGAGGCTTGGTCTAACAAGTAGGCTGTAAGGACATGTGCTCAGGTAGGCCCACACCAGAGGACCATACCTTAGCAATGTCCAGTTTCTCTTCTCTTACAGACCCTGTCTGGCTTCTCTAGTGGAGGGACTGGCATATAAGCCAGGCTATGTTGCAGTGTGATGAAATTCTCTACCCAGGGCTGAAGAAGGAGTCACTACCTGGTGGCAATGTATAGTGTCCAGGAAGGTTCTGGGACAAGGAACTCCTCCACAGACTTCCAATGCTGACGAGTTTGGGTGGCAGGAAGCCCCCGATCTCGTGAGTTTGGACAGCAGACAGAGGTCATCATCTTGGGATGACACGTCCTTTAAAAGGACCCATCTGAAAAGTTAATGTGCACCACATAGACTACCTATTCAAGTATGGTTTCCCTCATCATAGGGCAGACCCTAGGATGGATCCTAGCAGCCACAGTGGGTGTCTCAGACCTCCACTTAAGCAGATCCCCAGAACATGTGTGAGTATGACCACTCAGCATTCTTTTAAGGTCAGACTCAGTGAGCCAGACCAATGGGGTCTCCCAGCTACAATTCTGCAGAACTCAGAGAACATCCTAGAACTGTCCCCTCAGTCTCTTAGCTGAAGGTGTGTCCTGACACCTTGCCCATTTCACCTCAGACACCTTAGAAACACACACTGCTCCTGGGACTAACACTTGTCGTGTAAAAATAGCTTCACATCAACTTTTCTCACCAGCTTCTTTCTGTGGATACTCCAAGGATGCTGAGAACAAAAGGCACAATCTGTCACTTCCTCCCTGTTTGCCACCTCCCCGCTATGTGCTGACACCCAGAGGACTGTGCAGCCACCTCAGGTGTAAGGACACTCATGTGAAGATCACCTAAAAAAACAGAAAACAGAAGGACAAGTTAAAATGTCTCAAAATCCAGGCACTATGCTCGGTGTAAGTGTGGGATCTACAGGGTCTCCATGGGAAGGGCAGTCATTATTTTTAGGTGCCAACAGTGGCAGATGAGGGTAGGGGTTGTTCCAGAAAGTTCTGTGCCCTGCTGCTACCCAGGCTCCTGCTGCCCCTTCACATAGCTTGTCTTCTACCATTTACCCACTCTGTGCCTATCACCATGGGCTTTTCTTCCGGGGTCTTGATGTGTAAAGACAAACCCATCCCTGCATGCTGGGGCAGAGGGATTTCCTGGAAGGTGAGGTGGTTTGAAAATGCTTGTCCCAGAGAGTGGCACTATTAGGAGGTGTGGCCTTGTTGGAGTAGGTGTGTCACTGTGGGTGTGGGCTTTAAGATCCTCATCCTAGCTGCCTGGAAGCCAGTCTTCTCCTGTTTGCCTTCAGAACAAGATGTAGAACTCTCAGCTCTGCCTGCACCATGCCTGCCTGGATGCTGCCATGATTCTGCCTTGATGATAATGGACTGAACTTCTGAACCTGTAAGCCAGCCCCAGTTAAGTGTTGTCCTTTATAAGAGTTGCCTTGGTCATCGTGTCTGTTCACAGAAGTAAAACTCTAACTAAGACAGAAGTTTTTTAAAAAAACAAAAAAACTGTTGTTGAAAATAAGGTTGTCAGGGCCAGAGGGTAGCTACTTTCCCCAGCACTTCTTGTCAGCATTCAGAAACCATGAGTTATATATCTTCCTTACAAGGAAGCAGCAGGTCTATGTGGTCAAGCCTTGGTATAGGCCTCCACATACACTATGCAGCAAGCACAGGGTACTTGCTTCTAGAAGCCTGCCTGGAAATGTGGTCCCTGAGCCTGCTTTAAAAAGGACCCGGTGTGACTCAGCTGGATGGCGAAGGGATGACACTGTGGACCAAGATGGCGGGACTATCCAAGGTGTCCTGTGACTTTTCCTGCAACGGAAGATGTGAACAAATGCTTGTTCATTTCAACCAGGCCTCTGGCAACAGACACCATCCAAGTTGAGGCGGCTCATGAACCAATGAGGTTTCTAGCCCTATTTATGTGACCGTGGGTGACTCAAAGCCCACACTAGTATGTGCAATGGCTCCTCCAAACTGTATCCTTGGTATCCTTGCCCAACTCACCAGCAGCTTGACCAAAGAGGATGCTCCACATCCAGCAATTGCTTATGCTTGCATAACCTTGGGGCTGGGCTTGTGAAACCTGCAGCTTTGATCTTTGTAAGTTTTATTATCTCCTGGAATCCCATGAGTCCTCCCCTCCATCCTCCACCCTACCCCAAGGAGTGTTTCCAAAGAAATGGGTTCACAGCAAAAGGTCTGAGGACTCTGGGTGTAGTGCTGCTAGAGAGAGCAAGCCTGCCCTGCTGTTCCTAGGTATCCCAGTGAGCTGACAGTTTGCAGAAGAAAAGCCCAGGAGGCAATAGTCCAAATGAGGGGGCCAGTGAACTCACAGATAATGGTTTGAACTAATTCTGCAAACTTATGAAAATGCCACATTGTATCAAGCAGAACTTTAAACTTGTTTTCAAACGTGGCTCTTATGGCACTGGGCTTGGAAAGAGCCTTGAACGGGGACTGCCTTTGGCTGAGGCTGGAACCCAGATGGATAGAGAGGAAGTAGATAATCCCAGAGTATCCAAGAAGCTGATCTATTTCAGTAATTATTGGAGGAGACTATAGCTGTAAACTGGACTTCTCACAGGGGTGAGGAACAGGCTTGTAAGTGGAGGAGTGAGGAGGTGCTGTTGGCTAATGTCCACCATCTTGGTTGTCCACAGTGCTGGTGGCCCGGTCCATATGAACTCCATGTATTTCAGAGCTCAGGTTAAAGTTCTGGGTCAGAGCAATTTTTAATTACCATCAGCAAATGCATATTAATTAAGGGCAGGAGAGGAGGTAAATTGCCCAGGGAGACTCTGACTATGAAGACGGACCAAGTCTGGCCCTGGAGAATACCAAGGTAATTAGGAGGTAGAGAAAAAAAATAACAGAGATGGCTGAGAAGAGAGCCAGGCAGAGTGCGGCCTTCTTGCCTGCCCTTCAGTCCAGGCAAGCCCAGCTTACAACGCCTTAAAGAGCTTTGGGACAGGAAAGTGGGATTAGGAAGGCTCTTCAGCTCTGGAGTATTGGAGACCCCCAAGAGGTTGAGACTCAGTCAGACTCTCCCATCCCCCAATCCCCAAGCTGCATAATGGAGATCCAAGATGGGAGTCCCTTTCCTGCCTCTAATTGCTTCCTGTGGAAGATAGACCCCCAAGCAAGAGCAGCACCCCCAGGTGAGAGTCTGACCTCAGAACTCACGAAGCTCCTTGGCCCTTCCAAAGCACAGCAGCACTTGCTGGTCCTGCCAACTCTCAGGCTAAACCTTCCAGCCCTGGAGCTCTCAGAGGCTCTGACCATGAAGTTCTCATTAAGGTTTAACCTCATGACTAGGTCAGAGGCTGTTCATCATTTATCCACACAGCCCCTGCAGTTTGTTATGGCTGGAACTGGAGAACAGAATGGAAACAGTGAGCAGCTTGCATCACTAGGTCCTCAACCATAGCCTGTCACTGGGAACCAGGTATGAATCCTCCATGACTTGACATACTGGCCTGTGGGACCTACTGTGGCAAGAGAGGACACAGTCATCGGGATTTGCACTTAGAATAGGGATCTGCTTGGCTAGAAATACACAGCATAGGACATAGATACCAAGTGAAGGTGCAAATAAGTCAGGTGCTGGTGTGCCATGTGACATTGGGCCCTGTGAGCCACAGCAAAGGGACAGATTTGATCCTGGGGATACCAGGTGAGTAAAAGAGTCTGATTTGAATTTGTTAACCTAAAGCAAGGTCACAGTTTTAACCAGGGCTAATTTTCTGCATCTGATACCCTGTATGTTCTTGCAGTTTTACTAGTAGCTTTGAATCATCCTTTTGACAAATGGGTTCAAACCAAGGGAGGACTGGTGAATCTTTGTATCACTCACTGTAAACACTGCCTTTTGAAAGTGTTTTGCCTGCTTGTGCATCAGTGCACCACATATGTGCAGTGCCTGTAAAAGCCAGAAGAGGGTGCCAGATTCTCTGAGACTGGAGTGATGGATGGTCGTGAGCAGCCATGTGGGTGCTGGGAATCAAACTCTGCCGCTCTTAGCTCTCCAGCCCCTAGTTAAACACATTTTAAAATTATCATTTCAAAAAACAGCAGCTGACAAATTTTCCTGCTGGGATAACTGGCCTGATGTTGAAAAGGGAGGTACACAAGAACCCTGAACTTGCTCACAGAAGAGTCTATGTCTGCTCATCGCCATTTCTACTTTGAGCCTGGAAGAACAGGACTCGGGGGGAATGGATGTCTGCACGGAGAACCTAGTCCAGGAGTCCTGCCCAGGGATGAGAGAAGCTTTAGATCTGCTTTTGCCTCTTCCTCGAAGTCATGACCTATTGGGACATTTGGCCTAGAACCTGTAATAAGGTCACCTGACTGAAGGTCACCTGACTGTAGTCTCTGGGGGATAAAATAATGGTTAAAGACCACATAACATATTCTGGCTCTTACCCCATGCTGATGGATATGTTAGGTTCCAAGGGACTGAGAGAAAACCAGTTGGGATTCCTGTCATGGCTACTCTCGCACATCTTTCTTTCTACAAGGGCTCCATTTTTGCCACTTTTTGTTCCTTTGTACCTGTTCTCTTCTGTGATCCAACTATTTACCCACATGCAATCTCTAGAGGGGAACAGGCAGAAATCAGGTACTGTGTGCTTTCTCTGCCTTGGTGCCAGCTCCAAACCTGCTGGCCACAAGACTTGGGGCAAACCTCTCCCTTTCTCCAGCCAGGATTCATAATCTGCCAGATGGGGCTGGTGTTGGGTCCTCTTGATATCACAGGGTTATGATCATCCAAGAGAAAGAAATGTTCTTTCAGCCTGGAACCTACTGCATGTAGCAAGTGACAAAGTGCATCTTGATCACTCACTCAAGCCACAAGCCACAAATGGTTTTGATTCAACATTGTCTTGCAAGTGGTTGGGCCTGAAGGACACAGTTAAAGCTGAACACCGGTAAGGAGACATAGAATAGCCTGCCAGGGATCACACTGGATACAATCGACAGCTCCAGGCACAGTGAAGAAAGAGCCAATGTGGTTAGTGTAACTCTCACGAACATAAACGCAAGACTGATCTGCCTGCAACCTCCTCTGAATCGAAACTCCTTGCTATCCCCCTGCATCCAGCCAAGAAGCAGTGATGATGAGTCTCTGACCCATACATTAGGTCGTGGACCATGCTGCTGCTAAGACACATTTAACTACACTATTTTTTCTAGAAAGAAATTGCTTGGATGGAAGCCATTGGACAGTAGGAGGCAAAAGAGCCACTCTAGTTGAAACAAAAAAGAATTCCCCAAGGGCTCTTGGAGAACTCGACTGTCTGTCAACACAGAAATGCCACCAATCATTGCTGATTGGTCCCTGTTCCCTCCCCATCAGCACACTGTATCCCTGGCTGCTTCTGCCTCCTCTTCTAAAGCCTAAGTGTTATCTACTTTGTCCTGTGCTGCAACTTAACTTCACCTCACACCTATCTTTGCACAGCTGAAGTGCCAGCTCCAAGCATCAGCATTGTGTGAACTTCTTGTCGTTGAAGTGACGTTAGCATAACACAGGATCAGATATTTTACAGCATTCAAGGTGTAGCATTTAGTAAATCCACAAAGTCAAGCAGCCTTTCAAATTCCCAAGCAGGACTTTCTTCTCAAATTCCCAAGCAGGACTTTTGCGGAGCAAATCCGGCATCCATGAAGCAGCAAGTCTTACTGTTCCTCCTGACTTATCCATCCTGTCTTCTGTCTGTCTGTGGTGTTGCCTCTTCTATGATTTTGTGAGAATGGGGTTCCTTTACATGTACTCCCTTGCGATCAGCTTCTTTCTCTTAGCATGGTGTTTTTAGGCTAATCAGCGCTGTATTGTATATTGGTACTTTAGGATTTTTTATCACCAGATAATATCCCATTGAATAGATAGTTCCCTTTTGCTTTATTCCTTAGTTCCTCATGGCCATGGAGAATAAGATTCATGATGGCAAACAGTAGTGCTGTGAACGGTCACCCGTGGCAGGTAGGGATTACTGGGCTGTGTAGTCATCCCATGAAGACTCACAGGAGGCTGTGGTTTTATAGCACTGTACTACAGGGTACTGGCCTCCAACTTCCAAATGTCTGATTCCTTTGGCAAGATTCTAGGTAACCAGAGGAAATGGGCAAAATCCACTTATATGTGTAGTAGAGCAAGATCAGAGCTACAGAAGCACAGAAGCAATAGGGCTGCCCTAGCAGTACCCAGGGGAGAGGGTCTGAAGGGAACAAACTCCAATGGAATAGGAGGCTTCTGTCAGCCATCAAGGGCTCTCTAGAGCCACCTCCCTCCTTTGGAATCCCCCCCACCCCCATGTGTACATCTCATTGACAATTCTCAAACACCTGCTCTTTTGACTCACTAGTCACCCAGTCACTCATTTTCTGAGTCATTGTTTCTACAACATCACATAAACATGTGATGTTTACCGTAATAATGTGGTTGAATAACCGTTTTCCAAAGCATTCTGAATGAACAAAATAGAACCCCACACCAGCCACAGTTTTACACAACACAGCTTCTGCTGTGTGTGACGCCTGTAAACACTGAGCATTAATAATGCAGAGAGGAGGCCTCGCTAGAGCAGCTGAGCTCCATGAATAAGTAATTTTTCACCGGTATTGAAAGGTGTGTTCCTAGTGAAGAGGCTCCCACATTTTCATTCATGACAGATGACTACTCTGTGTGGGAATAATAAAAGGCAAATTATCACCCCCCAAAAATTATTTACACGTATGTCAGAATGGAAAAAAACACAAGCCACACAACACCAAGTCATTTGTAATGATTTTTCTAAATGTTCCAAGTATGTGTACAAATCTAGAGAGAGAATCTAGTTGCTTAAATTTATTTCAAGTACTGACCAAAAAAAAAAAACTGCTCGAAAATAAAACTTTAGAGTGTGTGCGTGCGCGCGCATGCGTGAAGGTGCACAAGAGTGAGGGTGCATGCGGAAGCTGGAGGACAACCTTAGGTGTCTGTCCACTGTCCACTTAGTTTGAGGGAGGGCCTCTCTTCGTTCACTGGTGCACATGCTGGGCTAGCTAGAGATTCTCCTGCTTCCGTGCCTGACCTGCACTGAGATTACCCTGGCCATCCTTCACACGGTTCCCGGGGATCTGAACTCAGGTTGCCAACTTACAGTTCAGGCACTTTAAGCCCTGTGCCACCATCCCAGCCCCTGTGTTTCTTTAAGTCCACAGGCATTCATCATAGCGGTGAGCAAATGAACAATTAATCACTGTCATAATAAAAACATTAATCTTGCTTTAAAAAACCATGTTATCAGAAAGCCCAAACAGCCACAGTTACCAACATTGTATTCTTCAGTGGAGCAAATACATACTAAAGAGAGTGCGTCCTCCAGGCGATCGTGAACTCTGTAGAGTGTGACTCCTGGTGCTGTGTTTTATAAAACCAGTCTCTTCCGCCCTCCCAGTTATTTCCAGTTTTGGTTTCCACTATAAATATTCTAACCAAGGCCACTTTGCACAGAAGCGTTGCATTTTAAAATACTTTCTCAGATCAGACTTCTGGAAGAATTAATAAAGAAGCGCAGAAGGCACAGGCATGTCTAGTGACAAATGATTTTCCCTAAAGTGCTTTACAGCCAGTGTTCTCAGTATAGTCACTGTAACAAACATGGTGGGTGAGTGGCACTTCCCGTTTGTAAATACCTCTGTGGATTAGTTCATGGACTGGAATCCTATCACTGTGTGCAATGAGGGTGAGGGGACATTGTTGTCCAGTTTTTTCTTTAATTATAGTAGCAAAGCAGGTATTGGTCCAAATCTTTATTAGCCATTTGCATATCATAGTTTCATATTTGGCAGTATGTCCATTTCAGCGATGGCTTAGTACCTTTCTTTAAATATATACATGAATTATTTAAATATTACTGATGTTTAAGATGGGTGTGACTGTAAGTACCAGTAGTCTCAGAGCTGGGAGGTAGAGGGAGGGCCAGGAATCCAAAGGTCATCCTTAGTTAGATAAGAAGCTACCTTAGGCTGCATGGACCCTGTCTCACATAAACAAATGAATGTCTTATCTTAGGGTTTCCATTGCTGTGAAGAGACACCATGACCAAGGCAATTCTTATAAAGGACAACATTTAATTGGGGCTGGCTTACAGATTCATTATCATGATGGCTGGAAGCATGTCAGTGTCCCGGCAGGCATGGCGCTGGAGGAGCTGGGAGCTCTACATCTTGTTCTGAAGGCAAACAGAAGACTAGCATACTCGGGCAGCTAGAAGGAAGATCTCAAAGCCCACCTCCACAAGGCCACACCCACTCCAGCAAGGCCACACTTTCTAATAGTGCCGTTTCCCCTGAGCCAAGCTTGTTCACACCACCACAGTGCTTAAAAACAAATATTGCGGATATTTCCATTTTTTATGTTTGAAACCTTTTGAATGCGATGTGTGACTTTTAGCTCTGCGTATAGAATACTTGACATCCACTACTTCAAACTCTGACGAATTCAACTGCATGTGTGGCTGAAACAAAATTACTGTAAAAACTTTGAGTCTTCTTGCCCTTCCCGGGGCTGTGGTGACAGGTGCCTACCACCACACTGTGCTGTCATGTGGGTGTTGGGGGATCCAAACTCAGTTCTCATGTTTGAGCAGCAAGCATTTATCTGGGGGCCTAGGAATGTGACAAATCCATGAAAGACAGAAAGAAACGGGTAATAGAATTGCAAATTTCTGGCATCTTAAAATGACCTGCAAATGTCAGACCACTCTCCTGACCTGAGACAAGAGCCTGGGATGTTTGTTTCTCCTACCAGCAAGCCCTTCCCTCTGGGTAGACAGGTTCATCAAGTCCAAAGCTGGACCAGGATATGTTTACCCCAAGTTTGGAACCTATTAGACTCCTTGTCTTTGTTCATTCTTGACTTAGGGAAAGAAAAGCCCTGAAAGACCTTTAAGATCCCCCACCCTCAAAGGAGCTCATATTTGGGCTTCACGGAGGGGTCTCCTCACCGTGTGCTTCTTCAGCTGTAATGAAAGCCTTTCTTCACCTGTGGATGCTGCCTCCGAGTCTGAGCTTCTCCTTGTTGTTATGTTATGCTTGAGATTTCCCCACCTTTTAATTCTTTAACTGACAGAGAAAATGAACCAGATTCAGACCCTTAGATGGTATATACCCACTGAGGCATCTCCTCAGCCCCACACCTGGGTTTCTTTTAAGCATGTTTTGCTCTGGTCCACTGGGAATTGCTGTGGAGTGTGGCTCTGCCTGGATCTGAGTGGCCTTTTGACAGTACTGATGACTAAGGACATAGTCAATACCTGGCTCAAATTCCTTCCCTAAGGCAGTGCTCCATTTCTTCCTTAGCATTGGTCTGGGAGCTGCCTATGGACTACACTGGTAGGCTTGTGTGTGCCAAGCCATCTTTATAACTGTCTCCTTAGTGCTGTTGTCTGCCAAGAAGAAAGGCAGCCCTGGCACCCGGAGCAGGCCCTGAAACAGCTTCCTGTGGAGCACAGAGGGCTTCTCAGAGCCTGGCCTTGGACAGGACACGCTGTGACCATGACAGAGGGAGACCCACAGGACAGAATACAGGAAGAATGAAGACCACGGTGCCAGCCACAAATGGCAGACTCTCCTGGTCTTGCCTAATATGACTGACCACTGTCCCCTCAGTCTCAGATGCATCTCTTCTATCTGCACCAGATTATAGTCTGCAACCATAGAATTGTCCCTGTGACTGACAACTGGATACAGAACTCTTAACTAGAGAAAAATGAGGACACTTTCTCAGTGTCTATTCCAACCTTAAACACGGGATGAGTGAACCATGAAGAATCACTCTGGGCTCCTTGGGGACAAATATGTTCCTTCCCCCTTCCTGATCCACCCTTTCTAAGACCCCTGGGGTATGGTTACTCAGTAGCTTCTCAGGTGACAGAAGAAAAAGTTACCTTAGGCCTGACAAGTCCTACCGGATTGGTCTGGTCTCCTGTTCACTTCTGGAGCGAAAGAGGACTCATTTTCTGTTCTCTGTGCTAGTTAGGGCCCTGTCTTCTTCCCATGGCCTTCTTTGGAGTGGCAAAGAGCTGTCAATCTCTGGGGAATGCTGGGGCTGGGGAGAAAGGTCCTAACAAGCTCACCATGGTGACAACTGGTATGTGAACTGGCCTGAGGGAGATACAAGGTCAACCCTCCCTCTCGGGAACCAGCCCCTGGAAGAGAGAGAATGGCTACCATTCAAACCTAGAACTCCTTCCGATAACAGCCTATATAGTGCATCTGGGGCCATGCTACCAGCCAGACATAAGAACTGGTAAGACTGAATGAGCTTAAAGCCTGGGGATCTCAGAGATTTGATGGCAGAAGTGGAGCCATTCCCTACCTGTCCCTGTACCTGCTCTGGAACACATAACCATGACACTCCACTCAGGACTGTGGGTACTCAGTCACCTAGCATAACACCTGGAGTTTTTCTCCAATCTAATGAGGTATCTAGATAGGCCTGAGCCTTCAGCCAATGGCCTTCCCTTCCTGGGTATTCCTTCTGGCAAGAGATATTCACCTTGAATAAAGTATATGTTTTTATATTCACCATCAAATAAACCATTGTGAACAACCAAGGATCATCTCAGAGAGCTACTTCATTAAGGATGGGGTGATGGGGGAGCTTCAAGTAAAGAGCTGTACCTAAGACTCCCTAGGAAGGCTTTCTCCCCTCCAGCTCCTCCAGTACAATCGGCCCTTGCTCCCAATCAGACCAATTCCTCTCAGCCTGGGCTCTGCCTTCCCCTCTCTGCGCAGCCACCGAAGAGGAAAGACAGACCTCAGACCCTGATCCCAAACTCCCTCTTCCAAATGGTTCAAGCCTGCAACACCTGGGTACCCACCCAGAGGGAAGACTAGGAACCACTATGGACTCCTGAATTCTGACTTTGACCTGTCTCCTCCCACCAACTTGTGGCGGCTCCTGGGCACCCCTAGCACAGAAGGCAGTAGACAACAGCCCTCCACAGTCTGAGTCAAAGGGGCTCTGTCCCCTCTCAGGAAATAAGAGCCACATAAAAACTGACCCATCTACCAGGATAATGGAGCAGTCAATCTTTTTCCGTTGTGGTCAGTGGGATAATAAGTAATAATCATGTTTTTTGTTTTTTGTTTTTTTCAGGTACTCTGGCTATTGCTATCAAAATTAGGCCTGGCCTTCAGTCCTGTAGAATTCTGAGGCTCAATTGCTTTTCTTTGAGTTTCCTGTGTTTATGTGCATCCCTGTCCCATCTTGTCTTTGAAAGTCCAGGCAGAAGGATGCTATCCTCAGGAAAGGACAGATCACATCTGTACTGGTTCCCATGTCTGCATGCCTATGTTCGTCTTTTTATCCCCATAGCGGGTCTTCTGAAACATGGAGTCTTTCATGAAGGCATGCCTCTGTGGTAATAGGCCATTCCGTTAAAGCTGTAAGTACGGCCTTTGAAAGAAGCCCTGGTTTTCTCCTTCTCCAAATTGGACGTTTTTATTTTCTCTTTCATCCCAGGGGACATTTTTCTCTGCAGCTGCAGACAGGGCTGCTGTGTGAATTCTGTATGAGCAGCTGTAAGCGAGGGTCTCAGAAGCTGGGGTCAAATGCCTCTTTGGACCCTCCCCTACAATATACACGGAGCATCCTTGGAGCTCAGCGGAAAGGTCATTACCCCCAGCAGGAGGATGAGAGCAGGTCTGAGAGACATTAAGATTATCATATGAGAGGAGCTAGCTCTGCTGGCTCATTTTATATCAATTTGACACAAGCTAGACTCTGTGGGTTCTGACCCCTTTGGAGGTTGACTGACCCTTTCACAGGGGTCATTTAAGACTATTGGAAAACACAGATGTTTACATTATGATTCATAACAGTAGCAAAATTACAGTTATGAGGTATCATCAGAAATAATTTTATGGTTGGGGATCACCATAATGTGAGGAACTGTATTAAAAGGTCACAGCATTAATAAATGAGAACCACTGACCTAGAATCATTTGGGAAGAAGGAATCTCCATTGAGAAAATGCCCCCACCAGATTAGCCTATGGGACATTTTCTTGATCAATCATTGCTATAGGAGGACTCGTCCCACTGTGGGTAGTCCCATTCTGGACTGGTGGTCCTGGGTTCTATAAGAAAGCAGGCTGAGCAAGTCATGGGGAGCAAGCCAATAAGCAGCATCCCTCCATGGCCTCTGCATCAGCTCCTGCCTCCAGGGTCCTGCCTTGAGTTCCAGTCCTGACTTAATCCCAGCACTCCAGAGGCAGAGGCAGGTGGATTTCTGAGTTTGAGACCAGCCTGGTCTACAGAGTGAGTCCCAGGACAGCCAGGGCTACACAGAGAAACCCTGTCTCGAAAAACAAAACAAAACAAACAAACAAACAAAAAAACCCTAAAAACCTAATCCCTGATAGCCTCACTGAGCAAAGCTCATCTTGGTTAAAGTCCATTGGCTTTGTGGAGTTGTTTTCTTGTTTTATTTTGGTGGTACTATGGCTGGACTCTAGAGCCTCAAACACGTCAAGCAAGTGTTCTATTTCTCTACTATATTCCAGACAGGTAGGCTATTTTTTAGTGTGAGTTTTGGTGACTTCATTTTTGCCTGTGTTTACATTACAAGAAGTGTAGTACAGTATTCAGGAGACCCACCTCTGAGGCCAGGTAGCCTGGGTATAACAGTTACCAGGCTCAGCTATTTTGACTGAGTCTCTCAATACCTGTGATGAATATTAATTATTAATTTGACTGGATTTAGAATTATCAAGCAAACAAGCCACTCCCTATCTGCGGTCTTTGTACTGGGCACTATCTGAGGGGATCTTCGTGGCTCTGGTGTGGCCAGAACAGCCAAAGAGTTGTGGGTCTTTGAAGGGAGGGAGAGACAGAGCAAGGCCAAGGCAGACTATCAGGTCTCTTCTGCTGCTGTCCTGGAGCTGCCTTAGCTGCCTTGAAGTCAGTGGCAGGCAACAGGATGCTGGGGGGGTGGGGGGGGGAGGCAGTGGGAGGAGCTCTGCAATGGAGCCAAGGTTGGGGCCATTGAGCAGTGGGAAGTGACTATGTAGGCTTAGGCAGCTTCTAACAATGAAAGCTTCGGGAGAGAATTCTCTTCCCCAAGGTGTTACAACTCTATAAGACAGACATGCTCAGACAGTCTGTGATGAAATAACTTGTGTACTTTATTCCTTGTGGACAGGGTCTTACATACATTTGGGGGTGGGCTGGGGGTGGGGTCTAAAAGCAGACACTTTCTATTGGCTAGGTCTGAGATGTTAGGGATGCCTCATCTGCATGTTGAGGGGCTTTGGGTGTTGCCTCTATGTGACTAATTGTCACAGTCTTCTCCATGGGGTGTCAGGGTCACATGTTCCAGGACAGGACACTGGTCGGGAGTAGATTAAATGCTTACCATTCTCAGTCTGAGAATTATCAGGATTTCTGAATCTGCTCGACCTCACCAAGTTTTCTGTCTGGTGGCAGAGTCTACTACCCCACAAGCCACTAGCCATGTGTTGAGGAAGTCTCTGGATTAACTGAGCTGGGGATACCTATCCTGAATGTAGGAGCATTGTTCTCTGGGTTTGAATTCTGCACTGTGCAAGAACAGATGGATGAGCTGAGCTGTCAGCATGGATCTGTTTGTGATTCTCTCTGCTCTTGACTGTGTATGCTGAAACTCCCTCCTTCCATTTCCTGCCTTACCTTCCCTGCTGTGTAACCTGGAACTGTAAGCCAAATAACCTCTTTCCACCTTAAAGTTGCTTTTGTCAGACTTATTTTATCATAGCAGCAGGAAAGAAACTAGGACAAGTCATCTCTCTCCTTCTGTTGCTGGTGATCCAGTGCAGGTTGTCAGGCTTGGCCACAGGTGTCTTTTCTCCCAGCGACATCTCCCCAGCCCTCTGTCAGGCATCCAAAGGTCATAACAAGTAATTGATACCTTTCTTAAACAATTGGCTTCTTAGTAAAGTGGAGATAAAAAGATATCGTAAACTAAAACATGAATGGAACTCTCAAAGAATCAACAGTGGGATGAAACACCCCCCCACACACACACACCTCTTACTCAATTAACACTAACTGCTTATCTACTGCAGATTATGCACTCAGCTAGTAGTGAAGATGTACAGATAACCAGAAAGCATCCTTGGCACAAGCAATCTGAAGATGAGAAGGCAGACAGCAGAGAGTTGGGTGCCCAGCATGGCATGTGACTAGAGCCCAATGAGGATTTGATCTAGAACATGCCCCCACAGCAGTTCTAGGGAAGACAGGGCCAGAAGGCTTTTGCCTGGGACAACTGTGGTTCTATTAGCAAGTCCTCTCATGGGCCACATCAGACCCCACAGCCAAGGAGACAAAGAAATCAATGCATGTAGGCTCGCTGCTCGGCTTGTTTCCTGAGGTTCAGGACCCAATATCAGGGAAAGGTGCTGCCCAGTTTAGGCTGGGTCTTCCCCCATCATTCAACATACTCAGGGCAGGCTCCCAAAGTCACACCCACAGGCCAGTCTGCTCTGGACAATCCCTCCTGGAGCCTCTCTTGCAAGTGATTGTGACACATTGGCAGTTAACTATCTTAAAGAACCTTCAGAACATTATCCTTTATGACAGTGTCACAGCAGTGAAAGTCGTTGGGAGCCTGTTTTCAGAAATGGCATGTAGTGCCTACTTCCTTGAATTTCAGAGACCCCTGAGCGATAATTCTACATGTAATAACTAAATAACTAAACGAGCTGAGAGCCGTTTCAGTATCTCATTTCCATTCATGTGGTCACAAGACACAGCGGACCCATGCTTCCTTTTGTCTTTTCTCTTCGCTGGTTCTGAGGATTGAACCTAGTCCTTCACACATACCAGAAAAGTAACTCTAGCACTGAGGCACACCACACTCCTTTTACTTTTAATTTTGAGATAGCGTCTCACTAAGTTGACCAGGCTGGCTTTGAACTCTCTGTAGTGCAGGCTAGCCTTGAACTTGCTTCTTGAGCAGCAACAGGTCTGTGCTCCTGAGCTCAGTCCTGTTCTCTTTGCTGTATGTAAACATGGCACCAAAATATTAGCTTTCCCCTGCAGCTGTTTATTTATCTTCCATTTTATTTTAATAACTCATGCTTTGGGGAGATGCAGGTCAAAGGATATATAAACAGCAGCAAAACTGTGTACTTGAACCCACTTCCCCCTGCATGCAGAGCCATCTGCAAATTAGATCCAAATTTCTTTGCAGGCTGCCATGTTGGTCTCCAAATGGACCTACCTTCCCATGAACATTCTGAAATCGTTCTGAAGAGACGACCACACACCTGTACTTTGGGAAAGCCCTAAAGATGATTCTGGGACCTGCTAGTGATGAATAACTACTAATTAGCAATCTGAACCAAAGGTGAGAATATCTAGCACAGTTAACATCAGATCTTTGACTGAGCAATACACAGCATACATAAACACATGACATCAGGAGCCATGAGCTGAAGCCACAATGCTCAACTGATTGGATCTCGGTAGGGGTCCACTGACAGGTGTGCTGTGAACACGACAAACTCCATGCCCCGCTAACTGAAGAGAAGCCTGGTGCCCAGTGCAGGTGGTGCTGTGTAAAGACAGTAATTAACAGCAACAAGGAAAGGCCTTGGGTGGCCTGGTGTTGGTACAACTGAAGGAAAACAAGAAGCATCCTTGCAACCAATTTTAATTACTAATATTCTTAAATCATATATTCAACCTTATACAGTAATATACGTGTATATACATATGTGTATATGCACATATGTATTTGTTACAAAATGTCTATAAAAGGCCTCAGAGTTCAAAGGGGCCTTAATAGAGGCAGAGATCTGATACAGATACAAAGAGAGACACAACAAGTGTTATTACTAGGGAAACCATTTGGAGAGCTTGGGTGGCAGGTAGAGCTTCTTACTTCAAAAGGGCTGCATCAAGCAGTAGGGACCTTGCTAAGCTGCAGCCCTGAGCCAATGGTGGGTTCTCTATCTCTCAGTCCTTGGATATACACACTGGGTTGGCTGACAAGCCAGAAGGGTTGTGTCTGTTACATTACTATATGTTTCTCTTTATGAGGTCCAGATGGTGGTGTCCCACCATCTATTGATCTGGTATATTTAGTAAGTTCTCAGGCCTGGTTTTTCCTACCATTTTAATATGCACATTTGCCCCTGTGTTCCCGGCCCACTTGGATAAGTTTATCAGTGATACCTTTTGGCTTGTAGGAACAAGCTATTTTCTAGCCTGTGCCTCATAGTTGTCCTGGACAGGTAATGATGCTCAAAGTCGGGAGAGGAAGAGTCACCCTACTTCTGCAACTGCACTTGGGTAAAGTTGGCTTTATAAAGTGCAGTCACCTAGGGCAGGGCACAGCCTCGGGCCACTTCTTCTCACAGTGTGAAGTAACTTGGAACAGGGCTCTACACACATCATGCCCAGAAAGTATAGAGGCTGATAAAGAATTCTTTTAAGAAAGGCTGGAATGTAGTGAGTGTTTCTGAATGTCAGACATCTGTTACAATGGTCAGAGCTGAAAGAAAAGTTCAAACCTAATTGCTGGTGCCTGCAAACAGGACCCTATGGAATGAAGACTGCAGATGGATGGAGTTCAGATGAGTTCCCAGGGATAGAACAGCCACTCTGAATCCAGTGGCTGGTGTCTTTATAACCAGACAGACCATAGACACAACCACAGAGAAAATGCTGGAAGGAGGTCAAATGGGACACATCAGCAGACAGAGAACAATGTTTTACCAGAAGCTAGATAGATGCTTAGTCAGGGTTTCTATTCCTGCACAAACATCATGACTAAGAAGCAAGTTGGGGAGGAAAGGGTTTACACTTTCCATGCTGCTGATCATCACGAAAGGAAGTCAGGACTGGAACTCAAGCAGGTCAAGGAGCAGGAGCTGATGCAGAGGCCATGGAGGAATGCTGCTTTCTGCCTTGCTTCTCCTGGCTTGCTCAGTCTGCTTTCTTATAGAACCCAAGACTACCAGCCCACAGATGGTACCACTCACAAGGGGCCCTCCCTCCTTGATCACTAATTGAGAAAATGCCTTACAGCTGAATCTCATGGAGGCATTTTCTCAACTGAAACTCCTTTCTCTGTGATAACTCCAGCTTGTGTCAAGTTGACACACAAAACTAGCCAGTACAGATACCTAAACAGACTGCCCCTCAGAGCCTCCTGCCTGGGACAACCTGCTATTGGTGATTTGTTTCAGCAGCCCTTAGGAGCAAACACACACACTTAGTGCTTTACATAGTGACAGTCCCCACTTCAGAATGTTGACATTATGGTGGTATGAAAGTGACAAGCAGAAACTCAGCAGAAACCCCTCAGCTGATTCTAAGTGTGACTATTTTCCAGGTTGGTGCACTGTGGTCTAGTCCTGTCCGGTGATGCAGCAAAGAGCTCAGCTCCCAGTGTGATCTTCAGTAGAATGAGTCTTGAAAGTATTTTCAACTTGTTACATTCAACTTAGGATGGGCTTACGGGACATCAACCCATTGTCAGCACAGGAGTACCTGGTTTTTAAGGGATCTGTGATGGAGAATCAGAAGAGATACAGGGACAAAGGAGACAAAATTGGCAAGCAGCAAAGAGAACCTGGCGGGGGCAGGAAATGTGGCATCTCTGTGGGAGTGACTGGCCTTGGTGACATGTAACTTCATGTCAATGGTGCAGGGTGGACAGCAGCGGGCAGAATGCAGATGTTTAGGGATGGGAGGCTAATAGGGCGCCGGGGAGGACATGACAGTGACTCGTGGAGCCCAAACATCAGAGTGAAGTCTTGGGTTCAGATTTTGGAGGGATGTGAGGCTCAGGACTGCCTGCATGCCTGCCTGCCTGCCTGCCTGCCTGCCTGTCAGCCCACCCCAGCTTCCCAGATTGGATACAGCTGTACTGGGTTGGGGCGGGACCGAGTGGAGGGAAGAGAGAGAAGGGAGGGAGGAAGCACTGTGGGTGTTTGTTTTGTCAATCACGATCTCCCTTCTGCCCCTATAGCTCATCAGGCCAGAACAGCAAAACATCTCTTTGCCTTCAGAGCCTAGAACCTTCAGGATTAAAGGTCTGGGAACAGAGAAACTCTACTCTGTGGAGCATTTAAGATTTCCAATGATCAACCAAACACATTTTGCTGCTTGGATTTTGTGTTTGTTTGTATGCCTTGCTAGCTCCAAGAATGTGGGAAAAAGAAAGAAAAGAAGAAAAGAAAAGAAAAGAAAAGATTTCCAAAGACGTCTAACTCCACCACCCAGCCTGGCCGTCCTCCTTTGTTTGTGTCAGGATCCCTCTGATGATGATTAAGGGGCTCCGTTTATTCCAGTCTTCAGCCATTGTTGCTACTAAACGCTTGAATTCTCTTGTTTGCATCAAGGTATATAATTGGGAAGCATGCAAATTAGCCAAGTCCGTGAGCTGTAATTTCTCTGACTCAAAGGAGGGGGTTTGTAATGAAAACGGATGGTTAGGCAGGATTCTGAAAGCGCTGGAGACGTAGCCAAACACCGCCCACGCTTCAGGAAGTGAGCGCACTCTCTCACAGTGGGCCTCGGCGATGGAGTCTTCTTTTAGCCTTAGTCCCACTCAATCCAGTGAAGAGCAATGTAACCGGCGGCAGCGGGGTGTGCCTTGACTTTTCCTTCCAAGGAAAGCATAGAGATTTCTTTTTATTAGCACTCAATGAGGCTTCGCATGGGGTTGTAGTGAACTATGGGATAGATGGGCTGATGACTCCTGGTGTGCCCATTAGAAACACATGTTTGGCTCTCATGTCCCTTTTGAGGGGAGCTCTTATGCTCAGTGGAGCCCGGAGGCTTACACCCTCAGAGTGGTTGGAAATGTTGCTGAGTGGTATCAAGCTGACTAAAATGTCACAGTGTGGCTCTGGCTCCTGCACAGAAGCGAATGGGCCTCCTCCTCCTGTCAACTCAGGCTGGCACTCCCCTTGTGGCCCTGGCGGAAGTGATAACAACAAATCCCTGGGGTGAAGGAAATTTAGATTTGTGTGAGAGAAGAGTTGGTCATAGAGCTTCAACAATCAAATGCTTAATTTTCTGAGAATTAAGACATACACATCCCGGTATTATTTTGAACAAAATAGCGGGAGTAACCGACCATGCTTATATCTGAAGTGTTCTGGAGCCTCCAAATGATTTCTATCTTTGGTAGGAGGTTTTTCCCTGATGACAGTGACAAGCACCACTGCTCTGGTTTCCACACATCTCACAGAGCAAACATATCACACAGCCAGATAGAGTGTGACCTGGCCCTGAAATCCCCACACCCCAGCTCTGCCAGGTCCCTTCTCCTGAAGGGCAGAAAAGATGTCCGAGAGTTTGTTCTGTTCTCCTTTTATTGTGCCTGGGGCACGGGGTTGGTCTTCATTCCTCACAGAAGGTACTAGATCTAGCAGGAGCCTCCTGCAGCTACTGAGAACTCTCTTTATTTTGCCCACCGAAAGGGCCAAATGAAAACAGTGTCTGGCTCAGCAGTTAATCCCCCTGAGCCAGTAGCCATCACTCTCATTGGCTGGTAGCTCACTTTCCTCCAGCTCCTCTCTTAATTACAAGGAAGTCGGTAATTAAACGTTATGTAACTCTTTGGCCATGTAAAGTTTGGGGTTTTCATTTTGTTTGTTTTTTCCTAAGATATAAGTTTATCATAGGGGGAAACACACTGGCTCTTTGTGGTTAGTGCCAAATTTCTGCCCACAAATTGCAACCGTGGGGCTATGAGGGAAAGCTGATTTTAAAACAGGCTGGACTGCAAAGCAGGTAAGTTTCTATGATCTCTGGGCAGAAAATTAGTTTTGTTTTGTTTTGTTTTTTTTAAATTTACAATTATCTCTTACAGGGGCTTAGGAAACAGGGACAAGACAAATCTTCAGAGAAGGATGGACAGAGTGAGGCCTGGGAGAACAGAAAACCAAAACCATGGCAGCATGTTTATTCCCTCCTTCCTCAGACCAGCACACACACCCTTGGCTCACAGGCTTTGCTCCAGACCAAGTGTCTGTCTCCCTATTTAGCTGGGTTTGGGGTCCCCAAGACCTCCAGCAAGAAGGACATTATCTGTCAGCCCATCACGTTGCTCAATGTCAGGGGAGGCTGCTAGGCTTAGGTAGGGTTTTACTGCTGTGAACAGACACCATGACCAATGCAACTCTTATAAGGACAACATTTCATTGGGGCTGGCTTACGGGTTCAGAGGTTCAGTCTATTATCATCAAGGTGGGAAGCATGACAGCTTCCAAGCAGGAGGAGCTGAGAGTTCTGCATCTTCATCCAAAGGAATCCAGGAGCAGACAGGTTCCCATGGGGCTAAGAGGAGGGTCTCAAAGCCCACCCCCCCAGTGACTCACTTCCTCCAACAAGGCCACACCTCCCAATAGTGTCACTCCCTGGGTTAAGCATATTCAAACCTCCACAGTTACTCTCAATTATCAACCAGATCTTAAAGGGCCAGGAGGAGAACATCAAAATGGACACTTTATAAAAAGTTTTGGGGAGACCCTTACCCTTGCTGGCCCTGAAAGACACTTGCCAGGTTCTGTGAGGTATAGTCAAGTCACAACTTCACCTGTAAATAGTCTCTGGTGAGTTAGAGCCCATCAGAAGAACTGAAGGTGGAGTTCTAGTCCAGCAAATCTGAGGGACCGTGGAGGAAGGCATCAAGGTCTGCATCCGCATACTGATTAAGTCCCTAGAGCATCTCTGTGTGGATGAACTTTCCTGCCAGGCTTGACAAGGCACGGCTGCTCATGTTGTCTGAACTTAGGTTCTCTGTTTGGTATGTGTTTGTGTTGGGTCCTTGAGTAGCTATGGAAAGTGGGATGTGATTTAAAAAAAAAAAAATAAACAACTTTAAAACAATTTTCAATTATTTGGTTTTTTGTTTTGTTTTGAGACAGAATCTCTTTATTATGTAACTCTGGCTATCCCAGAACTCACTCTGTAGACCAGGCTGATGTCAAACTCATGTAGATCCTGATACATTGGCCTCCGAACTGCTGGGATTAAAGGCTGTACCACCACACCTGACTAAACACTTCCAATTGTAATTAAGGACATAATTTACTTTCTGATCCCAATTTGTTTTGCAAGGACTGTCTCTGCATCCCCACTCACACACACAGTGTGTGTGTGTGTGTGTGTGTGTGTGTGTGTGCAACTAGATGACATCCATATAAAGGTCAGAGGTCAGCCTTGGGTGTCATTCCTTAGGCACCATTCATCGTGCTTGTGAGTTAGGGTCTCTTACTGGCCTGGAACCCATGAAATATTAGCTAAGCTAGCTGGCCAAGGAGTGCCCAGGATCAACCTGTCTCTGCCTCCCCAGTGTTAGGATTGCAAGCACAGGCCACCACCCTGGCTTTTGTGTGAGATCTAGGACTGAACACCAAGTATACTTCTTCACCCCTAAGCCTTCTCCCCAGTACTTCCTAATTTCTGAAGGCTGATCCTTCCTGGGCAAGCTTGGCCTTGTTCGAGTGTGTCCTGTGAAAATGAAGAAGGACCCAGGAGAAGCAGCTGGGAGCATCCTCACTGAATCTGTTGGTTTTTATTGTTCCCGGTAGACTGACAGCTTGTTATTGGTAAAGCTCTCGAGATGGAAAAGTTATGTTTGCTATTAACAGTCATGAGCTGAGAGAGAGAGAGAGAGACAGAGAGAGAGAGAGAGAGAGAGAGAGAGAGAGAGAGAGAGAGATGATTGTGGCTGGAGCCAGCTTAAGCTAAAGCAGAATTGAGGAATGAAACACTAAACTTGTATAATTCCTAAATGCTTATCCTTATACCCACAGATAAGCTCTCATCCCTCATCCAGACAGAGACCATTGCATCAAGTTACACCTGGTCAAAATGCAGAAAACAACTAATCCGTTGTGGGCTACCCCAGAGGATGGCTACATCTACAGCACAACTCCTGTGCCTGGGGAACATTGTAGCAGAGGGGGTGGAAAGATTGTTAAGAACCAGAAGGCCCAGAATTCTGCTGCGGGACTATGTCTCCCAGAAACAATAGGGAAGCTTCGCTCATGATACCTCAATGGCTTGGCTGTCTAAACAAGAGCTGAATAAGTCCAGTGCCACTAGCCATACCAGCATGGAAAGGGGGCATCTTACAGGGCCCCACTCCTAGGTAAGTGCTACATGCAGCTAACACCTGATAGAGAGGGAAAATTATTCTTTCTTAGGGATGAGCCTCTAACTGGTTATCTAGGATGAAGTGGTCAGCCCTGAAATCATATGCATACAACTGACATTGAATGAGCTCAGCAGGGTGAATTTATATATTTATGTACACACACAAACTGTCTTAGGGTTTCTATTCCTGCACAAACATCATAACCAAGAAGCAAGTTGGGGAGGAAAGGGTTTATTATATTTATTTATTTTATTTTTATTATTTATTTATTATTTATTTTATTTATTTTATTTATTTACTCTTTCACATCGCCATTCATCAGGAAAGGAAGTCAGGACTGGAACTCAAACAGGAGCTGATGCAGAGGCCTTGGAGGGATGTTCCTTACTGGCTTGCTTGCTTCTCCTGGCTTGCTCAGCTGGCTTTCTTATAGAACCCAAGACTACCAGCCCACAGATGGTACCACTCACAAGGGGCCCTCCGCCCTTGATCACTAATTGAGAAAATGCCTTACTGCTGGATCTCATGGAGGTATTTTCTCAACTGAAGTTCCTTTCTCTGTGATAACTCCAGCTTGGGTCAAATTGACAACAAAACTAGCCAGTACACACACACACACACACACACACACACACACACACACTATATATATATGTATATATGTATATATATTCAGTAATACTTCGAGAAAAGGGGTATGGATTTGAGAGGACAGAATGAGGACGGCTGAAGGGTGAAGGATAAATTATGTAATTATATTTTAAGTTGCATAATAAAATAAGATATTCAAAAACTAAGATGCTGGCCCTAGCTCTGTGTTAAATAAAATCAGCCCCATTCACTTCTACGGAACAGCATCCGGCCTTTCTGTGCTGACCCCCCTCCCATGGATGCAGATGGCCTCACAGAGCTGACGCTAACCCGTCAGATGCAGCATGCAGCCAGTTCTCAAGACTTACTGAGATTTATTGAAATGTTGTTTACACTGTGGAAGTTCAGTTCACTCCCCCTCCGCCACCCCGGCAATGACTGTGAGCCCCTTTACATTTTGAAGTCAGGAGAGCCCCCCTGTGGTTACTCAAACAACTGCAATTTGCTGTTCCTATAAGCCAGCAAAAACAAACAAACAAACAAAAAAACAAAACAAAACAAAAAACCCAGGCCACCGTATCAGAGGCCTTAAAAGAGGAACAGGAGAAAAAGAAATTGTCTATAGTCCTTTAGGTGGGGTGGGGTGGGAGAGCTGGGAGGATGACCAGTGAGGATGTGAGCACTTCTGGGTGACATCAGGCAATTCCGGGTAGAGATTAACCAACTGTACATGCATGTTACATACATAAACGGAGAGTCTGCAGGAAACAGGATTTCTGGATGGGCAGGGGGCGGGAGGCTGGGGTTTGAGTCTAAGGTTTCATGAGATAGGCAGGTGGCTAGCCCATGCCAAGGTCATTAGGTTTTTTGGGGCTGGCTCAGTTGATAAAGTGCTTGCTGCCCAAATATGAGGACCCTGAGTCTTTGGGACCCACACAAAAGCTGCACATCATGGCCCAGGCCTGTAATCCCAATGGGAGACAGGAGGATCCAGAGGCCTGAGGGTCCGGTAAACTTCAGAACTCCAGGCTCAGTGGAAGACTCTCAAAAGACAAGGTTGAGAGCATCTGAGGAGGATATTCAGCTTCAGCCTCTGGCTTCCCATATCACTCGCTGGGGGTCATAGACCTGTGCTGTCTTTGCAAGTGACCACACGTGTCTTTCACCTCACCCTTGTATCTGAAAGAAGAGACACTGCATTCTTTTATTTTATTTTCATATTTTATTTACATTTCAAATGTTTCCCCCTTTTCAGATCTCCCCTTTGGAACCTCCCCATTCCCTCCGCCCTCCCCCTGCCACTATGGGGGTATTCTCTAACCCACCTCCCACCCACTCTCATCTTCCCTCCTTGTTATTCTCCTATACTGGGGTGTCTAACACCCTCAGGCCCAAGGGCCTCTCTTCCCCCTGATGGATTACAAGACCCTCCTCTGCCACATTTGTGGCCAGTACCATGGGTCCCTCCATGTGTATTCTTTGGTTGGTGGATCAGTCTCCAGGAGTATCGGGGGTGGGGGGGTGTCAGGCAAGTTGCCACTGTTGCTACCTCCCTGGGGCTGCACACTCCCTCAGTTCCTTCAGTCCTTTCTCCAAGCCCTCCATCTGGGACCTCACACCCAGCCCTACTGTTGCTGCAAAGTGACTCTTGGGTATTTCAAACTTTTGGGCTAATAACCACTTAACAGTGAGTACATACCATGTTCATTCTTTTGTGACTGCGTTACCTCGCTCAAGATGATATTTTCAAGATCCATCCATTTGTCTGCGAGTTTCATGACGTCATTGTTTTTAATAGCTGAGTAATATTCCATTGTGTAAATGTACACATTTTCTGTATCCATTCCTCTGTGGAGGGACATCTGGGTTGTTTCCAGCTTCTGGCTATTATAAATATGGCTGCTTTGAACATAGTGGAACATGTGTCTTTATTACATGTTGGAGCATCTTCTGGGTATATGCCCAGAAGTGGAATAGCTGGATCCTCAGATAGTATTATGTTCATTTTTCTGAGGGCCTGCCAAACTGATTTCCAGAGGGGTTGTATCAACTTGCATTCCCACCAGCAATGGAGGAGTGTTCCTCTTTCTCCACATCCTCGCCAACATCTGCTGTCACCTGAGTTTTTGATCTTTGCTATTCTGACTGGTGTGAGGTGAAATCTCAGGGTTGTTTTGATTTGCATTTCCCTGATGACTAAGGATGTTGAACATTTCTTTAGGTGCTTCTCGGCCATTCGAGTTTCCTCAGTTGAGAATTCTCTGTTTAGCTCACTTCCCCATTTTTTGATAGGGTTATTTGGATCTCTGGAGTGTAGCTTCTTGAGTTCTTTGTATACATTGGATATTAGCCCTCTATCGGATGTAGGATTGGTAAAGATCTTTTCCCAATCTGTAGGTTGCCGTTTTGCCCTATTTACAGTGTCCTTTGCCTTATAGAAGCTTTGTAATTTTATGAGGTCCCATGTGTCAATTCTTGATCTTAGAGCACAAGCCATTGGTGTTCTGTTCAAGAACATTTCCCCTGTGCCCAAGTGTTCGAGACTCTTCCCCACTTTTTCTTCTATTAGGTTCAGTTAATCTGGTTTTATGTGAAGGTCCTTGATCCACTTGGACTTGAGCTTTGTACAGGGGGATAGGAATGGATCAATTCGCAATCTTCTACATGTAGACCGCCAATTGATCCAGCACCATTTGTTGAAGATGCTGTCTTTTTTCCACTGTATGGTTTTAGCTCCTTTGTCGAAGATCAAGTGACCATATGTGTGTGGGTTCGTTTCTGGGTCTTCGATTCTATTCCATTGATCTACCTTCCTGTCACTGTACCAATACCATGAAGTTTTTATCACTATTGCTCTGTAGTACAGCTTGAGGTCAGGGAGGCTGATTCCCCCAGAAGACCTTTTATTGTTGAGGATAGTTTTTGCTATCCTGGGTTTTTTGTTATTCCATATGAATTTGAGAATTGCTCTTTCTAGGTCTATATTGAGTTGGGATTTTGAGGGGGATAGCATTGAATCTGTATATTGCTTTCAGCAGGATGGCCATTTTAACTATGTTAATCCTGCCGATTCATGAGCATGGGAGATCTTTCCATCTTCTGAGGTCTTCTTTGATTTCTCTCTTTAGAGACTTGAAGTTCTTGTCATACAGATCTTTCACTTTTTTGGTTAGAGTCACACCAAGATATTTTATATTGTTTGTGACAATTGTGAAGGGTGTGACATTGCATTCTTAATTCGCTTTTCCATGTAGCTTTACAAAGCTGTGCTTATCTCCAGGTTTAACAGTCAAAAATTAAAGGTAAGAAATTAATAATAGCTTTTAACACCAACTTGCCCATGGGAGGACTATGACCCCTAAGTTCACACCCTGATCTTTGTTAAACAAGGGGGGACCCAGGAGATCAATAGAAAGTCACTTTTTGTTTAATTGCGTGGGATTCTTTCACAAAAGTTGACTGAAGCCTTTGCATTTCGGGACCCTGCAGGATTTATAGCCGTTCCTTGTGTTTCTCTGGCAGCTCAGCAGACTTCCCTTTTACCCTATGGGGTCTCTGGTTGTCTCAGATAGGGGGCTCTTTCTTTTCAGTCTTCCTTCTATAATGTCATGGCTGGCCTTCAGCAGGAAACAGAGGACAACAAACACATCAAGAACAACTAGAATGTCAGAACACTGACTTCAAAAGAAGGGTATTGTTTTTGTAGGGAGACCATAAAACTCTTAAGAATCAAAGGGCATCCTGCCTGAGACCTACTCCTTCCTGGACCCTGGAAAAGGCACATCCTTTGGGAGCTGGGGTACTCATTTCCTTTAAAAAAAATTATTATTATTTTTAAAATTTTAAGTGACTATTATTTTAGTTGGGAATTTCGTTGATCGGCTCAGTGGACTATGAATCTTAGACTCAAGCAATCCTCCTGTCTCAGCCATCAAGCTCTGAGGTGATAGGTACATATGTACAGCTGCGGTCAGTTACCTTTGGTTTTTGGGCTCACAAGTCACTCCCTCTCCCTGCCTCTCTGGCTTCCTCTGTAAAACCGTGGCACCCACAGGAGCTTCCTGAGAAGGTTGATTATACACCAGAGCAGCCTGTCAGGCCTGCAGGGTGATGCCAGTGTACAGGAAGTGTGCTCATACTGACCGTGGCCTACACTATATTGCTTGAGCACTGTGCATTTAAAATTACCGGCTTGCAATCCCTACAGGGGGCTCACAGTTTGTGGGGCCAGGCACTCTTCTTTCTCTTCCACCCTTAGTTACATTTATGTTGTGTACCACGTGCTCCCTCTAGTGGCAGAATTGAGCAGCACTACAATCAAAACAGTCCTGCCTACTGGCTTTTTGTGTCTCGGTAGTTCCTGAGCCCCAGACACAGACACGGTTCACAGACTGCCCACTTAGACATTCTAGAGAAGACGACTGCACCCTAGAGAATGTCACGATGAAGGAATATGTTAGAACAGAGTCTCACGGGAGAATATTTGAGGGTTTTACACTCCTACATATGTATTTGACCTTAAAAACTCCATTAGTTTTCTCCGTCCTTTTCCATGTTAATGACACTTATCTTTGCAAGGATATTACTCTCATCTTCCAACATGGATTTCTTACACGCTCTTGTGATTTAGTTAAGCCTCACTGTCAGGTTAAAATACACATCATTTATCTGATTCGTTCAGATATGTGGACGTTGAGGACTGAATTAGAATTCACCGATTCACTAACTGTCTTCTAAACCCAAAGATATGGGAAGAATCTCTTTGCAAAGATTACAGGATTTTAACATTAATGGGTTTCAAATCTGTGGTTAAACTGAAATGAGAATCTTGCTTCGGGAGTGGATTGGGCAAGGGTGCTTCTATTTAAAACTGAAAAAAAAAAAAAAAGTGACCAGTCACTGGTAGCCCAGTCAGTGCCAAGAACTGTCATTTTAGGTTAAAATGCTCTCTGTCGCTGTGTGGGTGATGTGTGAGGAGATACAGGCTTAAGTTGATATATTTAAAATGTTTCTTTTTTTTACATGGAGTAGGGGTGGGGAATGCATTTCTTTGAGCCACGCTGAGAAAGAACAATGTTCCTACATCTGTCAGTACAAACAACTGGGGATAAACAAAACAAAACCCCAAAACCTTGGGAAAGGGCTAGAGAGATGGTCCAGTGCATTAAAGTGTTCACTGTTGTGTTTTGTTTTAATCTAAGGTACCTAGACTGGCCATAGCGCCTGTTTCCTGAAGCCCTCTTTCCCTTTCACTGATTGGCTAGGCCAGAAAGTGACATGGAGTGCCCACCAATGGGATGAGATATCCCACCTTTGTAAGGGATAAAAGGCTGAAGCCTTCTTGGCCACGAATGCTCGCTCCCTAGCCTGGCTTTGGTTACGGTGCGCTTTTTTAAAAAAAAACAAAAAACAAAAACAACAACAACAACAAAAACCACACAACAACAAAAAGAACGAGCTCTGTCCCTGTGTTCCTTTGTGCAACACAGAGATTGGTTTTTGTTTGTTTCTAACTCTTTGCTAGCTTGCTTGATCTCAGGATCAACATAAAAAGCTGGACGCGACGTTGGCAAAAGTCTGTAACCCCGGATTCCTACGGAGATGGGAGGTAGACAGGAAAATTTGCAAGAAGCTTCTGAACCAGCAAGCTGAAGTGCATAGTGGCACGCAGTGGCAGGAACAGGAGAGGCCCCACCTCAAACACACTGTGGAGTGAGGGAACTGGCCCCTAAAAGTGGGCTAAGTCCAAAGACACAGATAGATTTACTGGGAAACTATTGTGGACTGAGAAAATGGCTCAGCCGAAGTAGACTGCTTGTCGTGGAAGAAGAAAGACCTGAATTTGATCCCCAGAACCCACGGTTGAAAAGCCAGGCATTGTGGCATACGCTTGTAACCCCAGCGCTGGAAAAAGCAGAGACAGGTGAGGCTTACTGGCTGGCCAGCCTAACCTTATAGGCAAGTTCCAGGCCAGGGGAGACCCTTTCTATAAAGAAACAAAGTAGATGGTGTGGGCGGAACACACCCAATGTTCTATTCCGTCGTCCTCCATGAGTCACGCACTAACACATGCATGCTCACCTGCACACACATACTTGGGTCAGTGAGATGGCCGGGCTGGTAAAGGCAACTGTGGGCAAGCTTGAAGATAAGGGTTCGAGCCCCACACCCATAGGGCAGAAGGAGAGCCAGCTCCTACAAGTTATCTACAGATCTCTACATATGCTTCGCGGCACATGCACAAGCATGTGAACAAATGCATATGCATACGTAAATGTAAGTAAAAACATAACGTTATTTCTAACTACCTGGGGTCTGCACCTGAACTTCATTAAAGACACCTGGTGGCAAATTAGGAGCCACGAACCAGGAAAGTCCTTAAATATTGTGACTTCAAATGCATTTTATTGGGGTGGGGGTGGGGGAAATGCATTTAATCTGGGGAACTCATAGGCCCCAAGGGTGAAACTACTGTTATTGTTTCACCAAATGGACATAGTGTCAAACTTCCCTTTAGCTGCACAGTTTCTGTGCACCCAGATTAGTGCGGATGTCAATCCTCATCAGAGAGGCTCCTCTGTGCACGGGACAGTGGCCCACACAGAAACTTACAACTGGTCAAAACCAAGAGAATGGGTATCTGCAGAGTGCTCAGCCGAAGATGAGGCATCTGTATCATACCCCTTACCCTCGAGACTTGCACAGCTTCTAGAAAGATGGGGTGGAGATTTTCTAAGAGTCAGAGATAGGGGAGAACCAAAGCAAAACAATATCTTCTGGACATGACACGATCACTCAAGAACTCACAAACTCCGTGGTGATGACTCCCGATGAAATTTCTGCTCACTGGAGGGATTACGAGTCACCCCATAATCTGTTTTCTGGAGCAGTGATGGGGGGGGTAATCTTTTTGCTCCTGTGCTGCCATATCTGTTGGGATGAGAGGTTAGCAATTTGATTCTGGGTTCTGATCATGATTGCACCTCAGTTTGTTCTAAGTATGGTCTGCTTTGTATATGGGTGGTAAGGTTGGAAGCCAGATAGCATTTAATCCCAAATCACTGAATACCGTGGATTACAGGATCATTTGTGTTCTCAGCTTTTCATTAGTCAAATATTAAATGCATCTACATCTACGAGCACACCCTGCTGGGACCAGAAGAACAGAGCCAAGGCATGAGCTACTGACAACAGGCCAATGTGCTTTAGAGCCTGGCTCACTTGTTCTTCTCCTCGCCACCAGGGGGCAGGTCTCCCAACCACATGAAAATCTTCCTTGTGTCTGTGGATTTGAGCATCCTTGCTTTCTTGTAAGGAATCCTTGAGTGCCGTCTTTGTTTATTCTGACATTTCAGTTCAAACCAAAATGCCATACCTAGAAGCTGAAATTCTAGAGAACAACCAGGCATTGTAGAGTGTGTACACTCGTGTGTGTGTGTGTGTTTGATGGTCAGATCCTGGCACTGCGTCCAGATCAATGCATATAGATGTTGCTTTGGTTTGTAGGAGCCCTTTCCTGAGGGTGTGGTGAGAGTGAGTCAGGGAATGGAGGTGGGTTGATTGTAGACAGTACTGGCTGCAGCTTAGCTGAAGGACTTAGCAAAACAGCATTTTAGAAAGTGAATTATCATCTTCCAGACTTCAAGAAAAGCAGACAGCATGTTACACGAAGTCCTCTACCTGGTCCAGCAGACCCTGCCCATTCAGATAACTTCATCTGCCCTCCACTGGCCTGTAGTGACTCAGGTCACCCTCATCTGCTCCTTGCTGTTACCTGAAGCCTTTAGCACTTCCTCATCTGTCTCCTGGACACTGCTTGTGGAATTGTTACATGACTAGCTCCTCAGGCCCTATCTGAGCCTTCCCCCTTACTCTCATTGACCTACCCGGGCACCATATCCTTAGTACTGAAAGTTAGTTTTGAGGGCATCATTTTCTACATGTCTCCTGGCTTCTTCTGTGGCACCCTCCAAGGGCAGAAATTCACTAGCCACAGAGTACCTGCTCACAGTGATAGCCTGTCTTGGTTGTCAGCTTGTGGCATGTCTGTGGGGGAATTGATTGCTAACTGGTTTGCTGGTGTGGGAGGACCTGGCCTACTGTGTGTAGTGCTGCCTGAGGCATGTAGACCTGGGCTGTATAAGAAAAGCAAGCAAGTCAGAGAGAGCAAATCAGCAAGCAGCACTCCTCCATGGTCTCTGCTCCAGTTCCTGTCCCCAGATCCCTGCCGTGGCTTCCTGCTGATGGACTATAATAGTAAGCCAAATAGACCCTTTCCTCCCATAAGTCACTTTTGGTCAGCAATGGGGAAGATACTTAGGACCATCAACAGCTCCCTAACACTAGAGCTTTCTGGGACTCACAGTAGGCACCCAATAAATACCCATTGCATAAAGTCATGATCTGTGCCTAAGGACTGCTAAACAAGTAAAGACAAATAAGAATGGAATTATCTTGAAAGTACAAAGGTGTGTGTGGTCATCTCTTGAGAACAGGTAGGAAGGCAGTGAGGTGAGGGGCAGAAGCTTGAGAGGTAGTCATCAAGGGCCATGGTGACTCAGGCAGAAGCCCCAGGACATACACGCAGAACACACTTCATGCAGAAGATAACACTCAGTGTCCAAGGCTGCCTGTGTTTCTGTCCTGTTTGCTGGGTGTTCTTCCCATTCCACCTTTTTCTCCTTTCTGTGATGTGTTAAGAGAGGTGTGGTGCACTGGTAGTGGCTGTGGTCTCTCTACCACATTCTACCCAGGACTTCTACCCTGTGGTATTAAAACTTCCTTTCCTTCTTTCCTTCTTCTTCCCCTTCCCCTCCCCCTCTTCCTCCTCTCCCTCCTCCTCTTCTCCCTCCTCCTCCTCTCCCTCCTCCTCTCCCTCCTCCTCCTCTTCTCCCTCCTCCTCCTCTCCCTCCTCCTCCTCTCCCTCCTCCTCCTACTCCTTCTACACAAGATATCATACTAGAGGCATCTCCTCGCAGACTACCATAAAGGACATATACACTGTCCAATAGAATAGAAACACCGTACTGGGAACTCGTCTGCTTATCCTTTTCTGACAGTTGACATTGATTGTCTGATGGGACTTGAGTTCTTGGAAACAAACCTTTGGGCACACCTGTGAGGGGATGTCAAGATTAGGTTAGTAGAGGTAGAAAGGCCCACCTTGAATGGGGGCACTAGCATACCATGTTCCGGGGGCCTGGACTGGATGAAAAGGGGAAATCGAGCTGAGAGCCAGCATCCATCCAGCATCCACCAGGCTGGAGCTGGGATCCACCCCTTGGCTCTGCAACCCTTTCTGGGAGAATGAGCCAAGAACCAACTGGGAACAGAGGAACTGGCATGGTCATTCTGGCAGGAGTAGGGGTTACACTGAGGAGGAGTTCAGCTTTGCTGGTAATTGCCCTGACTAACCTTTCTTCTGGCTATTTTTAACTTCTCAATTAGTTCGTTTTCATGATTTTGTATATTCATGGAGTACAGTGTAACATTTAGATCCTATGTATACATTGCATGAAAAATTAAGTCAGCTAGCAAATCTAGCACCTCAGCTTCTGTTCATTGAGAATGTTTAAAACCTGCTCTTATTATTTTGGAATATACTTTTTTTTTTTTTTAAGACAGGTTCTTCAGTGTCCCAGGCTCACCTCTAACTTGCTATGCAGCCGAGGCTGGCCTTGAACCTCTGATCTTCCCTCCTCCATCTCCTGAGTGATGGGCTTTCAGGCCTGTGCCACCACACCAGATTTAAGCACTGCTGGATGTGGTGGGGCAGGGGAGAGACAGTATTTGTTAGGCACTGGGCACAGTTAGAAGGGCCTGAGAGATCAGCCACATCCCAGCCTGGTGGAAAGCTTCATTCCAGTATAAACCGAGCAGATGGGAAGCCATAATGCAGATGCTGTTTAGAACGAGGTGTTGGGGTGTTGGCTTAAAGAGAAGCAGCTGGGGTTTGTTTCCCTACTTATCAGTGTGGGAGTCACCTCCCCATGAAAGTGTAAGCAATTAAATTGGTAATGCTGAACTGGCAGTTGGCTCTAGAGCAGCACTTCCCAACATGAAGGTCCCAAGACAGGATGTGGTGTTCTCTAAAACTGGACCTTGTATGACCCTGACACATCCCAGAAATGCTGCATTAAGTCACCTGAGGTGAGAGGGTGCTTCTGGAATACCCCAATATGTAAGAGAGAGAGAGAGAGAGAGAGAGAGAGAGAGAGAGAGAGAGAATATATAGTGTCTCTGTGTTTGTGCATGTGTGTTCCTGTAACCATTTCATGGACTGTGTTTATTAGGAGCTGCCCCCAGAGATTTCTAAAGAGCTGGTTGACAGGCTTGAATGATGGGGGTGGGGTGACCATGTCCAAAGACATTGGTCTTTCTGTTCCAGTGACAGGGATGAGTGGGTGCCATGTTGTCAGCAGAGCTTAGCAGTTCTCCAATAATCAATGCACGAGTTGATCTCTCCATCTGAGAGGAGTCCCGCTGGATCTGCAGCGGAGACAAAACTGTTCTAAGTATAATGCATTGGCACAGATTGGTTCGCATCTATTGTCTATAACATGTGGAATTAACTCCTGGCCCTGGCGATATCACTGCTGTGCACATGTGCTAGGAAGCCTGACATTGTCTGGGGGATGAAGATGATGGATGGTCACTATGGCTTTTCAAGTATACATCAAGCCTGGTAAGACGACATTGCTGCAGGTGGCCTCTATCCAGTACAGAACAGCTCGACTGGATGGGTCCCAATGGATCAAGCAGCGTTCTGGCCTACTCTAGCTGATATTTGAGGTACAGCCCCCGTCATGACATACTCCACAGAACTGTGAGGCTCTGTGAGGTACAACCTTCTCCCCCACAGAACCATGTGGAGCTAGTCTGCAGTTCCCTTTATCATAGGATGCTGAGCCCTAGTTTGTCCCTGAGTATTCTTTTATCAGTCGACGCTGGTCCCAGGAGGAACCCAGAGATACCACCTAGGCCAAGATGTGTCTAATAGACCACCATCTTACAAGACCTCTGTGTTCACAGCCCAAAGATATCTGGTGTGGTGCAGGTCCCTGGAGTGATAGCTTAGTCAGTAAAATGCTCATCATGCAAGCATGGGGACCTATATTTGGTCTCCAGATCCCATGTTTTTTTAAAAAGCCAAGTGTGTGATGAGCCTGTGAAGTCTCAGCAGTGAGGATGGGAGGTAGAAACAGGTGGGGCTTTATGCTCCTTGGCTAACCTTCTAGCCCTGTATGAGAGTCTTAGGCAAATGAAAGCAAAGATCAGGGGGATGGCACCTAAGAAACAGTGGTTGAGGAGGACCTGGTTTCCCCATGCATGCACATACATGTGCACCTTCATGCCTGCAAATATTCACATGCACAAACACATGCCTGCTCACATAAGGATACTTTCAGGGTACAAAGTACATGCCCCTAGCTGTCAGGAAAGCCCTGACCTAGGTTGGCTCTACCTTGATGGAACCTGTACTGTCTCTCTCAGGGAGGAGGCTAAGACCTGAGACCCCTGTGAATATTTTCAAGGGGAGGGGAACCTTCACTTGGCCTCAAGGTGCCAACCAGAGCTAAATCCCAGGTACCTGTGCCCTGGCTTCTAGCATCCTGCTATGTTATTGCCAGCCAGTAAGGTCCTCTTCCACAACCCCACCACCACCCCATCCCACCCCACCCCTGCTCCTGCTTCTGGCATCATCCCAGCCCCCAGGGGCCAGAACCCATCGTCTTATCTGTGGTTTTATTTGTACATATTGTCAGTGCCAAGCAGACCCTTTGGGACTTGTTTTAGATAAAGATGCTTATGACTGAGAAGCAAGAACCAGGAATTTGGTAAGAATCGCTCCAGTAGACAAAGACAGTATAGGATGTGATTGCCTTCAAGGTCCACGGAGAGGCAGGGGGAGGCAGACCGGCCTGAGACCAGGCCTGGTGAATCAGTACATCCAGTCATTGTTGGAGACCTCAAAGGGCCCTGGAAAGAGAACAATGTCTTCCAACCTGAGGGGGTTCTTCCAGTTCTGGGCCCACCATTACAGGTCTATTGGTTATAGGACCCTGGCTGGCCTTTCTCCTCCCCTAGGCTCAGTCAGCCAACTACCATATACCATGTGCTTTTTGCATCCAGTGCACCATCATAGCTTGGCCTCTTTACCTGAAATGACCCCTTTCCCTGGTGTCTTCCCATGAGCCCCTGGCATACCTGTAAGCTTGTCTCCTTTCAGTTTCTACATTTTCCTGGCCTCTTAGCTTTGACCTCCAACAGGTCTTTGCCCCGACTTTGGTCCTTACTCTGACCTCCTAAACCACTTGAGCACCAGTGAATCAGATCTAGGCCAGTCTCTGGTGTCTTAAGCAGACAGAGAGGCAGACACCATGGCAGCTGGTAGCTTTGACATACAGCCCTAGCTCCAGGGATGAGCCATGTTCTAGACAGAAAGGATACCACATAAGTTCCATCTAGGATGCAGACAGGCCTTTCTGCTCATTCGTTGTGGGTCTGTGATCGGCCTTGAAATTGGACAAAAGGGGCTGAGGCCTGACTCTGTTTTAATGTCAGCTTGACATCAAGAGTTATATTGAATGCTCACTCTTCTACAGATCTAAGGGAAAAAAGCTAACTGCGTGCTTACACAGTAGTTATGGGGAAAATTAATTCCACATCTAAACTGCACAGTGTGGTACAAATGTTAATCAGTCCCTTAGCCAGTTATTAATGATAATTATTTTGGTGATCTGAGCCCTCAGCAGCCTCTGGCAGAGCAATTGTGATGGAACATGAATTGTCTAGCTCATATTAGTCAGGGGAACTTAGAGGACTTTGTGGAGGGACAGCCACCAGGCAGAGACCTGCTCCATGGGGGCCAGTCCAAGAAGTCCCAGGGTAACAGCAAACCTTGGTCCCACCCTCCACCAAGCTTGCCACTGCCTTCTCTGTTACCAGAATGAGGCTTTTGAGAGGACCTTACTAAATGTGGCAAGGCCCAGACAGTAGCAGTAAGAGGCCACATCCCAGGTGAGGCTGATATCCAAGGCTGGAGGTGGGGGTGGGGGTGGGGGTGGGGATGGGGGTGGGGCAGAGACAATTGCTTATTGGCTTGCAGCAGAAATCAGGCTGAGTCTCAGCAGAAAGGGATTTATCCAAGGCTGGGGTAAGCCAGACTCATGTTCTAGGTAGATATCCTGGGCATATGACCAGGGTCAGAGAAAGCCAAGTCAGGGATGTTGTGCAAATGCCAGAAGAATCAATGATGACACACAGCAAGTAGAGGCAAATGGATCACTTAAGAATGATCTAGAAGGCAGACTCAGCTGGGCCTGAGAGGTGATTGAAGGGACATGGAAGAGGAGTGAAAGAGAAGATAGGGGTGTGCCTTTAGGTTTCTGGCTGAGGTAAAATGGAGTAAAACAAATGGTTTCTTTTTAACAGACTTAATGTGTTTGTTCATCTTTTGAGCCAGGGCCTATCATGGTCACTGTTCTGCTGCCGTGAAGAGACACCATGACCGAGGAAACTCATATAAAAGAAAGCATTTAACTGGGAGCTTGCTTACAGTTTTAGAGGGCTAGTCTGTAATCATTGAGGCAGGAATTAGACAGGCATAGCACTGGAACAGTAGCGGAGAGCTTTACATCTTGATCCACAGGCAACAGGCAGAGAAAATTGAGGCGTCAGCAGGACCTCCTCACCTCCTCCACGGACATTTGCTCAGCCATGGTCACTGCTGCTCTGTTCACAGCAGCTAGGAAATGTTAGCAGCTGTTCATAGCAGCTAACAATCTAAATATAAACTGTATCTATTTTTTAAGTTTTTATTTTATTTTTAATCACATATGTATGTACAGGTCTATGTGTGGTTATGTGCACGTGAGTGCAGGTGTCAATAGAGGTCAGAAGAGGGCATCAGATCCTCTGGAGCTAGAGCTTTAAGTAGCTGTGAGTTACTCTCCATGGGTGGGAGGAACCAAACTCAGGTCCTCTGTGCTCTTAACCTGGGGCCAGCTCTCCAGCCTCAATTCTGTATTTTTTTTTAAAAACAGAAAAAAATAGAAAATAGTGTCTATTAAGAATGGTCTTTGTTTTGTGGCTCTTTGAGTTTGTCACCACTTCAATGGGAAAACCCAGCTCTCACCTCTATCAGGATAAGAAATCGTTTATCTGGAGCCAGACACAAGTGACCATGGCCCTGGAACAGGAATTCTGTCTGGTTACTCCAAATTTCATGCTTGAATTTCGAAACTGTTGGATAGCTTTTATAGTTACAGAACAAAGAAGCTGCAAATTAGAGCCTGGCAAAGTCCTGGTGGGTACATGGAAGGTCAGGCTACCTCAAGGCAGGGAGAATCTGTTATAGGCTTCAGGTGATATGTCTCCCCAGAGGCTGTTAGCCACTAGCCCAAGAGAACAGAGTCAAAGAACAGGGTTTGGAGGGCCCATGAATACCATGGAATGACAAACTTCTGGAATGAGCTTCAGAGAGGTAGCTCAACTTTATTTGGGATGAATGAAAGACTATATAGTTTTGGAAAGAAGGTAGGGATTTCCAGGGAAGGTGAGTATCATTGGCTAGAGCTCGGGGTAATGAAGAATGCCTCATGTGCATGGAGAGGCATTCCAGGAATTCTGGGTGCTTGCTGGACAGGTTCTTATCAGGAGAAAGGAAGCTGGACCTGTAATCTCACCAAGGCTACTGGCATTCTGCAGATAGAGGATGTAGGAGTCAAGCTCCCGAGATCAGGCAGAGAAGAGGAAGCCTTGCTAAAAAGGGGGCGATTTCTCCATCTTGAACCAATCTCGAGAGAGCTGTCTGGACATATAAGACTTTGACTTTCAGTAGCAGGGCCCAACAGGGTGCCACCTGGAGACATTCTTAGCTTTTGGTCACAAAGATGGCAGATTACATACAGAGGAGGGTAATAAATGGCTACTAGTTATTTTGACCTCAAACTCCAGCATGAAACCCCTTGGGGAAACTCTTGGAGGCCCGTGGTCAATACTCTGATACCCAAAGGAAGAGACATAGGTGGCTCTTTACCATGTTTTCCACATATTTACAGGTTTTTTTTTTTTGTATTTACTTAATATGTGTGCCATATGCACATGTGTGTGTGTGTGTGTGTGTGTGTGTGTGTTTGCTGGTACACAAGACTGTGATACCAAGTGTCTTCTGTAGATCCCCACCTTACTGTTGAGACAAACTCACTGAATCTGGAGGTTGACTAGCTCTGGGATGTACATGTCTCTACCCCCCAGCAGTGAAGTTACAGATGTGAACTCCCATGCCTGGCTTTTACATGAGTTCTGGGATCTGAACTCAGACCCTTATGTGGCATGACAGGCACTTTCCCCACTGGGCCATCTCCGCTCCTCTTGTGGTCTTCTAATTCTTTCCCACAGCTAACATGCATTAGAGATGTAGCCTGAATTTACAAAATCTTTTCCTCTTCCTCCTCTTCTTCTCCTTCTCCTTCTTCTTCTTCTTCTCCTCCTCCTCCTCCTCTTCCTCCCCTTCTTCCTCCTCCTCCTCCTCTTCCTCCTCCTCCTCTTCCTCCTCCTCCTCTTCCTCCTCCTCTTCTTCTTCTTCCTCCTCTTCCTCCTCCTCCTCTTCCTCCTCCTCTTCTTCTTCCTCCTCCTCTTCCTCCTCCTCCTCCTCTTCCCCCTCCTCCTCTTCCTCTTCTTCTTCCTCCTCCTCTTCCTCCTCCTCCTCTTCCTCCTCCTCTTCTTCCTCCTCTTCTTCTTCTTCCTCCTCCTCCTCTTCCTCCTCCTCTTCCTCCTCTTCTTCTTCCTCCTCCTCTTCCTCCTCCTCCTCCTCTTCTTCCTCCTCCCCTTCTTCCTCCTCCTCCTCTTCTTCCTCCTCTTCCTCCTCTTCCTCCTCTTCCTCCTCCTCCTCTTCCTCCTCCTCTTCCTCCTCCTCCTCTTCCTCCTCTTCTTTCTCCTCCTCCTCCTCCTCCTCCTCTTCCTCCTCTTCCTCCTCTTCCTCCTCTTCCTCCTCTTCCTCCTCCTCCTCTTCCTCCTCCTCTTCCTCCTCCTCCTCTTCCTCCTCTTCTTCCTCCTCCTCCTCCTCCTCCTCCTCTTCCTCCTCTTCTTTCTCCTCCTCCTCCTCCTCCTCCTCCTCCTCCTCCTCCTCCTCCTCCTCCTCATTATCCTTTTCCTCCTAGCTGTATATGAAAGAAGAACTTGGCATTTAACATGTGGAGAAGCCGACTCACAGGAGATAGGCCTCCTTGGGAGGGTACAATGTGAACTTCCCTGCCTGAAGACATCCTTTGAAAAATGCCCTGACAGCAAGCACTCAGAGGAATGAGATCCAATGTCCACCAACAGCCATGCTATGGACGCCCTCTCCCAGGGAGCTTGGACCTGGCAAGACAGCTCACGGAGCACAAAGTGGAATCAATGGTCATCTCTTGTTCAAGGATACCTACTTTGTTGCCATAGGAACACCCAGCAGGTAGGTAATCAGGGTGAGTAGTCAGAGTGGTGTTCTAGTGGAAATCACCAGGACACCATGGGAAAGGCAGGGACTTGCTCCTTTGCCTGTCTCTGGTACCCAGATGCAACGCCCCCAGGCTGTATCCATCTGCAAAATGGTAGGTTGTGTTTCATAGCTTTGCACCACCCTTCTGCTGCCTGGGAACTGATTTTTCCACTTGCCTTGGTCTTATGCTTAACTGTTGTCTCTCCTTCCCTTCTTCCTCCTCGCTGACTTTCTCCTTTTATTCCTCTCCCTCCAATTTCTCTCTTGTATGTATGTATGTATGTATGTAGGTGTGTAGGTGTGCATGTATGTGAGTATGCATGCATGTATGTGTGTATGT
>JADRCH010000116.1:499295-566581 GCA_019843965.1 Rhynchomys soricoides | reverse complement strand
AGAGAGAGAGAGAGAGAGAGAGAGAGAGAGAGAGAGAGAGAGAGAATGTGTGTGGGTAATAGTGTATGTGGTTTAGTGGCTAAAGGAGAATATTTGACACCTTGCTCTATCTTTCTCCGCCTAATTCTTTTGACAATTTTGACTCTATTCACTGAAACTGAGGCAGGGAGGAAAATAAGGGGATCATGTGTGTCTACTGGCCAGAAGCAGTCTATTCTGTTGTCCAAATGCCATGCACAGTTCAAATAGACAGCTTTAAAGATAAGCCCCAAATAAATGATTTGTAAGGAGATTCCCATGTCTGGGCAACAATTATTGACCCAGACACCTCTCCCTGGGCAACTTGGGGCTCTCATCAATCAAGAACCCTTTGACAGTTCTCAGGATATTAGATTCTGCTGATGGACAACCTATCATTTACATTGCCAAATCATACCTATCACAGAAGCTGGGACTGAAGACCAAAACAGGTTTCAGCCAACTGATGTCTTGGGGAGGCTATCTTCACTGCAGCATGGCTGCCACAGAACCTGAAGCAATGATGAAGTGGGTGGCCCAGTTAAAGGCTAGTGTAGAAATTAGTCACCTCTCTCACGGGGCCTTTGTATGTTCCTGACCAAATCCAACTTAAGGAAAAAAGGGATTTTTTAAGCTTACAATGTAAGGTTATAGTCCATTATTTTTGGGAAGTCAAGCCAAAACCTCAAAGCATCACATCTACAAGCTTGATCCACAAGCATCAAGGGACAAAGAGAAAATAAACACATGGATCATCACTTGCATGCTGTCAGCTCCATCTCTCCTCTCTCATACACTTCAGGAGCCCCAGCCTAGGGAATGTACTGCCCACAGTGGGCTGGGTCTTCCTACATCAATTAACAATCAAGGCAACCACTGACAGACATGCCCATAAGCTAACATTATCTACATAACTCTTCAATAAGATTCCTTTTCCAAGTGATTCTAGCTGGCATTGGGTTGGCAGTTAAAACTAATCAGGATGAGGATCCTTCCTGACCCCCTAGCTATTGCCATGGTAGGAATCTGGGCCCTCTACCCTGAAGTCCATCATTGCTGACTCCTGTTGAGAATCTTCACCAAGGATCAAAGAAGACGCTCTTTTTGCTTTGCCAAGCTGAAAGTTATTTATAGATTTCCTTTTAAAAAATGAAATATTCTGAATTCCAAGAAAATTAGCTAGAAGGCTTGCCAGCAAGACCCTTCATTTTCTAACACTTTGCCATTAGACAATGTTTAGCTGCTCTCCACACTTACTTCTGAGACTCTATTTGGGCATTTCCAGCTGCCTTTGTCAACTCAGGCTGATACCACAAAATGCCACAGGCTAGGAGGCTTAAACAGTGGGTGTTTGCTTCCTCACAATCTTGAGGTTAGAAATTCAAGATGTTCAGACTGGATTGGTGTCTGGTTGTAGATCACCTAGAAACTATGTGCTCCACAGCCTCTGCTCTCAAAGAGGGGGAAGGGAGAACACATTTTTGGTTTCTATTCTAGTTTGATTTCTTCTGCTGTGATAAAATATAATAATGGAAAGCAACTTAGAGAAGGAAGAGTTTGTTTTAACTCACTGTTCCAAGATATATATGAATATATATGTATTCAAGAGCAGAATAAAAATAGATACATGCTGTACTGGCTGGTTTTGTGTGTCAACTTGACACAAGCTGGAGTTATCACAGAGAAGAGAGCTTCAGATGAGGAAATGTCTCCATGAGATCCAGCTGTAAGGCATTTTCTCAATTAATGATCAAGGGGGGAGGGCCCATTGTGGGTGGTACCATCCCTGGGCTTGTAGTCTTGGGCTCTATAAGAGAGCAAGCCAAGCAAGCCAGGGGAAGCAAGCCAGTAAATAATATCCCTCCATGGCCTCTGTATCAGCTCCTGCTTCCTGACCTGCTTAGTTCCAGTCCTGACTTCCTCTGGTGATAAACAGCAGTGTGGAAGTGTAGGCTAAATAAACCCTTTCCTCCCCAACTTGCTTCTTGGTCATGATGTTTGTGCAGGAATAGAAACTCTGACTAAGACACATGTATCTTAGTTATCTGCTTGTACTCAGTTTCATTTCTCCATTCATGCAGTCAGGATTCCTCCTGCCTAGGTAATGGTGCCACCCACAGTGGACTGAATCTTCCCATATCAACTAATCAAGACTATCCCCAACACACATGCCTATAGTCTGTTGGGAGTATATAAATGATCCCTTGTGAAGATTCTTTCCCCAGGTAATTTTAGATTGTGTCAAGATGACATAATGCTTGCCATCAGTATCCTTTTTACGAGATCATTCATCACCTGTGTGATGACACCACTTTAGTTTGAATTAGACCATTCTGTTGCTGTAACAGAATATGATAATCCCTAATAACTATAAAGAATAGGAATTAATTTCTCACAGTTTGGAGGCTGGAAGGTTCAAGGTCAAGGCACCAGCTGACACAGTGTCTGGTAGAGGCTATTCTCTGCTGCCTGTTGCTGCATCCCATTCCCTAAAGGTAACAAAGGTTTTGCCTTCACATGATGGGAGGTCAAAAGCATCAGACAGAGCTCCAAGCTTCTTTCATAAAGACATTATCTTACTGTTTCCATCGCTGTAACAAAATACCTGGAAACAAAGCAACTTAAAGAAGGAAGGGTCCATTGTGACTCACAGTTTGGGGGTACAGACCATTGTGACTAGAGAAATGTGGCATCAAAAGCAGCCCTGGTTGTGACTGCAGAGCTGGTCCCATTTTATCCATAGCCAGGAAGAAGAGATGAATGGTGATTTTCCATTCCTTTTCTTTCTTATTCAGTTCTTGACTCCAGTCCATAGGTTCTTCAGGGTGGACTATCCCTCTTTGGTTATTCCTCTTAAGAACATGTGCATGGACAAATAGCTGTGTCTCCTACGTGAGTCTTAATCTAATTAAAATTTTTGGTTTGGGTTTTGTTTGTTTGTTTGTTCTTGTCAACTTGACATGAGTTATCTTGCAAAAGAAACCTTAATTAAGAAAATGTCTCCATAAGATTAGCCTGTAGACAAGCCTGTGAGCATTTTCTTAATTAGTGATTGATGTGGGAGGGCCCAGACCATTATGGGTGGTGCCACCCCTGGGATGGTGGTCTTGAGCTGTATAAGGAAGCAGGCTGAGCAAGCCAGGAGGAACAAGCTAATAAGCAGTATCCTCCACAGCCTCTGCATCAGTTCCTGCTTCCAGGCTCCTGCCTTTGAGTTCCAGCCTTGACGTCCATTATGGTGGATTATAAGCCATAATAATAAGGGTAAAATAAACCTTTTCCTCCCCAAGTTGCTTTTGGTCATAGTGTTTTATTACATCAACAGAAACTTTAACTAAGACACTAATCAAATTGTCAATGAAGATAGACCATCACAGGCTTCAGCCCCTCTCCTAAGAGCAAAGCTCTGAAGGCATAATCCCCTTTCAAAGGTCCATGTCTCTTCCTATTATCAAATCAAATGTTAGGATCTAGCAGGGATTTTGGAAGGATTCAAACATTCTAACTATAGCAAATCTTAATTACCCACCAAAGGCCCAGTCTTCCATAGAGGAGGACACCCCCACCATTCTGAGATTTTGCCTGAGACTATAACAAAAGACAGATAAGAGGAAAAAGAATAGACATCTATCAACAGGAATATCAAGCCTGCAACACACAGGGTACCCACTAGCGAATAGTTTGAAGAGGTAGTTTGGACCTCCAGCTCACAGAGTGTCTTTTAAAAGAATAACAATGTTCTGGAGAAATGGCAGATGTGAGAGAGTGGCTTCAGCTCTCCAATGCTGAGAACCCATGAAATCATAACTAATGGGCTGGGGCCTGGATGTGGGTCCCTCTGGAGCCCTCTCTGGAGAGCCTTCAGGCTAAAGGAGGAAGGAGACAGCCTGTCCCACATTTGCAGAGAAGAAAGAGTGGAGAGCTTTCCCCACACTGAGATGGAAGGAGCAGAGAGGGTCCCTGCCTTTAGGCAGAGGTGGGTAGGGCATTCCCTGCATTTTCTACTGCTTGGTTACCCTCAGCTCAAAGCAGTTCTCCTGTCAAAGAGATAGATTTTGGGTCAATGCATGCTGCTTTTCTCCTTCCACTCACAGGCCCACAAGAGTTAGGATTTCAAGAAACAATTTGAGGAGACACAGGTCAGTCTTTCAAGAATGCTTAGATGTGTCCAGACACCAAGGTATGAGTGAGGAGGCTTTCTCCCAGTCTCTTTGTTTTAGGAGCTAATGCAGAGAATAGTTCTGTTTGTGTACACAGCCAGTCCCTGTCCTGTTCACTGACTTACGGATGGTTAGTGTCCCTTAGTTCTATGGCTCAGCAGCTGCCAGGCTTTCCTTTCTTGCTTGCTTCTCTATCTGACTAGAGTCAGCCAGTGAAGAGCAGGAACACACCATTGAAGGATTAATACCCCTCTGCCCTTCCCTGCCTACCTGGCTCCTCTGTGGCACACTTCCCCCCTCCCCCTTTCTCTTCCTCTTTCCTGATTTTGAAATCTCAGCTCTAATTTAATTTTGCCATCTTCAATTATTAAACCTTCCTTTAGTGCTTGAGAGAATCGGGGAGGTGGAAGAAACACCCAGGGCCCAGAAAGACCTCCCTGTGTGCCCATAACTGTAGTCACTCCTACACCCTGGACTTTGTGGTCACTTCCCATGCGGCTAAGCATCATAGAGAGGTCCGAGGATGTATCTTGCTGCTTACACATGTCCCCGTTGCTACACATATCTTTTGCAGTACATTATACATCTAGAGACAGATTGAAGGTCATGGAGATGGTGGGTGCCCACATCCTGGGACAACTATACCACCTCTGCTCCTTCCTGTTGTCCAAATAGTTCAGTCAGTATAGAATCTGTACTTACTTCTTCCTATTCTTGAGAAGAAATGAACTCTACTTGGCTGATTTTCCTCAGCTTGGTAACTGTAGGCTCCGGTTGCAGGGTCTCCTCCTTACATTCTATGAATGTCCTTCAGTCAGAACCCTTTGAAAATCCAGAAAAGGGCTGGAGAGATGGCTCAGCAGTTAGGAGCACTGACTGCTCTTCCAGAGGTCCTGAGTTCAATTCCCAGCAACCACATGGTGGCTCACAACCATCTGTAGTGGGATCTGATGCCCTCTTCTGGTGTGTCTGATGACAGCTACAGTGTACTCATATACATAAATAAACCTTTAAAAAAAAAAAGGAAAGAAAATGAAGAACATTATGGATGCTCTCTCCAGGAAAACAAACCAAACACACAAAATTGAATTTCTGTTCCATCTCAGGGGCCGCAGAACTCAACGTTTGCTTATGAGCCACCAAAGGCTGCATCCTCTTGGCATGAAATCATGGTGTATGTCGGAGATTCTGAAAGGACTGGTTAAAACTTGCATGCTTTCAATTCCACATTAAAGCAGAATCGTTAGGGGTGGATGCCAAAAATCTGCATGTTTAATAAGCATCCTGGGTGGTCTACATTCACAGTGAACATTGAGAAAGGTTTTCCCAAAACTTAAACTAAACTCATTATTTCTAAAACGATTCAAATGACTTTGCTCTCAACTGATGTTCAATGCCTATACTATTGTACCAATCCAATTGATCATGGCCTGCCTTCCATTGACTGGAGGACTTGGACCACCCACCATCTTGTCTTCTTTGACTGTCTCCCAAACCAGTCTCACTGGTACATGTTGGGTATTGGTTATTTTTGTGAGGTTTCTCATTTTTGAAAAGTGGCCCACCCTTTGGTCAGTTTTCTTTGCTCAGTTCCATCTGAGAGTGTAAGCTACTGAGATCTCAGTGAAGTGTTGCCCCTAACAGCAACCCTTCTGTTGCCTAAGTATCTTGAGTCTGGCCCAGTAACTCTTTGACATATCTATATTCTTGTCTTGTAGACAACCCCTGATCTCTCTAGATAATCCCTTCCTTGGTTGTGCATCACATGTGTTCTCCTTTATCTCCTGTCCTTGCTAGAATAGTTCTCTCTCTCTCTCTCTCTCTCTCTCTCATTAAAAAAAATTTGCAGTCTTTTGGATAGGAAAGAAACAGATTGGATGCAAGAAATTCTGCAAAGCAAGATGTTAGGGAGAGATGGCTCTGAGATATTTCAGGATAATAGTAACAGTAATAGCAAAGATCTATTGAGCGCTGAGGCTTGGCTCGATGCTCTTGTGAGTTTTCCGCATTGATTAACTTATGTGATTCTCTAGAGGACCATATGGCATAGACTTGATGGCTATACCAGCCCTGCACTTTGGGAAACTCAAGCACAGAGAAGTTATGTAGCCCAGTCCTCCAGAGCAAAACACACCACATCCTAGCTGCAAATAGAAGGTGCCAGCCTACATTCCCCAAGTTACTCACTGGCTCTTTTAAGGGGTGCTCAGTAGCACACTACCGCCTACCTCCCATGGCTAGTGTTTCCTTCTTATTTAGTTCCTTGAGTCCTCAGAGCACCCACAGAACGCTGGCATAGCCCTGAACTTTTTATAGATGAGAAAAAAGTAAGGCTGAGAGGAGTTGGGCAAGTCTCCGTAATTGCAGAGCCAACAGGCAGAAAATCCAAGGCTCCCACTCAGGTCCATCTGACTCCAAAGCCTTGGCTCTCAACCACTCTGTGACTTGCTTACACATGTGTGCCCATATCTGCCCATGTGTGTGTGTGTTTGTTCGTGTTCTGTCTCCACATGAATGTTCAGAATTATACAACAACACTATTGCTAATGCTATTTCCTGCCATCAGCACATGGCTGTGGATGTGTTACAACTGTCAATCACAGCATCAATGTCCCTGGGATTCATTCACCCCTGTGGAGTGCTGACTGCAAAGGTTTAAGCTTTAATCACTCCATTAACAGGAAAAAAAAATCCAGACCGTGTCTCTTCTCCAATGTTCAGGTTGATTTTGTGATAGGATTGTGGTTCTGGAGCAGTGTAATGGTTAACCTTGATTTGTCAACTTGATGGGATTTAGAATCACCATGGAAACAAACCTCTGGGCCTGTCTGCAAGCGAATCCAAAGGTTCAGTTGCTTGAAGTGGGAAGATTCACTCTAAATGTGGGTTGCACCATTGATGAAGTCCTGGACAGAATAAAAAGGAGAAGCACTGAGTACCAGCATTCATTTCTCCCCACTTTCTGGCTGCAGATGCTTTGTAGCCAGGGACCTCACCCTCCTGCCCCCATGCCTTTCCCGCTGTCACAGACTGTATCTTCACGGTGTAATCTAGAACAAGCCCTTACTTTCTTTATTTGTGTGGTGGTTTGAATGAGAAATTGTCATCCATAGTCTCAGGCTCTTGAACATTTGGTCTCCTCTTGGTGGCGCTACTCCGGGAGGTTGAGGGGGTGTGGTCTTGCTGGAGGAAGTGTGTCCCTGAGGGTGGACTTTGAGATCAGAAGCTTTGCCTGGCTTTCAGTTGACTCTCTCTGCTTCCCGCTTACAATTCAAGATATGAGTGCTCAGCTTCCCGTCCCAGCCGCCATGCCTGCTGCTTGTTTTTATGTCTCTGCTCTGCCGAGGTGGACTCTTATCCCCCTGGAGCCATGAGATGAGATAAACTCTCTCTTCTTTAAGTTGTCCTTGGCTATAGTATTTTTATTGTAGCCAAAGAAAAGGAGCGAGTACAGTTGCTCTCATCTGATATCTTGTCAAAGTAAGAGGAACAATGGATGCAAGCAGTACCCTGGGGGCAGTAGGCTTTTCTGTTATTTTAAAATAGCACAGATTCTGGCATTAGATCATAAATTCTGTTGTTGCTTTTAAAGTCTTTTCGTGAATATTTTAAAGTTCTGCTTTAATTATAAGAGTTATAAACTCCAACAACTTTTTGTTTTCTTTTTAATTAAGAAGCAAATGAAAACATTGTTATACACAAAAGGGCCTCTTATAAGGCTCTAGGCAGCTCTGGGGATAACCTAGTGCCCCACCTCTCTCCTGATTGGCTCCCACATATAATAGATGCGGAAATAACCTGATTTCCAAGAGAGTGGTCATTGAGCCTGGCTAAAGGGCAAATAAAGACACAGAGAATCTTGTTCTCCTTCCTGGGCAGGCTGAGGGTTTCAAGAGATTTCTTCATAGCAGACTGAGCTCAAGAACTTTGCAGGTACTTAGCTTCCTTGGAGTCTCTGAGGCTTCCACTGTGCCCTGACTTCTCAAGGAAGCTAGGTATGCTGGGAATCCTAAGGCCATCCCTAGGCTAAAAACTCATCAGAAAGCCTCTTAGGTTTCAGCACACACAGAACTTATAGCAAAGGGGTACAAACGAGCTGGAGAGTTGGCTCAGCAGTTAAGAGGACTTTCTGCTTTTCCAAAGGTCCCAGCATCCATATAGAAGCTAACAACTTTCTATAAGTCCAGTTCCAGGGGACCTGACACCTTTTCTATACTCTGCATGCCACCTGTTACACCCAGGCCATGACCTGTCATATATGCACTGCACAACAGAGAACACACATGCCTGTATGCCATACTATGCACACGCTGCCTATTAACTACACACACCACCCTGATCCTACTACCTTGCGTGCACACACCCCAGCACACTCCCCCATACTACCGATCACACATTCTACACTACAGCTCTACCACCTAGTACATACACGGCACACATGCACACCGCCTACCACACACACCCATGTCTAACACTTCTAATACCATCCCTGCCTACTACACACAATGTCTCTACATGTAACAACACACTCCCCACATGGTCTAACACACATGCCGTACCACACACATGCCGTAGACACCACCTACCATACGCACTGAACACATCCCATATGATACACACATTATCACACACATACAGAATACCCACATCTCACACAGAGGCCGTTCACCATCACATATCCCCACGCCTACACAACTTCAACACTGGCCTAACAAAAAGAGGGTAACTAACATCATTTAACCTTGTGGAAAGCTGACTTTGAATTGTTAAGCAAGAGGACTGCTGTTAAAAAAGAAATATCAATTTTTCCAGTGGTCATGCAACTATACCAAGATTTTCCCAGGGATCTGATTTTTGTCTGATGAAGAAACCTGAATATGTGCCTCTTCCATGTCTGTCCTAGTTTGCTTCCTGTGGCCCTGATAAACACCATGACAACAATGACAACGACAACGACAACTCAGGGAGGAAAAGTTTACCCGGCTTATAGTTCCATGTTACAGCCCATAGTCTAAGGACTGCGGGTGGGGACCCAGGGGCAGGAACTGAAGCAGAGGCAGTGGAGAAGGCTGCTTCCTGGCTTGCTCCCTATAGTTTACTCAGCCTGCTTTCTTATACCACCCAGGACCACTTGCCTAGGGCTGGCACTGCCCACAGTGACCTGGGCCTCTCATATCAATCATTAATCAAGAAAATGCCCTGCAGACTTGCCTACAGGCCAATGTGATAGAAGCATGTTCTCATTTGATGCTCCCTCTTCTCAGTGGTCCAAGCTTGTGTCAAGTCAGCAAATGCCCAATCAGCACAGTATGTCTGCGATCAGGCAGCATGTTACAGATTGGCACACCATGGCATCCCTCCCCCTCATCCCCATTGATTATCTATACCATTACTGGACCAGATGGAATCCAGGCCTTCTAGAACTTCCCTACCGTGCTCTGGGCCAAGAAGCTCACCTGCCTTCCTGTGCATTTGAGCCTGTGCAGAGACACAATCCACAGAGGTTCAGGGACAACCCAGCAGGCCTTTGGAGTCAGAGCAGGAGGCTGAGAATCCCATAGTCAATCTACCGAACACTGCCTCCCCTGGCCACTTGCTCCCAATAGGCCTATGTAGTGGTCCTTAAATCTCAAAGTCTTCATTAAGATTTCTCCAGTCCTGGTAGTTTTGTCTCAAATTTATATTTAGAGATGATCCAGGTAAAACAAGCAGAGATCGAGGCCTCATTCAAATGGTGTCTCTTATTAGCCTGGCTTAGCCTCTACAGCCTCTGCTCCAGCTGCCTAGGACTGAAAAACATACAGGGCGGGCAAGGTGTAGCTGACCACCCTACCATGGGCATTCCCGATTGTTATTAGAAAAAAGACACACCGTTGGGATCCCCAGGGAAAGAGGTCTGGGGAGTCACATTTCATAGGGTGAGATGGTTCTGGTTTATATCTAGCTAGCTTCAGTTTTGTGAATAAAATTCACAGTCCAAGGCTGGTGTCCCATTTTCTGCTGTCCGACTGTCCATTATGGCTGAGGAAGGTACATCATCCTTTCTACCCCAGGGTCTTCCCTGCCCATCTACTCTGTACTTTGCCAATCGCTTGATGACTTTACTGGGCTTAGCAGACAATGTCCATCAGGTGTCACTGCCATTCTCCAGCCTCATCCACCCTGAGGTGATATTCCTCCTGAACATCACCTTAGTTTATCTAGAGATTATCACCTTGTTCCCTATCGTGAACTTTACGTTGACAAATTGTACTCAGACCACACTCCATGAAGAATGTGTATGTTACAGTTATTGTACTAAAGAGTTTCTGCATGCATCTACCTGGAAGGGCCTTCAGTACACTCAGAGGCACAGCCGCAACCTTCTCTCATGGCCTGGACCACAGCAGATTTCCTTTGCCTCATGAGTCCCCTGGATCACTTGTAAATATAAATCTGTCCAACATTGGAATATGTCATCAAACCTTTGATAAATGTTAAATCCTTGAGACTCTAACATTCTGTAACTAAGCAGCGTTATTAACTGCCCAGCAGTAGTCACTGAATTAATGACGTTATTAATGATGTAAAAGATGTTATTTTTGCTGTTAACTCCTTTATCCTTTAACTAAGCAAATCTTCATGATGACATTTAAAGTGACTAGTAAGAGTTCAAGAATACAAATATATGTTTTTAAATGTTCGCTTGATGTTGGGGTTCAGAGATCTCTAGGGGTCTAAGGGGAAAGTTTCCTTTGGGCTCAAGGGGATCATCTCCTTGTCTTCACTTTCAGATCACACCTGTGCTGTGCTCCAGTGGCCTGTCCAGCCCCAGATGTGCCATCCAGAGCCCTTCTTAAGTAAAGCTCTTTGCCCTTCCTTGTGGGTTCATGGTACATCCCCATCACCATGAGGAGACCATAATGATTTCAGATTATGTGAATCCGACTGCAGACACCATTTTACTCAAATGTCTGCTTAGACATCACTTCACAGCGCTTTCTCTGCTGACATTTACCTCACCATCTCCTCCACGTCTCCACCGAGGCTTGCCTTTTACTGAGAGCTCACCCCATCCAGTTGTAGTTTCTATATCTGGCTGCATCTGTTGCTGTTCTGCAAGCTCCCTGAGAATCCTGACTAGTTTGCTAGTTTACTAGGCCATCACCTGACAGTCCTCCTCACACACTTGTCTTGGATGAATACTTAATGATTTCCTGAAGGATGCTCTTTTTTAAAAAATGACATTTATTCACTCTCTGTAGTTCACCTGAATGCTTTCTTGTGTTGAGAGCATGAGTCATCCTAGGCTGCCCCTGGAACTTGTATGTCTACCACACGAACAGCCAGTTTTATGGCAGCACTATAAGCATGTGCCCGAGTGCTGCCTTGTGGGTGTTTTATCACTGGCCTGTTTGGAAGTCCCATTTTGTTGTTGTTATTGTTGATGATGATGATGATGATGATGATGATGATGATGATGATTTGTTTTGTTTTAAAGTTGGGCCCAGAAGTGGGAAGAATGACTTAGTAACAACTCACAGATCAGGTTGGCAAAAATAAGGTCAAAAGGTGAGGGGAAGGCCTTGTGTGGCTGGGATCATTGAAGAACCGATGTGGTCATGAGAGAGGACACAGAGGTCAGGAAGGGAAGGTTAGGACAAGGATTCAGGAATTCCTAACCCAAAGCAAAAAGGAAACCATTCTTTTGACCCCCAGATGATGCCCTATAGGTCACATAAAATAGAAACAGGGAGGATACACACAAAAGAAGAGGTGTGTGTGTGTGTGTGTGTGTGTGTGTGTGTGTGTGTGTGTGTTTATTGAGACAGGGTTTCACCATGTATCTCTTGATCACCTGAAGGCTCATAGAAATCCTACTGTATCTGACTTCTGAATACTATGATTTAATGTACTCTGTATGTGTGTGTATATATGTATATTCCATATATACAATATTAAAGATTTACAATATTATATGATAGATATATTTCCCTATATTAAATATTTCTTTTTTATATGTATTTTTCTTATTTATATGCACTGTGCCTGAGTGTGTATCACATGCGTCCAGCTGTTTGTGGAGGCCAGAAGGAGGCATCAGATCCCCTGGAGCTGGAGTTACAGCTCATTATGATCTGCTTGATTGCTGGCAGTTGAACTCGGGTCCCCTGGAAGAAAAACAAATAGTCTTAACCAGGGAGCCTCTTTTTCACTGAGAACAAAAGAGAAAAATGATTCATTTTTGGAAAATGTTATTGTTTAACACCACAGGCAGGTAGAAAATTCTGGATAGAAGAAAGAGCATGTCTTGGACAGACATGGTATGCACATTTTTCTCGACTGCTACTCAGAGAATCTTCAAATGTTTTCAATCTCAGTATTGATGATGGTAACGGAAATTTCTAGAATGGGAAAAGTACAGGACCTTGTGTAAATCACACCTGCTGACAAAGTTCTTTGGCTTACAGAGCCCTGAGAGTGACAGGGGTAATGAGTTCACTGAGATTATTGTGGAGGGTGCAAAGGTCAACTTGGCATGGGGGGGAAGGGGGAGATAAGATGAATACTGTCACAATGGCACGTTGATCACTGTCCCACGTCCCGCCTGAATGGCAGCGTCACAGTCTGCACTTTCCAACTCACCATGGTATTGGTTATCGGTTAAAAGTCATTAAAAAGTCAACAAGGTCTAGAGAAGGATTTCTCAGGACCCTGTCATTTCAACCCACAACCCTGAGGCTGGAAGACAGACAGGTGTTTGCAGCTAGTGTGCATGGTTAATAAAGGAGAGGATCTTCCATTTGGGGCTGATACAGGTGGATGCATCTAGCATCCAGCCATGCCATCCTCTGTGACCTCTTCTGAGAACTACATCACTCCGATTTACTCTTGGTGTGATCATCCAAGAGCAGCTTGTGAATCTAGAGTCTCCACCCACCACTCACCTGCTGGCTAACCTCAGGCTCCATCCACTGCTCACCTGCTGGCTAACCTCACTGTGGCTGGTCTTTTGAATTCAAAGTGCCTTCTGTATGCTAGAAACCTTGTGGGTTGCTATTCATGAGCCCCACACCAAAGGTAAACACATCAGTTTCCCCTTCCTTCCTTGCTATTCAGAGATGGCTGTGCTCAGCTTGGCCCAGACAAATACAGAATTTGTGAGCAAACCTGCTGTGAAAACAGCTCTCTGCTCCCTCCAAAACCTCAGTTAGCAAGCTTCTTCCCCACACTCCCATGTTAATGATATGAAGATTAAATGTCATCATGAAAGACAATTTGCATCCACTCATGGCAGAAAAGAGAATTTAACATTTCAAAGTAATAGCACAAAAAGTCTCCAGTCTCCCAGTATGTTTCCAGCCATAGTTCCATATCTTTGGGTTAGCCCAAACCGGAGAAGAATCTGGGAGGCTAGCAATACCCACCCACAACCCAAACCCACACCAAAGGTCAAAAACTTTAGAAGTGCTAAGCCCCTCCTGCCCTTCACCCCTGAAGGAAGGACCTAGATTTGTTAACATTGCCTTTAACTTTGTCAGCCTGACCTTGAGACAACAGATGGGCAGCTCTGAAGGGGAATGGTGCTTTCCACAATTGGCCTGGAAACTCCTCCAGCCTGAGTCTCCCGCACGCTTGGAGGCTAATTTCACCTATCTCATGCAGCTCAGTGCAATTGCTTATTTATGGATATTTGACATTTGCCAGCATGGGAATTCACTCTCCAGATGCCTGCTATATTTTTTCTCTCTTTCTAGAAGGTAGTACCTGATGCAGGGCTCTGAAATCTAAACACCTGTGCACTCTTTCCTCCGTGAATGCGTTCACTAAGTGGAGCTTTCTTGACTTTTTAGTTTTTGTGGAATAGTATTTTCCAGCACAAAACCGAAACAGCACAAAAGGTTGGCTGAAATACAGTCTCCTTTCCATTCCCCGAGTTCTCTTTTCTTCTGCCCAGGGTTAAGCACAATAGTTTCATGGGTGTCTTTTAGGAAAACTCCCTGTTTTAGGGTTTTACTTCTATGAACAGACACCATGACCAAGGCAACTCTTATAAGGACAACATTTAATTGGGGCTAGCTTACAGGTTCTGAGGATCAGTCTATTGTCATCAAGGCAGGAGCATGGCAGCGATGGTGTAGGAGGAGCTGAGAGTTCTACATCTTCATCTGAAGGCCACAGGAAGAAGATTGACTTCCAGGCAGCTAGGACAAGGATCTTAAAGCCCATGCCCGCAGTTATGCACTTCCTCCAACAAGGCCATGCCTCCTGATAGTTCCACTCCTTGAGCCAAGCATGCTCAAATCACCACCCTCCCAATAGCCATCACCCATCTGTCTAACCATTGGGTGACACTTTCTAGGGAGGCACAACACAAATGTCTACTCAATCCAAACAGAGAGCAGATGACAGGCCAAAATAAGGATATCACCAAAGTCCAACTCGGTGAAGCAGTGAGTGTGTGGGGATTACTTACAGGGCTATGGTGAGGGGTTACTTACAGAACCATGGAAGACTCAAAGGTGGTTACATTATCACACTCCAGTGTGGATGGATGACGGCTCACGAATTAACTCTATGTTCATTTCTCTGTCTCTGTTCCTATTTGTCTTGTATCTTCCTTCTTGCTCATCATGAGTTGACAAACTACAAGCTTGTTTTATGGAGTTGCTGTCTTCAGTTTGTCTTGCTTCTCCAATCTGAGCCAGCACACCCAAAATGGACCAAACGTGGGTTTATCTGGATCAACAAAACAAAACACTAGCCAGCAGCTGTAGGCACAGTGTTGGGAGGTGAGCAGGACTAGCTCCCAGAAGAATTGACTCAGGAGAGAAGAAAGCAGAAGTGCAGCCTGCTGTCTGCAGAACTAAGGATGCAGTGATGCTGCACAATGCTGCAGTTCGTCTATCACAAAGTGAACCAGGCACTCCTGGCTTCGGGGTCTGGGCAATCAAGTGAAGGTTTCAATTACCACAGCAGAGGAAGTCTAGTAGCTTCTTATTTTCTCAGAGAAGTTTGATGTTTCTCTCTGGGATATTTTGCATAAGGATTTCCTGGCCCTACTTTAGCTTGGCCAGCAACCCTGTACTGCCAGCTTAATGTGTTCCCTTTCTCCTGGGTTCTTCTGCTTAGGGCCCAAGAGAGGTGTAAGGGCCTAGCTCTCTTTGTTCATCAGCTCTCTACTGCTGTGATAAACACCTGACCAACTAGCTGCTTGAAAGAAGGAAAGGTTGGTGTCTGCTCACGGTTTTGGAGGTCTCAGCTCATGGTCACTTTGTCCTGTCATTGCTAAGTGTTTAATGGGGCTGAGCATCATTGTGGTAAGGGCCTGGTTCAGTACAGCTGCTCACCTCATGATGTCTAGGAAGTAGAGAGGTAGAGGAGAAAGGGGCTCCTCCTGCCACCACACAGGACCCTTAAACAGATACCCCTTCCTAGGGTTTCACAGAACATGATGACAAAGGCTTTGGGGGTCATTTTAGACCCAGAGCTCCCTAAAAATAAGTAGTTAAAGGTCTGGGGGACACAGATGCCCTTGACAAATATCACCTTAAAGAGTGAAGCCTTTCTGGGAAAAGGAGATTCCCATTGACCAGGTTCTTGTACCCTTGTAAAAAAATTATATTACGTGAATGTTGTACCCCATCAAAATGCTCAAAAACACATTACCCTTTCATTCCTTGGATTTCTTGAATATCAGGAGTAAAGTTTACTTGATTGTCAGCAATGAAAGGGCCAATGCCTTCTTTAAAAATTATATCTTTAGCCAGAATGGAAATACCAGAAGGAAAAAGAAAAAAAGAAAAGGAACATGAAGGGGGGGGGTAAGACTCCCCGTACTTTATTTTTTCTTTGGTTGTAAATATCTTTTTATCTTATCTTCATGCTTCTTTGTGGGTTGCTTCTTTCCTGTTTGTTCTACTGTTGCCTAGCAACACTGGGCCCAAAGAGTCTGCTTGATGCTCTTCTCTGCCTTGCTAGAGATAGAGGTTTGGGTTTTGAGAGCCGAATTCCTCCACTAATCACCTCCCTGCAGGGATTGGGCATCTTGCTTTATGAAGCTGGGCAAGTGAGGATGGCCACTCTCCTCTGTCTTTCTCTGGAATGCTGTGGTGAGGCCTACGTGGAGGAAAGGAGCTGAGGCTGGAGCTCTCAGCCAGGCCTGACATCTCTGCCCCTGACCAGAAGGCTGCTCCAGGGAACTTAGCTATCCCAAGATGGCAGAACCCCAACAATGGAAGGTTCCAACTCATTACCATGTTAATTCATGGTAATTCATTACCAGGCTAATTCAAATTCATTACCGTGGTAATTCATGGTAATTCATTACCAGAGTAATTCTATCAGTTACCTCTTCCCTATTCCCAGATAGGGTAGAAAAAGGTAATGCCCATATATATGCAAAAATAGAAGGGCATACTGCATCCCTCAAAGGCTTAAATCAAGGCAGCTGTGTTCAACTGAAGAAACACCACTAAGGGTTATTGAAAACATTTCGTATCTTCCTTTCAAGAGCTCTTTGAGTCATCTTGTATCTGAGGATGTCAGAGAGACATGAAAGACACTAAACCTATTCTGGCTGATGCTGGCTTGATATGCTGAGGAAGAATCAGTTGAGTAGATTTCTGTGTTCAGTACCCCACATTGAGATCTTTGGATCTTCTTGTCTCTTCTGTTCTGGGAATCACACCCAAAGCTTTGTCGGTAGTATATGAGCACTGAAATAATGAGCTACAGCTCAACCTTTGTTTTGTTAAGACAGGGTCTTTTCGTGTGGCCATTGCCAGCTTTGAACTCCAGTTTTCCCATCTCTGCCTCCCAAAAGGTAGGATTGTAGGCAGGTGCCACCATGTCCAACTTCAAGCTTTTGATAGTCAGAAACTGAGCAGTAGACACAGACAAATACCAGTGAGAGATGGAGAGGAAGAGTGTCTGAAGAAAGAAGGCTTGAGGGCCATCCCATTCTGTGGGCTGGAGGCCAAGAATACAGGTCATAGGTCAGGATCTGAGATGCAGAAGGAATGTGCTTCACAGGCATGATTATGGAGATTCTGTGGGTGGAGCAACTTGAAACTGTAAGCTTGTCTGCCATTTTGGGTTTGAGTCAGTCCCACATATTGGGGATATCCTGTGAAGGAGGGACAGTCACTAGGCCAGTAGGTTTCTTAGAGAAGAGTTTCGTGGGTAGAATGTCACTTGAAAAGACTGAGTGAGAAGGGAGTCAACACCCCTTTATGTTTCCCCATTGGTCACCAGTGGCTTTGGGCAAATGTCAGGAGGTTGGGGGTTGGGGCACAGGAGAAATAGAGTAAAAGGTATTTTCAGTGATGGATGGGCAAAATATTAGGTTACACAATTCCAGTAACTCATAAGAAGAAAATAATAACCTCAAGTGGTCATGGCTCCCCTGCCAAGCAGCAATGAGCCAAAGTCCTCTCTATTCAGATGCCTGTGCCACATCCACCAGAGGATGGCTGCACACAAAGCCGGCTGTTGTATCCAGAGGAAGAACCATCCTGAGTGACCACACATTAGACCTAGGGAGGGTTGGCAGCAGCTAGGAGAGCTGATAGACCTTACAGAGAGCACCATTGTTCTCTGTCTCCTGGATCTGGCCAAGAGGGGTTTAATTAAATGAAAATAAAAGCCATCTCAGTTCACCTGGGGAGGAGGGAGGGGCAGCTGAGTTTCCTTCTGATGCTTTTTAGACCATGGGGTAGCTCTATAATCACTGGGTATTTGTTATTACCTGTGTGTGTGAGTGTGCATGTGTGTGAGTGTGTGTGTGTGTGTCTGGCATATTAGAGCAGGAATTTAATGGAGGCAATTGCTTTATTAAACAAGTAGAAATGACTTATGCACACTAAGCTATCCTTCAGTTCAAAAGATGTGGCTCTGACTTCTCAAGTTAGGGTCTTAACGTCCTGATCAAAATCCATTTAGTAGATAACACTTAAGGCTTAGGAGAGGGCTTGGCTTTTTTATTTATTTATTTTTTTAATCTTAAGTAAGAAATGCATTTGAAAATCGGGTGTGGTGGCACGCACCTGTACTCCTGGAACTTGGGAGGCTGAGGCAGAAGGTACAGCTAGCCTTAGAAATGGAGATCCCCTGTCTTTTACAAAAGAAAGTGGGATTGATAGATACTGCCCCCTGAATTTTCCTATCTGGTGATGAGATGGATGGGGGAGGGTATGCGGCTTTTTTTTTTTCTTTTTATCAAAATCTGCTACAAGAGTATCAGACCCCAGCAGCAGTAATTGTTAAGAACAGGAGAAACTGAATTGTGTCAACCCTGTGACCTAGCAAAAATTGAAAATAAAACAGTCTGACTTTGAAAAAGACATTTTTATTAAAATCATGAGCTTGGATGGATAATTGAACCGCAGGTCCTTTGTGTTCTCCGCTTTTTCTCCGCTTGACTGAAGCTAAAGCCGCAGGCATAGGAGATGCCTGTTTCTTTCTGCCTAGCCTCCTACCCAGTCACCAGCCTTCCCTTAGCTTAGGTATCTTACAGTCGCCTGGTGTTAGCGTTTTACTCAGTGTGGAGACTGAGGACTGCAGTGGTGGGGACACTTCCCCGGGCTTATGGAGATTTCTTCACCAAGGCCCCCGGCTTTACCAGGGCTACTGCAGGCCTCGCTCTCACCGTCCAGCTGCCTACATACCTCTTCCTTCCCTGTTCTCGCTGCATCCCCGCTGCCAGTGCCCTTGCTGAGTCAGGTCCAGCCACTGGCTTCTCCTCCTCTCTAAACTCATCACAGGCTTCATGGATGCCGGCTTCCCACCCCTGCTCATCAGTTCCTGATCTCCCACGCCCATCTTCGCCCCCCAGCTTCTGGGCAAAACTCCTACAGGTCCTGCCAGACTCCTGAGACCCCCTCCCAACACTGTCCTCCCCGGCTCTCCACAAGCTGCAAGGGCCCCTGGCAGGTATTCCCAACCTCTGAGCCCAAACACAGGCACCTTCTTGATTCTCTAAGCTTAGCCTATAATGTCTCTGGAACTGCTGATACTTCCACAGGCAACCAGGGCAGGGATGATCTATCGGGATCCAGTAAATGTGTTTTGGTCTTCTCCTCCGCAAGGGCCTCTGCCTATTTCTAGAGCATATCGGTAGAGGGCGCTCCCGCATCAGCACAATCAGGCACGGGTTGTGAATCTGAACCCTGCATTGCGCAGCAGGTTTCCAGTCCGTACACGCAGTACTCATTCTGGCAGGTGCGCATGCGTGCAGTCGTAAGTGCCCATCTTCTGATCCTGATCCTGGTCCACAGTAAAGGATGGCCGGGAGGCTCAGCCTTTGTATTTTATACTATTAGCATCACTAAAGGCAAAGATAATTACTATGCAACTTTCTACTCTTTTAACCAGGCTAGATTCACTGGAGAGCTACTTTAGTTGGTGACACACATTTCTAAGCCCCTCAAAGGAGAGAAAAAGAATCTTATAGGATGCGATTTCAAACTTCCTGCCAAGTTATTCCATTCTGTTCACTTGAAGTAACTAAATCCATCTTTGGGTGTAGAGTCTTGTGGAAGGAGATGAGTAAAAATAGCTTGTCTGTTGATGACCTCCGCTCTTGAGAAATATATCACAGGTCCTGCACGGAGCTCACTGTTCTTTGAGAAAGGTCTTGGTCTGGTTAATAAAAATGAAGGCAGAGGCACAGTGCAGCCAGAAGTATCGGCTCAAGGGAAAATACACAAGTGGGGGCCACCATCACTATGGAAATGGTTGTGTGCTTTTTTTTTCTTCTTCTGTATTTATTTATTATGTATACTTATGTATACAGCATTCTATCTGCATGTACGCCTGCAGGCCAGAAGAGGGCATCAGATCCCATTACAGATGGTTATAAGCCACCATGTGGTTGCTGGGAATTGAACTCAGGACCCCTGGAAGAGCAGTCAGTACTCTTAACCACTGAGCCATCTCTCCAGCCCCCAGTGGTTTTGAGCTATTTAACACTGATTCCTTTGTTCATATCAAAGGCACTATTTATTGGGCACTGTGTGTGCCAGACACACTGCCAAACACATTCATGATCCCATTTACTCTTCAGAAGTGTCCCACGGGTTAGGTACATTTCAGAGATAGAAGCTTCAGGTTTGTGGCTACAGTCCTTCCTGTTTGTCAACATGGACCAGAATATCTACCTTAAGGAATGTTCGAGAAAAAAGAGGCTCATGGTGGGTCTGGAGTGTCTGGCAGGCAAGGTTGGTAAATGTTTGTTTGTTTGTTTGTTTTTCCTCCCCACAACTCCAGGGCCTTTCGGTCGATTTGAAGGAAATCCCCATTTGCCTCAACCAAAAGATGTTTTTATGTGTTAAGAGTTAAATTATCAGCTGTAAAATCAACTTATTGCTGGGAGAGCAAAATTAGAATTAGAAGATGGTGAGAAGCTGTATAATGCTTCTCTTCTGGAAGGCACTAGTAGTCTATTAATCTGGTTTTGTGTTTTTTTGTTGTTTTTTTTTTTTTCCGAGACAGGGTTTCTCTGTGTAGCCCTGGCTGTCCTGGAACTCATTCTGTAGACCAGGCTGGCCTCAAACTCAGAAATCCACCTGCCTCTGCCTCCTAAGTGCAGGGATTAAAGGCATGCGCCACCACTGCCCGGCTATCTGCTTATTTTTGTACTGGACAACAGACAGCCCTTCCTTAACTGCTGAGTGCCACCATGAGGTAGGTGAAAGCAGCAACGACAGCAAACAGTGATCAGAACAGTAGGGAGAAGGCAAGTGCCAGATCTTACCAAAACTATCTGACTCCTCTAAAGTGAGAGCAAGTCCCAACCGGGGACAGAAGCAAAAGGCACCAAAATACCTTATGCTGGGGTCATTTGTGAGAGCCTTGATGAGCAGTACCATGCTGGTCCATCCCTTCCAAAATGTGGGCCTGAGTCCTAGCCTACACATGGTAGCCACTCACCTGCCTGTGACAGAGAGGACAGAGCAAGAAGAAACTCATTCCAGAGAAGGAGATTCTTTTTAGGAAATGCCTACAAGAGAGCCGAGAAAATTTCCTCCCAAACACAAAAGTCTGCCTTCCCAGTAACAGCCATGACGTGAATTAAACTGGATTAATTGCCTTTTAAATTTTTTAACAAGTACATTTAGCATGTGTGTGTGTGCATGCACACACATGTACCTGTGGAGGTCAGAGGACAGCTTTCAGGAATCTTTTCACTCCTTCCACATGTAGGACCCACCCAGGGATAGAACTCTAGTAATCTATGCTTGGCTGTAGACACCTACTGAGCCATTTTCACTGTGCTTCAAGTCTTTTTTTTTTTTTTTGTCCTATCTGCCTTTTTGGGTCCCTGAATTCTTCTCTGGAAACATTTTAGGCTGGAGCCACGTCAATCAAAGTGCTGGATTTGAGGCAGGCCAAAGGAATGTGTGTTCTGAGCTTTTGCTGAAGTTACTGGATAAGGCCTTTTCCTTCTAGGTTCCGAACAAAAGGAGGTGAGGCCACAGGAGTTAAAAGGACAGACACAGAGGAAAACTGAGGACCGGTGAAGATTTTGTCTAGTGCCTAGTTCTGAGCTTCAGGACTCACCAATGCCAGAAAAGAAAACTCTCATCCTAAAAAAAAAATAAAGAAAGAAAAAGAAAAAAAGAAAGAAAACCCTCATCCTAAACATTTTCTGTGTATCCGGGACTATATTAATATATTTACCTTTTTGCCAACTCAATTTGAGACAAATTTTTGTGCCCCTGTAGGGGAGGGCATCCCAGAACCAATGCATCACTGATCTCAGGCAGGCTGTCTGCACTGAGGTCTCCCTTAGCACATCCTAGCACACAGACCCAAGTCTCCTCCTCTAGTAAGATGGACCTCGCCAGCACTGACATCCATCAGTCCCTGGCTTTCGGCTAGCTGCTGGAAGCCTGGACTGGCTTTCAGAGTTGTGAGAATTTAGACAGGTGTGATTTTTCTCACAGGCTTTAGTACACATGAAATGTATTATAAATTGGCATTAGAAAGGAAGGTTCATGTGTGTATGTGCATATATAATTTTTAAATTAACAAATGATAAACATTTTTATTTTCTTTCCCTGGATTGTATTTGCAACCTTTCCTGACCCAGAAGCCTGACTTACACAAAATGTAACCACTTGTCCCATGGCTGGCCACTCCAGTTCCCAGCATCATCAAATCTGTGTCACTCATAATCACCTCCCCCACCCCACATGCAGAAATAATATGCATTTGCTATGTTTTACAAGGCAAAATAAAACCACTGAACGGAGTCACGAAATGGAACCCAGAAAATATGTATTTGTGACTCATCACACCACCAGCTCCAAGCTAGAGACACAGGGTTCACAATCAAGGGTCCTTCAGAGACCCAGCTTTCCTGGGGCCTGGTCAGGTGATCTGCGCCTCCCCATTCCCTACCCCCACCCCATCCCTCCACAATGGTCTTCGGGTAGACAGTTCCTAAGGTAGAATGACAAAAGCCTTAAGACTAACCTTAACTGGGATGTCAGCAGGGGTGTGTGTGTGTCAAAAAACAAGGCGCCAAAACGGGTATCTGAGAAAGAATTGCCCGGAGTTATTTAGGCAGGTGGGTGGTAGGTACACAAAGCTGAGCCTCCTGGGCACACCCTAGAGTTAGGGCAGGAAAGGGAGCATACGCATCAAGGAGACTAGGGACTAGGACACTAGGGCACCAAGGAGCGTGAGACCACGCGGTGGAAATGGATTCAGAGTGGGCGGCAGCAGGCTGCAAGCTCAAGGAGGTCAGCTCCTCTCCTCCGCCCTCCTGCGTCGGTGCCGCAGTCTCACTGCCCTAGGCCTCTGCAGACGCTGCCCTTGCCCGGCCAGCTGCGGGCTAGGCCCCGGGCGGGGGTTCCGGAGCCCGGAGCTATTTTTAAAAGACGCGTCACCGGATTGGGGAGGAAGAGTCCGCGTCCAGGCCCAAAGTCTTGCGCGCGGCCGGCGGGAAGGGTCGCCTGAGCGAGTTTCGAACGACCGGAGCGCGCGAAAAGACGCAACCGACCGAGAAGACCCCGCCTGACCCCGGGAGACCGCGGGGCGTGTCAGGCAAGGGGCGTGACTGGTGGGCGGGACCAGAGGGGCGGGGCCGGCGCCCTCGGGCCGCTGCAGGCTGGTGGCGGCGGCGGGAGCAGCAGCGCGAGTACTGCAGGGACCGCAAGGCAGCTACGCTAATCCGGACGCCGGGGAAGCCCGCGCCCCGCCTGCGCCTCCGCTGCTCTCCCGGGAAGCCGGAGCTAGAGCGGCTCCGAGGTACGCCCAGACCAGAGGTTGCATAGCCGGGGAGCGGGAGAACCGCAGATCAAGCCAGGCTAGTGCGCAGGGCGCAGACGTCCTACACCGCCGCGTCTGTCCGGGGCGGCTGCGCGGGAGACAAAGCCTCCGGAGAAAGATGCCCGTGGAGCACACACCGGGTGGGCCAGGGAGCGGGCCCCTCCGAGTCTAAGCGCGTCTAGCCGAGCGCGCCGGGGACGCCGAGGCCCCATCGGGTCCAGCAACGGGCGGGGCCCAGGTGCGCCGGACCGCAGCGGGCCTGTGACTGCTCGGGGGGCGGCGCCCTCCCGCCGCAGCCGCAGTGGCCGGCGCCGCAGCGAGGAGCCATGGGCAACATCTCCTCCAACATCTCGGCCTTCCAATCTCTGCACATCGTTATGCTGGGCTTGGACTCCGCCGGCAAGACCACGGTGCTCTACCGGCTCAAGTTCAACGAGTTCGTGAACACTGTGCCTACCATCGGCTTCAACACCGAGAAGATCAAACTGAGCAACGGCACTGCCAAGGGCATCAGCTGCCACTTCTGGGACGTGGGCGGCCAGGAGAAGCTACGGCCGCTGTGGAAGTCCTACAGCCGCTGCACGGACGGCATCATCTACGTGGTGGATTCGGTGGACGTGGACCGGCTGGAGGAGGCCAAGACGGAGCTGCACAAGGTGACCAAGTTTGCCGAGAACCAGGGCACTCCGCTGCTGGTCATCGCCAACAAGCAGGACCTGCCCAAGTCGCTGCCGGTGGCCGAGATTGAGAAGCAACTGGCGCTGCACGAGCTCATCCCGGCCACCACCTACCATGTCCAGCCGGCGTGCGCCATCATCGGCGAGGGCCTCACCGAGGGCATGGACAAGCTCTATGAGATGATCCTGAAACGCAGGAAGTCTCTCAAGCAGAAGAAGAAGCGGTAATGTGCCGGAGCAGCGATCTGGAGCGAGGCTGAGCGAGCGAGCCAGTGAGTGAATGAATGGACGTCTGGGTTGAGCGAGAACCCGCGAACAAAGACAACGAACCAAAGCGATGATTCGAATTTTTAAAACACGATCTCTGTATCCAAATAGAGGACTTGAAGACCTAGCCCGGATGTGGAGGCTGCATAACCATCCTCTCGTCACCTGCCCCACCCCCCATCCAGCTCAGAGGACCTTTTGTCTAAATGCTTGAGCTACCGGTGGGGTGCGGTTGGGGGGACTGGTGGGGAGTGGACTTGAGGACGCGAGGGTCCCGCAGTGTGACCTCTGGCCCCAGGTGGGAAGCTTGGATGTCAGAGAGACAAAAGCGATTTCTTCTTGCTCCAGCAGGGCCAGAAGTTCAGGCTGCCCAGCCCCCACTGCGGGGGGGAATCACGTGTGAGTTACCTGAGGTATGCAGTTCACACAGAACCCTGGGGATACCCGGGAGGGAACGGGTAGGCACTGGGGTGTACCGATGGGGGGGGGGGGTGACCGCTCCTTTCATTCTGGAGCTGTGGAAACTGAGTAATTTTATGTCACAGGGCAGGTCCCTGTTGCAATTTCATTTGTCCTGCTCTGGGCCCAAAGGAGGTGGTGGTTTGGGGCCATGCAGAGGACTGCCTCGGACCGTGCGGCAGCTGGAGGGCCCAGGATTCTGTGGACTTGGCTGAGAATGGCCTGGAAGACGCCACTCTCCAGGGGTGGGTGTGTGTGGTTTTGTTGAGAACTGCTTTTCAGCCTGGGATGAGACCTCTTCCAAGTAGCCTAGGCCCAGTCCATGTGCAGGTCATTCTCCCATAAAAAGACCAATAAAACAAAGAAGAACAGAAAACCATTGGAGGTGGTGACAGTACAGGTGTTTAAAGGGTGAGGTTCTCGACGTGAATGCTGTGTGTGTGTGTGTGTGTGTGTGTGTGTGTGAGCGCGCGCGCGCGCGCACTCGGTACTGCATAATTGGCATAAAAACTGGACCCTCTGGGTGGAATTTAAAAATCTCTCAGCCTACTGATTGGTTTGGAGAACCACACCAGCTACAGATGTGTGCTGAATTGCAAAATGGTTTTCCTACAAGGGGAAGGGGGTCTGATAATAATAACCACGTGGTGATAGGTTTCAGACATTTTTTTTTTTCCAAAACCACTTCCACAAATGAATTATCTTCACCTTAGGAGAAGACGACTTTGCGCTTTTGTGGCCCTTGGCACTGCAAGTGCAGACATGTTCAGATTTCTGAGCTGGGTCTTTGTAGCCTATCTGGTTTCAGTATTTTACTCAAAATGTATCGTTAGAACATTTGATGTCATTCACCAGAAGAATAAAACCCCACCTTGTAAAAGCTGACCCTGTTTGCATGGAATCGAAACGAGGAAAAGTCTGAAGGATGAAGTCCTTTGGAAATCACCCTTGTGGGAACCTGCCTGGCCTTGGAGCCAGCCAGCACTTTGGTTAAAGGCAAACAACAATGCGTGCTTGAGAAGAGAAGGAAGCTGGCGTGTGACGTCATGGTCACTGGTACTCAGGCACTTCACAGTTTACTTGAAAGAGGCTTTGGAAAATAGATAAAGTGAAAGAATAAATACATATTTTTAATAAGGTAATTTAAAGAAATCCTTTATAATCAGGAGCGAGTCTTGGCTTGTTAAAAGCTGTCATTTATCTTGAAACACAGTATCAAAAGAGAAATTTACAGCTGACTTTGTTTCTTTTTCTTTTAATTTCCCCTCTGAATCCATGTTTTAGGGTAGGATTTTTTTTTTTCCTCCATGGCAACACATTGCTGTGCAAAGGAAGCCATGGTTGTGAGTGAGCACGGAGTTGGTCACAATATGAGCCCATCCCTATTGTCCTTGACACTCTAGGAGTCAATTTAAGAACCATAGGCAGAAATCATGGCTTCCTGCTTGAAACCCGATCCTTAGAAGATTGTTTTTAAAGCTGAAATCTAGCAGCCCATGCTCCTTTCTTGTGTGTTTGGTAGCCCTCCAATTTACTGGTCTTTTTGTACACAGAGCTAAGCAGTGGTTAGTAGCCTGCAGGATCTGTTTACACAGCAACTGTGGATTATTGGCTTCTCCATGGGCTGGTCCCATGGTCTGAAGATTCTGTATAGAATTATTAAAAAAAAAAAAAATCCACCTTTTTATTTTCTTCACAATTTCTTAAGCACTTTGACATTTTGGTAGTTCCACGATATGGAGAGAATAATATATTTATTTTGTGACATTGCATATGCCAAATAATGTAGCTTTCCTGTGCTCACAATACCTGCCTTCCAGGTCAGTGTTCCGATCCTGGCCTGCTTGAAACAATGGCTCGGGATGGTTTTGTGATGTTTTTCCCCCCACCATTATCAATACTTAAGGGTGCAGTTGACTGTTAGTAGTTGTGCAGTAAAGTCAAGCCCTGTGGTGTATCAGCAAATAGTTAAAAAGAGTCTTGGTTGATTTCTGTAGCATTTGACCTAATGAACGCCCATTTCATTTGTGACAAGATGTAGCCCAGTGAACATCACTGCGGTGGTGCCATGGGGGAGTTCCCATCACATACCAGCCAGACCTAGTGATACTTCTGCCCTTTGGGTTCCCGTAGAGGAATTTGGCCTGCCCAAGCGAGGTCTGGAATGAATGGATAAACAGGGGGAGGCCAGTTTGGATTGAGAGCTGTTTTCTTCACACACTCTGTGACGGTGTTGGAACCCCTGGCTTCCGGTTTTGGTTTCCCTGTAATTTTGTCTTCACCGGTCTCTTCTCTGTTTTCATCTCCCCTTTTATAGTGCATATATGATGCTGTGAACAGAAATAAACTATTTATACAATCAACCAGCTGGAGGCATTTTCTGTTGATTTATTTTTTCTTTCAGGTTTCTTGGTTCATTTTCCAAGCCTCTGGGAGCCAGGGAGTGGAGCATAAGGTGGTATCTGGGTTCTGGTGGGTTCCAGAGCCTCCATGGTCTGGTGTGGACATTGCTGAAGTCTGGGACCACCCTCACTGGTGGGTACAGAGGCTCAGCCACTCATGCCTGTCTATTGGGTCATCTCCCTCCTCCCACGCCTTACCCTTGCCTGTCTCCAGCGATGTTGGCTATTTAAATGATCCAGAATGGTTAAACACTTGGAACCTCTTACCCGTCCACTACTCTTGAGCCTCGTACTGCTGGATCAGTGCTGAAAATGAACCTGCTCAGTATGGGGTTATTGTTCCTGTCCCTCTCGTTTGAGCCCACTGAAGAGCTCTGAGATATGATCCAGTAAGACGACATGCAATATGGATGTTGCTGAGAATTGACTTGATTTTTGAAGAACAAGTGTTGGGGTTGGAATCAATGAGCTTTGGGGAAGTGCAATGGGGAGCATACAAGAGCCCCTTGTAGGCATTCAGCTACAACTTAATAGTTACAGAGGAGGCACGGATAGGTCTTCCTAGCTTTAAGTCTGGAATGAGAACAGGTCTGGTTCTAAGGTTAGGGATGTAGCTCAGTTGGGTGCTTGGATAGCATACACGAAGCCCAGGGTTTGATTCCCAGCACCGCATAGATCAGATGGGGTAAATACCTGTAATCACACTTGGGCTAAGTGGCAAGAGGATCGAGAATTCAAGGTCATCTGCTGCATGCCAGGTTCAAGCCAGCTTGAGCTATGTGATACTAATGAATAGGTTCCCGAGGACCCCAAGATTTTCTTGAACCTCACTCACCCCTAAGCCTCAGTTTCTTTGTATGTAAAGCAAGATAGTGACAGCTTAAAGAATTGTTGGAAAGATGAACTGTTAACACAGCTAAAGTGCTTAGTCTACTTGTCTTGAGGTTCCATTTTTGTTTTAGGGAATTGTTTGTCGTTTTTGGCCTGTGTATATGTGTGTGTGTTATGTGCACCTGTGCATGGGTCAGTACACACACACACACAGACACACACACACACACACACACAGGTGTGCCTAGAAGATGTCAGGTGCCCTGTTTTGTCAAACTTCATCTTATTCCCTTGAATTTCAGGCACGTTCAGCCATCCCCAGCTTCTTGCATGAATTGTGGGGCTCTGAACTCAGGTGTTCATGCTTGTACACTGAGCACTCACACACTGAGCCCTCGTGCCAGCCCCTGGGGCTTTTAGTTACTGATCCTGTTGACTACAATGTGTGGAGTGTAATTAACTCATCAGACTGATGGCCGTCCTATCAGCCTGTTGCCTTCTGTCTTCTCCATCGCTCTTGGCATCCTGGACCAGCCAATAGCCAGGCTGCTGGCCCCAGACATAGCGTGGAATGAAGCAAGCAGCTGAGCATCTCCAGCCATCCCAGGGCTTTGTCACTCAAAGCTGGGAATGGCTGCAGTGGATGCAAGCTGGTGGTCTCCCGGCTCTCTAGTTCCTTACTTTGAGCATACCCCACACTGCTAGGATATGCGTCCCTTCTGGCAATGGGTAGATTTACTGATTGCTGATGTTTAGCCTGAGGTTGAGCACATAGTCAGTACTCCCTAGATGATAGTCAGATGACTTCACTCGGGTTAATTCATTTTCGTTATAAATGTTAAATGTTAAATGGGCACCTCATAAAGCTTGGTATGTTAAACGAAAGCAGGCAAGATTATCAATATCGTTCTTCCAAGTTGCTGCCTTGAGAAAACCTTACAGAGATGACTGGGGTTGAAGAACGGTAAATGGACACAATGATAAATACGTTTTTGTCTCTTATTTTTAAAAATAGTCAGGATATGGTTTTATCAACTGTGTCACCTCAGACACTAATTATTCAAAGCTGGGTTACACCAGAAACCCAAGAATGCTGCTTTAAGCAACAGAACCTAGTAGTTGAAAACTGACTTAGGGGCTGCTTTGTCCCTATGAGACTAAAAGTAAGGAAATCAAAATAAGCAAAGAGCGAAGCCCTTCATTTCCATTACTGCAAACTCAACCTCGATGGAATGGATTCTTGTGGGGTCCCATCCCCTGCAACATTTAGCTGACAATTGTCTGCCCTGTGTTTTCTAGAAAGGAAACCACAGACGTTCTGTCCCCGACCTCGACAGCTGAGTCAAATGATTTGAGTCCTGGGCCCCTGCTGAGTCTCCCCACCGGAGCTTTTCTGTGAATGCTTCAATGCTTGCTTCTAAGGAGGGCCTGCTGTTTGCTAGACCCTGAGCATCTTGCCCCAGGGCCTAAGGTTTTGTTTTTTGTTTTGTTTTGTTTTGTTTTTTTTTTCTTTTGAGACAGCACCTCTCTAAATAGCCCAGGCTGGCTTTGAACACACATTATCGGATTCATCTGCTTCTGCCTGCTGAATATTATGCTAATAAAGGTATGACCCACCACACCCAGCCATGAGGTTTTGAACATGCCTGTTAGCTACATTACAGAGTGCCTCTGTGTCACCATCTGGTAACAGAGAAGGATAACATATTGTCCAAGAGCAGAAGATATGGATGTGACCAGGTAAGAAGAGAGCAAACCCAGAGCTCCGTATCCTTAGATCTCACGGTTTCCCCGCAGCCTGTGGAGCAACCTGTGTGTGCTTGCATCCTGGCACTACTCTTATGCCCATGACTCAGCTCCCACCTGCCAGGGAGAGAGCAAGCCATGAATCTGTACCCACAGGAGAATGTCTTCCCTGGTTTGCCTGGTTCCTGTGTGTCTACTTCTCCATATGTTTCTAATGGTCATAAGAGTGGTGGGGTTCTTCCTGTATTTGCTTCTCACCAGTTCTGAACCCAAGAGCAGGAGGCTTCTCAGTGTCTAAGAGGACCTTGCAAGCTGGGGCTTTCAGAGGAAACAACAAACTGTTTCTCCAAATTCAGAAGCAAGAACGAACGGGCTGTGTGTTCAGCACGGCTTTCTTCCGATGGTTCTGGGCAAAAGCTGTACCCCGTGAGAGTATAGTACCAAAGAAAGAGCTGAAGCAAGGGGGTCTTTCAGTATAACACAAGGTAGAGTTGGGAAGGGCAAGAACATTTGTATTTGTCCATTAGAGTTAAGGCCATCATGGCAGCCTTCAGCATAGTGTGGTTTGTCTGAACATCAGGACGGTCACTGTTACCCCGATGGAATGGTGACTGTGCTGGCTGGTGTCCCAGGAACCTAGCTAACTGGACCTGTACCCACAAGTTGAGAAACTGAAGCATGGGGAGTTCGAGCTGTATGCTTTGAGGTCAGTCTCTAGGAAGGGTGGGCCAGCTCAAACTCTGGATCCTTTCTACCCAGCAGCCTCCTCAGCTCCACACGCCTGCTGCTCTTACACCAGGCAGGGTCTGCAGTACAAGAAAGCTGAGGTTCCCAAGGAGAAGCAGGGATAAAGGGGGGGTATCAACACCCAAGGACCGGGAGGACCACCTTTAGCCCTCCCCAGGATGTTGGCAATAAGCTGGGCCCCAACCTTAGTATCTGCTTTTCCTTCTTAAGGGACACATGTCACATCAGAGGAAGACAGTCCTTGTGTCAGGGCCTATCCTGGAGCAAGTTTGAGTGTTCCATTCAAAAGCTGTTTGTGTCAAGGACTCTCTCCTGCTTCATCCGGGAATTTATATGCTGCCAGTGGTCACCAGGCCTGGTAATGGCTCAGCACTTGGGGATGTGCTCCAACTCCAGGAGATCCAATACCCTCTTTCTGGTTCTGTTGGGCACACACACACCTGGCACACATACATATAAAGTTTAAAAGTAAAAACAAATCTTTAGCCGGTCAGTGGTTGTGCACGCCTTTAATCCCAGCACTCGGGAGACAGAGGCAGGCGGATTTCTGAGTTGGAGGCCAGCCTGGTCTACAGAGTGAGTCCCAGAACAGCCAGGGCTACACAGAGAAACCCTGTCTAGAAAAACCAAAAAAAAAAAAAAAAAAGAAGAAGGAAAACTGGTGACTCAGTGAAAGGATGAGGCGGGGGACTACCCGTGTGGAACCATCTCTCCTTGTGCGTCTCTGGGAGCCATCCTGTAGCTAGAGTGCCCATGGGGAGACTACTGGGAAGTGAGCCTCAGTCTGTCTGTCATTTGTATAATCCCCTTTCTCTCCTCAGAGCTATTCTCATTTCCTTAAATGCTAACTTCACATGCAATTAATTTCAACTGCTCGAGTCTCACGCAAACTCAAACCATTTCCACGTATAATTTAGAAGTCACCATGGTCGTGATGATTGGAACAGCCTCTCTCATAAATACCGGTTTGCATCCATTGTTAAAGAAATGACAGTTTGCTTCGCTGTGTCATTTGAACTGTGCTGGGATGATACATCTATTACATTTTTTAAAAGGCTGCTAAAAATAATGTTCACAAACACTGTGACACCCACTGTTTCAGGGACACTCTGCTGGGCAGAGATGCCATGATGACTTATCTGTCCCCATTCTTGACCTCAGATTGCTGTCACTCTAGCTGGTGAGTCAGGCCTAAACTATCAAACAAGACACCTGAATCCAGTGTGAGACACCTTCATTGTACCAAAGATCCAGTTGTTAACTGAGCCAAATTCACAGTTGCAAGCCACCTGTCTTAGCATAAGCCAGGGGTGCATTGTTCCCGGAAAGTACAATGCTCTATGCCCATCACGGAATCCTCAGATGTCTCTGTGCTGACCTGCTCTCTTCTCCCCTGTCCTGCTGAGTCCCCCCCCCCGCCCCCCATGGACAGCACTCCTGGAATCCAGGATCAGCACAGCAGCCCAACTGCTGGCTCAAATCCTACCTGTCCCCTCCCCGACTCCTCACTCCCCACCCACCCATCCGTTGTCAGTGTTCCAGGGACCCTTGGGAGGTGTGGCCCCTTCAGGTACCACCTTACCTTGTGGATTGGAGTACAGAGGACATCTGCTGAGATTTCCTGATTCTCTATGTCTCAGAGTGAACAACTGGACCAGGGACATATGAGTAAAAGTCGAAATAGAGATGCTTATTGAGAAAGAAAACACTCTGGAGAGTGGGAGTGGGCTAGAGAGCTGGGGGAGCTGGGAGTTCTGCTGGGCCTCAGCTGAGGGAGCAGTGAGCCTGTATGGGCTGTCTATGCGTGTATATCTATGTCTATGCTCTGTATTTGGAGATCTTGGGCTTTTCTGAACATGCTCTGTCCCTTGCATATAGGGCTGCTGTGAAGAGGTTTGCAGTCTGTCACTTAGCCTCATCTAATCTAATCTAACTTTGATGCCTTTCCCAGTCCCCATCCTCCTGCCGTAACCTCAGATGTAAAACCCATGAGTGTAAGACTCTGGAGTAACTGGGTGGCTGACAGTGCAGCCTTTCAGGAAAGCCCCTTTGCCTACCCTGCCACCCCCCCCATCCCCCCCGCCCTATGGAGTAGCAGCCTATAAGTGAGTCCGGAAAATATTTCAGCTAGCTGGAAATCCTGAGGTGGGTGAATATTAGTCTTCGCCAGCTCTGGCCTAACCTCTGTGCTGCCAACCTCAGAAGGAGCCTGAGATGAACCCTTCCCCAACACACACACACACACACACACACACAGACACACACACACACACAGACTGGCACTGGTCACCAATATGTTAGGAAATGTGGACTTTGCTTGGAGCACACCCTCCCTCTGCCAATGTACAGTGTGCTCAAGGAAGGCAACCCTCTCCTAGTTTGTGGGGAGATTTGGGTGAATCTGTGATTTGCCTAGGAAGGGTCATTTGACACAATTCAGACCAATCCAATGAAGAGGAAAGAGCTCAACATGTGAAGGTCCATAAGACATGTCCAGTCCAAACCACAGAATAACAAGAGAGGGTCTGGGGACCAGGCTGCTAGTCTTTCTAAGCTGAGAATGATCCCCCCTTGCCCCTCCCCCAACAGGTGCTAGGCTTCCTATGAATAGGCTCAGATGGGAGAGCTGCTAACCACCTTGCAGCTGAGAAAGTCAGCATAGCACAGGGATTCTATGCATGTATGTCTATGTCTATGTTCTGTATTTGGAGATCTTAGGCTTGGATTCCCCTCAAATCCAGTGTGCACAGTTTATACCTGGGATTCTGAAGTGCTGAAGTCGTTCCTAGCTTGGCTGGGCTGATTTTCTTGTATGTGTTCTCTTGTAGTTGTTCCCTGGGTGCAAAATGCCAAAGCCACTCTTTCCTGGGGAGTCACTGCCCTTGGCTTCATGTGACAGCTCCCTGAGGGCCTAACCATATCACTCTGTTCTGTCTAACACAATTGCTCTTACTTGCAATTGTATTTTGTCCCCCCAGGAACAATGGCAACATTCTGAGCTGGTATTTGGTTGTCACAGCTAAAGGGAGCTCTGTACACCTAGCGGGCAGAAGCCAAGAGGCTTCTCAACACCCTGCAACCAGTGTTGCAGCAGTCCTTCCATCCCTGGTGTCCAGCCAAGCCCAGAGGAACCTCATTCTGAATCTTTCTTCTGGCTTCTCCATTTCCCGATCTCTCTGCTACAGTTGACTGCTCAGCTGGTTCCCTCTTGGATTTTTGCCCCAACCTCCCTTGCCTTTTCGAGCTTCCTAGTTTAGAATTTGGCCCTCCCCTCTCTCCCTTGCCCTCTTCATCGGGGACACAGTTCTGCTGGTCTTATGATCACAATTCAGCCACCGTTCTGTTACTTGCTCTCTCCAAGATGTCAGTTTCCCATGGCTGCTGTGAACAGTTTCAGAAAATCCCCGAGCCTTGGAACGTTCCCAGCCTTGGGGTTCAAGTCTTTTCCTTCAGGAGGCCATGCAAGAATATTCCCTGCTCTTTGCCAACCTTCAGCAGTGCATGGCCTGGTCCTCAAACATAGTTGTCTTGCTTCTTCTGGGCACTGTGTCCCCCTGTTCTCCTCAGGACCTTGGTAACTTCACTGAGCCACCCGGTAAGCTATGATGTGTCTCATGGCTCTTGGGTTTATCAAATGCACAGAGTTCCTTTGTGGTGTGAGGCAGCATGGACACAGGCTTCAATGAATAGAATAAAAAAATTCCGAGGATACTCACTCTGCCTAACCCACCCTCCTAGAATGGAAGTGCCCGAGCAGGGACTTTAATATGATTTGTTCCTCTCTAACCCTGATATTTAGGACTAATAATTTATTGAATGATGACTGCCTTGGTTTTTTTGGAAGCAATAGAAAGTCTGTCTACTCCCCACAAAAATGAAGGTTGTTGGTAAAATCAGATCAGTGTGGACAGGATTCTGACACAAAGTTAACTCAAGGGGCCAGGTGGGGTCAGACAAACAATTAGAGCACCTATATGGCGACTTAGTATGTGCAGGCCGTGCGGGGGATTGACAAAGACCCCCTTGCCACCAAGGGGGTCTATGATTCTAATGGCAGCCAGCTTAGCAATTTGCATTTGTTCTTGGACTGAAGCATCGCATTGTTTCCTGAAGTTTGCAGGAAACGACAGGTGCTTGCTGTCGTTTCTGACTTTGGAATTGTAGATAAAGCCAAAAGATAGCACCCTTCCACACCCCTAGGGAGTCATGATTTAAAATGACAAACAACACCCAGTGTGTGCAGTACCAGGAGTTGAACCTAGGACTTTGGGCACGATAGGTAAACAATCTACCAACTGAGCTGCATCACTGGCTTCCAGGTTCTGTTCCATCCTTCTGAGCCTAGGATTTTACACTCCTAGGAATGTGAAAGGTGTTAGTTCCAGAATAGTTCTTTGATGTCACTATTTTGTCTCATTCTATCTTACAGTCAGCTCTGGGTCCTGACCCTAATTTCAGGTTCTTCATCACATGAAAGAGCTTTGAATATTCCTAACAGAGACACATAGTCTATGAAAGTGGCTCTGACCCAGGAGCTTCTGGGTAATTCTTCTGTGCACTTGGGCCTTATGTTTTGATCTTAAAGTCTTAGCTCTCACCTGGTCTAGTTTTCCTGAAGGATTCTGATCAATAACACTAAAGTTAGACACCAATCTACTGCTTTTAGCATTGCGGATTTTGTAAGTCTCTGTTCTTCAAGCTACAGTGAGGATTCCCTGGAGATCCCACTAAACACTAGGTCTTATTTATTAGGTCTAGATAGGGTCCACAGGTCTGCAATGCTGAGGTCTGGTAATGCTGAAGATGATCTGTGGGTACACTGAGAAGCAAAGCAGGAAGTCTCAGCTGCTGAAGTGTGGCATGCTGTGTGATGTGTGACCACTCTTCTTTCAGTTGCTAGACTTAGAATACATGGCATGCAGTATGAAGGGGAGGTGATGCTCCTGCTTGGGCATGAACTTTTCCTGGGGAGACTTGAACAAACTTCTATTCCTTCTATATAGGGCATTGACAAATCAGAGAAGACAGTCCACTGAGCCTGGGTTCGTTGGACCAACGGTTTTATCATGGTTACTTCAGGATTATGGGTGACTCAAGGGCAGATGCATCATTGAACAGTCTCCCCAGCACAGCTGATGGCTCAAAAGCTGCATCCCTGGAGTTCCCTGAAGGACATGCAGGTAACTCGGATGGTCAGAGAGGCTCCTCCCTTGGAGGGACTTTGGGCATCTTGTATACTTCAGGAACTTCCTATATTTAATAAATTTTATTTCCTTTCTGCGTCTCCAGGAAGGACTCTTTAACCTGGGAGGAAATGGCTGTACAACAGAAGGGAGGTGTAAGATGCACAGACATCCATTTCCGGGAAGTGAATATGGCATCAACCTTGGCCACTGCCTGGCATTGGAGGGAAACGGCTATGGCGCTGAGTATTCTTGTGGTTGCAAATATTATAGGGAAAAGAGGTTAGATGTTCAGGGTGTCCCTCAGTGGCTGTGACTTCCTCTGCCTCACAGTAACTCAAGTCTGGAGAGAGACTGTAGCTGGTCGGTCCATTCTCCTGCTTTGGAACCCCTGCTGGTACCTTCCAAGCCTGTCTGTACCAAGACAGAGTCTTCCAGAGCCCACCGCACATTAATGGGCTTGTCCCATGGATCCAGACATCAAGTCATTGACTCTTGTTGATGTTTCGTGAGTGAGAATCAGATTCTGATTGTGTACCCCTCCTCTGTGCTTTGGTTCCCACTGGAGGACAGGCAACACTGGACTGCAGGTAACCTAAGAACAAGACGGAGGCACCAGAGAGTCCCAGTCACCTCTTCTAGAACAGGGAGCTGCTGGAGAGTCATGGCTGCAACATGGGTTGGGTGGAACCTTCCACTGGGTTCTTTACCTGAGATGTCAGAGTTAATTCACTGACACAGTAAATGATGTGGTTGTATCATACACTCACATGCCATCACCACTCGGACTCCTGGTGTGGCACTAGCTGTGGCTGCCCAGAAGTTTGAATTTACATGCCTATACATGCAAATTCCAGTGTTTAGGAGTTCTGAGATGTCTTGTTCAAGCACCTACTTGAACTTAATCTTATTTTCCATGGACTGTACTCTAGGCTTTCAGATGCTTCCAGGAAGATCTCATCTTTTGTTATTAAAGATTCTGCCTCTCAAAGGTCTGTACCACACAAATGGCAAGTGTGTTTACAACTCAGGCTTCCTTGGCAGGTGGGTAATTATAGCTCCAGTGCATTGAGATTAAAGAGTGTGGGGGATGCTGATGGCCACTGAGCACTTCCTTTGTGAGGTGCATATACTTCCTGTGATCACTATAACACACTTCATTCTGACCTTGGACATAAGTGTAGCCTGTGTGGGATATGTGCCCACTGTGTGGGGATTATCCCATCCTCTGTGATTATTTGGGCTCTGAGACTTGGAGAGGTTTCCAAGGTTATGGTGCATGACCCATAGTAGGTGACATCACATGGTAAGACCCCCATATGAGGGCAGTGAGTGAACGTGTGTGGATAAGGCTAGAACATCAGAGATAAATTTGCTCTATATCAGACCCTCGGGGTCACTTGTCTTAAGAGACTCGTTCATCCTTCAAGGCATAGATCTGTTCATGAGGGAGAAGTCCTCACCCTCTAATCTTCTCTTAAAGGTCCCATTGGGAATCTAATCTTAACACAAGTTTGTGTTTGAACCAGTTATGTCCAGACCTCAGCACTGTTATGGAGAGAGGATCCTGAGAGGTCTTTCAGAAGAGGAAGGTACAGTCCTGGGATAGCTTAGAGGTGTGTGTGTGTGGGGTGTATAATCAGAGAGATGGGGGCGGGGTGGACATCTCCACTAGCATAGCAAGGTTTCAGAAGAGAAAACAAATATGGTGGTGCAGGTGTGTCCCAGCTGCATGGTGACGGTGGTGGGGGTGGGGAACCCCAAGGGCAGGCTGGGGTCTAAGTAATGAAGAGAATAATACTGATCCCACAAATGAGAGTCTTCAGGCATTTCATAAACTCAGGAGTTAGGGTCTTTTGGTGGGGGGACTATTCACCTCAGGATTCATAGCTCATTGTAGTGCAAGAGTCCTTGAGGAGGTTGAATTGTGGATCCCCCAAACATCACCGCTCTGTGGGTATCTTATCCACATGTGTATTTTGCAATAGCAGCCTGGGAAGTTAACCCACACTGGATTGAGTCCTGTCACTGCCTTGAAGCTCTTCATAGCTTTTTAATGAGAGTGGTAACTTTCAATTGCCCGGAAACCTGCAAATGGCTGCAGCATCCTGGGCTCAGTGATCACAGACAGTAACAATATGCCACCACCCCAATCCTGCTTGACCCTGCATGATCCTGGATCATGGATAGGCCTTTCCTTTCTGCGGTATCCTCAAGGGCCTCTGTATGGACTGGGAAAGGAACCAGGGTCTCTGTTGCCCAGTCCTATGTGTTGAGTTCTCTAGGGTTTTACAGCATATGGATGCCCTCTGAGAAGCTCACTTAGCACCTCTCTGAATGCTTGTATCTGCTGTTATTTTCTTCAACATAAGATACACAGGTTGCCTATTCTGCTCTTGTAACAACCTATTTCCAGCTTGATTCATTTGCTCACTTGAACTTGGTCCCTGCTGGGATATGGCTGCCCCTGAATCCCACCCATGAGTTGCCATGACTAGTGGCCTCCATCACTGAAGAACTATCATCTCAGTTCAGTCATGTGTGGTCACAGAAACAAAGTGTTACCATCCCTCAGACAGACTCGCTGGCCTGGAGTGGAGCAAGCCTGGTCATTACTATCTGTAGTTACTGCTCTGAAGGGGGAGCAAAGTGTGTATTAGAGACAAATGTTCCAGAATCCTAAAAGACTAGCAGTAAGTGTTACCTGACCACACTCAGGAATGCCTGGTGTGGTCTATCTAACTGCCTGTGTGACAGTATTCCACTAATGGAGACATCCCCAACCCTGCACACTCCCATGATGGAGCCCAGAGCATCACTGTGTCCCCAGCTTCACAGTCTGTTTAGACAGAAGACAGAATATCTTCCACTAGAGCCATGACTTAATTCTTAGTCTTGGGGTGACCTGAATTTAAATCCTTTGAGTGGCCAAGAGGATGATTCTCAAAAGCTGGCTCACTACAGTGTGCTGACAATGAACTTGCTTTGTGATGGGACAGGAGACATGAAAACAAACCCACACCACAAGTCTGATGGTGACACCTGTCAGTTTCCCTTCTATGATCCAGTTCAGAAACAATCTGAATGATAGAAGGGCTCACAATCCTAACATGGTATCAGAAAGGGATGGGCATTTTAAGATGAAGCTGGAATGTATCCGCTCAAGGATCCTTCTAGTGGTAAAGCCCTTTGCCTCTACTCCATGACAGAGGTCTGTGCCAGATTCTTCTAGTTCCATCTACTTCCATAGCAACCACTGACCCTTGAGGTTTGGTGTCAAATGGAAGCTTCCCAAAGAGCTTGCCTTCATTACAGAACATGGTCCCTCAAGTCTTCAACCCAACAATTATGGGTCCAGATCCCAAACTAGAATTTAATCGATACTCTCTCATTAGGGCAAGTGTCTACTGGCATCTGCTGAGCCTAGCAACTAAAGTATTTATGACCAGACAAACCTGTTTGGACTGTCCTCTGCCGAAGCTCCATCCCAGCCAGCCAGCCATGCTTCACACTGAAAGTTAAATCATTTTGAGCACAGTGTACAGAAACTGTATTCCAATAATCTCAAGGAAATGGAAATTCTAGGAGTCAAAATTCATATTGAAAGGTATACATTCTTCACAGTACACATCTTCACCTTTCAAGTCTGGGCTGGGTTTACTGTGAATTTCTTAACCATCTGTTGTGGGCATCATGACTGGTACAAGCATTGTTGGGGAATCAGGACATCATCTCAGGGAAAGAAGCTACAGCACACCCCTAACTCAGTCCATTCAAGAATTTGCTTGGTCTTGATTCTCTAGCCAGGGAATCTCCTAGGGAGTATCTCTGGTTCTCATTCCTTGTCTCAGGCACTTCCTGCGTCTGGTGTCATTTGAAACTCTGTCATTGGAAGGCATCAGTGACTGTGTCTCCCAAAGAACCTCAGCACCAGACCCTCTGGCTCATCAGTTCTCAGTCTGTGGGTTGGTCAAATGATCTTTACATAAAGTTCATATATCAGATAGCCTGTATATCAGATATTTACATTATGATTCATAGCAGCAACAAAATTAACGTTATGAAGTAGCAATGAAATAATTTTAGGGTTGAGGAATCATCACATGAGGAACTGTGTTAAAGGTCACAACATTGGAAGCTTGAGAAGCCCCGCTCTGACTCTTCCTAATTCATTCTTCCCAAATGGTGGTCCATGGAGAGCTGAGATCCCTCATCCCGCTGACACTGGTGTCCATCACGTGCAGTCATGCCACGTTGTTCTGTGCCCACTGTCCATACAGCTGTTGTTGGTGTCTGTATGTATGGGCTTGCTTCTCTTTTCCTGGCACCTCTAGGACCTAGAAAAGTTATTGATATTCATGCTGGCCACCACAGGGCTGTATTGGAAGTGGAAAAACTTGGAGCAGCGCATGAGGCAGGGGGGCTAAGAGGAGACGGAGTGAGGATATACAGGCCACTGTAGGCCCCAGCAGCTGAGCTATTCTAGGAGAAATAGAGAGCTTTTGTGAAAGAGATGCATCTTCTCACAGTGGTGCTCATCTGTAAGGAATGGTGGAGGTCTATTGGGATGCTTTGAAGGTTCCGTTTGTTCATTTATAATGGATTTCTAAACCAGACTAGCCTTGAACTCCCTATGAAGTTGAGGATGACATTGAAATTCCAGTCCTCCTGCCTCTGCCTCTTCAGTGCTACTATTACAAGTGTGTACCAACTGACTCATGTGGTTCTGGAGGCTGAAACCAGGGCTTGCATGCTAGGCGACACTGTACCGAAGGTGCTATATCCTCAGCCTCTGAGCTCTGTGTTTAAAGGGCTCTGCCCCATGAATGTCACTCTCAGATTTAGGAGGAAGCTATGGCCCCTTTGAAGCCAGTTCTTTTCCTGACTGTAGTGGCTACCACTCCATGTGTTGACCCAAAGATTATGGTGGGTCTCTGCCAATACACGGGAATGGGAAAGATGTTCTGAGGAAGGTGGACACATTTTGGGAGCATCATTGCCCTGTAAGCATGAGACCAGCACAGGACATGTCATTCTATGCCAGTATAGCCTTTGATTTCTGAAGACACTGATCAGAAGGCAAGGGGCTCATGAGCATGTTCTCCAGCAGGTGCTGATGATTTCAAAATGGAACCCTGGGGAGGCAGGGATGGGATGCTGACAGTCTCTGCTGAGCCTGAGCCAGGTCTGTCTCATAGCCCATCACAGCTTCAGCATCATGAATGTGACAGGAAGCTCCCCTGGATAGATTAAATACCACATTGTGAAACCAACTCAGAATCAGCGTGTGCAATCTAATATTGCCCCTCAGTGAGTAGAATCCAGCAGTTTCTGTGTCTGTGCCTAGGGCTACCAGTCTGCTTGGGCTGCAATCACAAAAAGCCACAGGCTAAAGTGACAACCCTTCCCCCTTTCACATCCCTGGGTAAATCCCCAAATCTCTCTGTGTTGAGCTCGCTCTCTCTCTCTCTCTCTCTCTCTCTCTCTCTCTCTCTCTCTCTCTGGCTTCCTGCTGTGGCTCATGTGAAGTCACAGAGGGAGCTCTGGCTCCCTTTCCTTTTCTTATGGGGATGCTATGGCCATCATGGGGATCCCCTCCCATTACATCATCTAAACCTAATCTCACTCTATAGAACCCACCTTATATAATGTCATCGAATTGTAGATTAGAGCTTCAACCTGTCGGTGGGCTGATAGACACATTCAGTCCATATACCACTCTGTCTGTATCATCCACTGCCAGAACTTCGTAGGCATGTCCACAGAGTACATCAGAAGACCCGAAAATTTCATTTGAAGCCGTGGACTCTGATGCCTGCTGTACATAAATTTCTGTGGAGGGAGAGCCTTCTTTCTGATCTACATGGGTCTTTCTAGATGGTTTCTTTGCCCATCACAGGGTATTATGACAGGTAAACAAGCCTCTTTAGCATATGTCCAGAGCGATTCTGAAAACCCATGAGGACTTAGGTTCAAATCGATTTGGTCTGAGTTCCCAGGTCCATGACCCTGAAATAGAACACTTGTGCTCAGGTTACAGACTGTGCTGAGTTGGATGGAACTCGGGCTAAGGTAAGGGACTGCATGAAAGAACAGCATACACAACAGCAACTAGGTCACAGTTGCTGACACATGCACAGAAATTCAGCCCCCTCTCGTCAACAAGTGTACACCTGTACACTCCTCCAGTTCAGGGCCAACTTGTAACTATTTTTATATCTCATCAGCTAGTGGGCTGAAAGTCAAATACAGGATATAGTTTTGTTTTGTTTTGTTTTCTTGTATTATTTTTCAAAAATGATTAATTGGTCTCTTGATTCAGTTCTGCTGGCCACAAGACCTTGAGTTAGTTGACACATGCTGAGGTCACTTGCTAGGATCGTCCAAGGTTGACACATAGCAAAGTAAAGCACACCTGCCTTCTATGATTTGTCCCAGACAGGCATTTACAGATCACATGCTCACTATAGTTTGGAGCTGAAAGAAACCTTCTAGAATGTTCAATGTCAGTGAATTGACCTGAAATGCCCAACCCTTGACCTTTGTCCAGGCCACTCTATTCCTGCCCTTCCATAATATCTGTGCTCAAACCACATAATCCTTTCTTCGGTATAGTGTCTTGAATTTACCTGTCTGCCTCCTGCCTGGGTGCCTTTAAATATATTTTTGATGTTTCCCAAAGAAGCCCCACCCCCCTTTCTTTCTGTTCCCATGGACTCCTCTCTTATTCTCCAGCTCTGGGGTAGCCTTGACATGCTGATAGAAGTTCCTGATTGCTCTGATAGCCAAGGCCTTGCCAAGCCCTTCTGAAAACAAATACTTCTCTTTCAGCACCTTGTCAGCTACCTCTTCCTGTCATTTCTTGGGCAACTTGACTGCCATTTGTCCCTCCTACTAAAAAACTCATGCAAAACAAAATGGCGTTTGCTTGTGTCTCATGTGGGTCATCGATTTCTGTCAGGTCAAAGGAATGGAAACAGAACGATAAAGGACAGAATGACCACCGAGGCCAGCTGCAGGGTCAGAGGAACAACCATAGTTTGTTTGCCTTCTTGGTTATCTAACAACTGCCAAGCACTGAGCTAATTAGCGAGTCCATGTCCTATTCAGTCATCACTGTTGCCACCCCAACTACAGCAACGTGCTTGTTGAGAATCCTTTACCTGAGAGGGTTTCAAACAGAGTAGAGTTCATCTTTCTCAAGACTTGAGACTATTTGCATATTCATAATAAGAAATCTTGGGGATGGGACTCAAGTCTAAATGTGAAATTAATATAATTGTTACATCTCAGAGTGTCCATTCTTTTGACACTGCAGTATGACAATGTCATGTACAGATGTGTTATGCTGCTTTCATAGATATCCTGGGATACACGCAGCCTGCCGGTCATAGACCGGACACACATGTGAGATCTATGTACATAGCCAGAAGGTGATGGCATTCAGTACTTTTAGTTTGCTCTACTTAGAGCCACATGAAGGGGTGGCTTTCTGTGTCTCTGTCTAGGGTGCCTTGGTCCTCAGAGCAGGCCCACCTTGCGGAATGGCAGGATGGAAAGGCAAAAGAAGCAAGGTGAGACATGCAGAAGGAAGTCATCCTGCCTGCAGGGCCATGATTCTGTGCTTTCCCTTGGTATTCAGTAATTAAGGCTGCCCATAGTGCCAACCCCCACCCTGTGCAATCCTTTTTACCTTTCTTTCTTTCTTTCTTTCTTTCTTTCTTTCTTTTCTTTTTTTTTTTTGAGACAGGGTTTCTCTGTGTAGCCTTGCTGTCCCAGAACTCACTCTGTAGACCAGGCTGGCCTCAAACTCAGAAATCCGCCTGCCTCTGCCTCCCGAGTGCTGGGATTAAAGGCATGTGCCACCACTGCCCGGCCCTTTTTACTTTCCAACCTGGTAAATGTTTATACTCCCTCACAGAGCTTCCTGGAGCTTCCAGAGAGTTCCAAATAAACTACACACCCAAAGATCTGGGAATCCAAACTAAACCGAAAGAGAGGATCAGTGACTTGACCAAGTTTGTATCGCAGAAGGTGATGAAGCTGGGATTGAGTTCAAGGACCTGTTTCACCCTGACCTGGTTCCAGCAGTGTGGAGCTGCGACTGAAACCACACCATTAACAAGCAATCCACCCCAGACTGGCAGAAGGATGCTTCCCACAACTGTGCCTGAATAAGCTCCCGAGTCTGTAAATGTGTTGCCAGATAGAGAAAGGAATTAAGGCTGGGGGGGAGGAGGGACGACTAACGTCACCATTCATCTGAGGTTCTCTTTTGTTGTATTGGAACAGGAGGAAGGGACCAGGAGCTCAAAGATGTAGCTGGAAATGCTATAAAACTGGGCTGCCCTAGAGAATCAGACGGACCACAGTCCTGCCAACCTGTGTACTTTCCAATATACAAGATAACAAGTTCATGCAGACATGCCACCATGATGTTTGATCTGCACTGTAGACCTGACTAGGTTTAGTCACCATGGAAACACCTCTCTCTCTCTCTCTCTCCCCCACCCCCTTGTGTGTGTGTGTGTGTGTGTGTGTGTGTGTGTGTGTGTGTGAGTGAGAGAGTTTCAACAAAGGTTTAGCTGATGTAGGGAGACTCACCCTGAATGTGAGCATCATCGTCTCATGGGCTGGGATGACTGGATAAAAAGAATAAGGAATCTCTCTCTCTCTCTCTCTCTCTCTCTCTCTCTCTCTCTCTCTCTCTCGTTTCTTGGCTGTGGATGCAAAGTGACCATCTGTCTCAGGCTCCTGCCTCTATGCCAAAATGGACTATACCCTCAAACTGTGATCTAGAATAAACCTTCCTTCCTTAAGTCACAGCAAGTTGAAGACTGACTGATACAGACGAACCTGTGGCACTTCCTTAGGGCAGCCATAGAAGGCTAGCACCCCATCTCCACCTGGGTTTTGTGGATGAATTCAGATTCAGGTTTTTTTTTACCATATCTTGCGACCATTATCCTCCAGAAGATTTTGGCAATGTTTGTGGGCACTGGGCAGGTGAATTTTCTTCTGAAGATGTATACCTGGTGTTGTAAGCTCTCCTAATCTGGCTCACAGCATGCTTTCCCACCTGGGCCTGCAGAGGTGCACAGCCTGAGAGGCTGCACCACCTGGATGTGGGCTGATGAGCTTGCACATCACGAAAGCTTCCAACTCTCCCCTCACACTCCCTGAAAGAACACTAATTGCTCCTCCATTCCCAGCAGCCTTAACCTATAACTTTCTTGTGTGGAATGGCTCCCATCTGCATCTTTGGCAAACACTGGAAGTGCAGTCAACCAGTGTGGAAAAAAAAAAAAAAGAAAAAAAAAAAAAGGAAAAAAACCAATAGAGAAACTATGTGATTATTCATGAAGGGCCATCATTTTAATAATAGTGTAGAAAGAATTATCCCTAGAAGACAGCAGCTAAGGTGAACAAGCACTTGCCTGATTGTTTGGGGATCAAAAAGGGACAATTTTGAATAGTAAACTTTAGTAATTCAGTCCAAAGGAAGAACACATGGCCTGGAGCTTAAGAAATTTAGAGAAGTTGAAAGTTAGCATTTGAGCCGGAGGGAGCTTCCTAGGGAACACCACGGAGTCTGGTTCAAGCCCACTTGCTTTATGACCTTGAGAAAGGTGGAAAGGAACTGAAGGTTCCTCCTCAGCTCCGGGGGCTGAGGAGTACAGAGTGGGTAGGTGGATAGCCTTGAACAGGAACAGCCTTGGGAGGAGGTGAGGAGGAACCAATGAATGTCTGATGCTGGAAGGTGGAGATGGGCTGATTATTCACTTAAATCAGGTTTTAATGCCCACCCCCTGAGCGCTAAGCTTGTTGTCCTTGCTATTTGATGTGGAAGGATGAACCAAGCCCTGGGGGACTGGGGTGCTGCCCACAGAAGGAAAATAAGTGTGCCCAGAGATAACAGCAGCGCTGTAGGGGTGATCTTGTGGCTGCACTTATGACCTGGGAAATGATCTGTCACTGGGCAAGTCTAGCTGGCATGTGCCCCTGTGTCCTCTCTCTCTCTCTCTCTCTCTCTCTCTCTCTCTCTCTCTCTCCACGCACACACACACACACACACACACACACACGCCTCCTTCTCATCTCATGACCTGGTTCAGTCTGGATCCTTCCAGACCCTTCTCTTCCACCAAATTTGGATTTTCAGTCCAAATCCATCCTCTGGTATGTAGCTTCATTCACTGTGTCCCTTTCTAAAAGCCCTTTGTTTTCTTGTCCTAATGGGCAGGACCTCTGCCTGGCATCTTCTCCAGGTCACTGGGCTAAGGTAAGTGTTATCTGGTGACCCTGGCAATTTAAAGTTTGGTATCCCAAAGAGGGCCTGTACAACACTCAAAGGCTGCAGGGTTGGGTGGTTCAGCAAGTAGCCTAAAGGGTGTACTGGGGAAAAAGAAGTTGGAAGTGGCAAGGACTTGAAGGGCACCGCTGTAGGGACATTAGAGAGGAGCACCAAATGGGATGGGATCGGCCAGAAGGAAGAGTAAACCATAGACTTGCTAAAAGCTTATTCCCAGTTGTCTGAGGGATGAACTTGCTGCGAGTTTTGTCTGAAAGTATAAGTGCCTCATCCCTGGAGTTGTGGAGAAGGGAGGCATACCGGTTGGTAGCCAACAGCATACCTGTTCAGGGGACTCCTTGTAGTGTGGAGACTGCCATGCCAGAGCATACGCAGGGACAGGCTGGCAGGTTGCCAAGGCTGCAGGTGAAATGACCTGCAGGCACAAGAACACATAGAGACCATAATGGCCATGCACTTGTGTAGACGGGCCGCACCTGCCACAAAGATGAGATCTGGGAATTGTTTCCTATGTTACCTAGGGATAGAGTCTAACTCTGCTCCTGCATGACTTCCTGGACTCCACTGGCTCCAGTTGAAATTACAGTGACCTCTTGCTGCTTCATCCCTTGAGGTGACTGTGTCTCTGATCCAATTTAGTAGCTAGATTTTAAAGTTTAAAATGGCAAAATTACACTTCCAAGCTCCCATGGAGTCCTGTATGGTAATTCAGCCTTTGACTATTAATTTTCACGCATATATTTACATATGAATTAGAGAGTTCAGTACTTTCATGATTTAGGTTGGTGGGACTCAAATTTGTTACTGGAGGTTTTTGGGTAAAAGTCTGGGCTCCAGTAATTCCAACAATGGAGCCCTTCATACCTGTCCCCAGTATACCAATTTAACTGTCAGGCGATGGTGAAGAGCAGACAAAGGAGATTTTATTCTAAATGGCCACATTAGGGAAAGGAACAAATAAAGAGACCCACTGAACAGCCATCTGACCCCAACATGCAAGTCAACCTTCCAGGTCCTGATATAGAGTTATGTGAGGGTTATGTGACCAGAGCCTTGTATAAGGGTTTAAATAGAGGGTGAGAGATACACATGAGCCAAGGTGTGGTCAACCTGACCCACCATTCTCTCTCCTGAAAGATGGTCTGATAAATGGTCAGGACTATGTAAACTCCTGTCCATAGTGACACGCTCTGATCAGCCTTGGCTGATACCAGGCTTTAGCTTTCCCCCTTTCCCAGGATGAGGCTCCTAAGGGAATTTATTATTATTATTATTATTATTATTATTATTATTATTATTATTATTTTATGTATGCGAGTACACTGTTGCTTTCTTCAGACACATCAGAAGAGGGCATTGGATCCCATTACAGATGGTTGTGAGCCACCATGTGGTTGCTGGAAATTGAACTCAGGACCTCTGGAAGAGCAGTCAGTGCTCTTAATTGTTGATTCATCTCTCCAGCCCCCTGGGGGGAAGTCTAATTTTGGGGAAGATAGTTGTTTCAATAGCATGATAGCCAAAGGGAGACCTTGGAAGTTATCTTAAACATTATACCCCATAGTGAATTAACTTAAATCACTTTTAAAGAAACATAAGTTGGACTCAAGTGCTCCCAAGGATGGGATCTGATAGAAAATCGGGGTTTATAATCAGGTTGGCAGCTCAGTGGGTATGGACCTCTGCCCCCAAACTTAAGGATCCTGGCTTGATCCCTGGAACCTGCGTGGTGAAAGTACATGCAGGTTGTTCTCCAACCTCCATGGTCATGGCACATGTGCTCCCACAAATGAAGACAGATTTAAAGAAGGTCACAAGTTAGGTTAAAGGCACAAATCAAAAGGAAACTAAAACCAGACTGTAAGCATGAGTGTATGTGTCTGTCTATACGCAGAAGACACATGATGGATTTAATCTTTGTGTACAGCAGGCAGAGAGCAAGTACCCATGTGTTCCCCAGGCTAGGCACTGTGAGATGGCCTTTCACATGAAGGACTCAGTTCAGTTTCACCCAAAGTTAACCCAAAAGTGAATTTTTTGAAGTTGAAATAAATTTTCCTTGTGTTTCTTATAAAAGGATTTTGACTCTAGTTCAAGACAACTTCATTCTCTTAAAACGAACAAGTCTGAATAGTGTGAACTAGGATCTGAGCCAAGGAACTAGCTGAACCCACACTCCACCGCTAGGTTCTCCTAGACGTCAGAGCTCACCTCAGACACAGAAGGACCTCCTGAAGGCCTTACTTATTGATGCAATTCAGAGGTGGCTTGATTTCTTTATAAGAAAGGTCGGTGCGTCCCTGTGGAGGAAGGACTGTTTAGGTCTGGCCAACAGTGGGGCCAGCAGACAAGCTTAAACTTAGCCAGTCAGAGGAAAGAAAGAAGAAGAACTGAGGCTGAATGGAGGTCAGGGACTCAAGATGAAACCAGCCAACCAAGTTTTCAGAGTCTTCAGTGAGCATGGCCGAAAGGGAACATTTAGACATGGCAAGGGCTACTGGGAAAGAATTGAGAGGAGTCCTACACCCCCTCCTCCAGCACTCTCTGGGGGCAAAATGGAGGCCACAAAAGGAGTCTGTGAGTGTAGACAGTTCTCAGCTTCTTATTCTTTCCTTCTTTCTGAGGCATTCTCATGTTCTGTGGATGGATCAGTGAATTATAAACATTGGCAAACTGGATCTGTTTACTCCGTTTTTTTTGTCTTTGAGACAAAGTCTCTTGTAGCTCAGGCTGGTTTTGAACTCGTAGCCAAAGATGACTTTGAACTTTTAACCGTCTCATCTCTACCTTCCAGTGCTGTGATTACAGGCTTGAGCCACCATATCCCAGTGTATGTGGTGCTGGGGCTTGAACCTCCAATCCCAAACTCTACCCCTGAAGGGTAAATTTTTGGGATGTGTAACCTCAAAGGGATGAAACAATGTCTAGATTCAAAGTGGTCCTGAGACACCTGGTGTGGCTAGAAGAGAGACTCAGACGTTCTACTGTGTTCTACAGCTGTCAGTCGTGAAGAACCACACGAGGTTCCCAACAGCACAGCCTGCACTTTTGAAGGGAGCTTCCTGACCTGTTCTCAGAAATGAAGGCCAGGTGTCACCTGTTTACAAGTGAGAAACCCAAGTGTGTGCTCAAGGTCACTGTCCTACTTTGTCTTCTATTGCTATAATAAACACCATGGCCCAAAGCTTATTTCATCTTACAGTTTACAGTCCATTGTGAAAGGAAGCTGGGGCAGGAACTCAAGGCAGGAACTGTTAATTCCAAAGATGAGAGAAGAAGGACCAGTGGCCTAAATCATCATGACTGAATTAATTAAAGCAAGTAATTAATTAGAGCTTTTTTTATTTGTGTACATTGACTGCTTCCCCCTAAGGTAGAGTTTGAGAGGGGTCAGCATTGGATGCGAAGAAGACAAGGCTTTTAAAGCTCAGGGGTAGGGAGTTTCCAAATGGGGGATTTGGCAGGCATAAAATAGGCAGGGTCACTGGAGCAGAACATTATAACAAGTTAATCCTAATGATCTCCTGAAACAAAGACATGGTTACAAAGGTGGGCATAGGTATAATAAAGCAGTCATAACGTCAGGTAGTCATAACACAGTAGTCCGAGGTGGTCTTACCACCTTTTGAAACAAAGGTAGGGTTGCAAGATGGTTATTAACTTTTAAAAACAAAGACATGGTTGCCATTCCTGGAACAGGTGGTACAGAACCATTTGTAGTTAAGATCACAGGTGGGCATAACCCAGTCCCTGAGAAACAGAGGTTTAACCATAACCAGGAATGAACCTAATTTGTCTTTACTATAAGATAGTTTTTAAATCCAAGATGGAGGAAGGCTGGTTCTTCAGAACCCAGAGGCAGGGAGTGATGCCGAAGCCATGGAGGAATGCTGCTTACTGGCTTGCTCCCCATGGCTTGTTCAACTTGCTTTTCATACAACTCAGGATCACCTGTCCATGGGTGGGAATGTTCCCATCTGTGGGAGGATGGGAATGACAATGGTCCCATATCCATATCCTGGCACTGAGCAGAGGCCCTAGGTATAAAGGACAGGAGAAACTAGAGAGGACGCTGTTAGCATTCTGTCTAACCTCTACCCCACAGTTACCTGGCAACAGCCAGGTAGGTGTGTCCTGTGCCCTTCCCCCAGCCTCAAGTAGGTTAAACAAACCCAGGATGGTTTTACAACCTGGCCCCGCCCGCTGAGCTTGCTGAAACAAAGGATTGAGTCTTTGATCTTTCACTTTATAAGAAATACAGAACAATAAAGTTCAGCAGCGTTTGCCTTGGCTTCATTCTTCTCTCGCGCACCCGTCCCGTTTTCATTTCCAGCCTCCCTTTCAGGTAGACCCGGTTCATCCATGGCTGCTGGACAGCTACACTGACCCACTATGAAAGGGGCCGCTTGGCCCCCTCCTCGCTCGCTCTCTTGTTCCTTTCTCTTGCTCTCTTGCTCTTGTTCTTCCCTCCCCCTCTCCATTCCCTTCCCCCCTCTAACACAACAGATGCTGAGAAGACGCCTTGCCAACCAACCCTATACCCCAGTGCCCTGGACTCTCCTTATTCCTATGCATGAAGACTCTTTCTAGAACTCCCCATGTTGTTTTGATCTGAAGCTTCATGCCAGTTGCCTTCCATTAATATCTCTCTCTCTCTCTCTCTCTCTCTCTCTCAAGGTGAGGTTTCTATGTATAGAAGTGGCTGGCCTTGAACTCAGAAAATTACCTATCTCTGCCTCCCCAGTGCTGGGATTAAAGACGCTTCTTTTCAAAACAGTTTTCACTTTACATTGCTCCTCAGGTCTTTCCTATGAGACTCTATTTTAAGGCTCTCTAGAGCAAGCTTACACCTAACACCTCTGTCCCAGGCTGAGCGGTCTGTATTCGGGATGCGTTTTCACAGTGTAGTCCATCCTCCCAATAGACAGCGCCTTTGGGAGAGAGTAAAGCAAGAGAATCTCTAAGACACAAAGATGCAAGGATACTGCATCTTTGAGGTGTTGTGGGACCTCAAAGCATTGAAAGGTAGTAGCAGGAATCTTTCTGAGTGATGGAAACATTCTTTTGGTGGTAAGGTCGAACCCAGGCCTTCCTGCCAAGCATGTGCTCCGTGTGTCTTATCTTCCAGCCCTGGGGATGCTCCCAAATTGGATTGTGGTGATAGTTTTACCATCCTAGAAATGTCTGAAACACCGCTGGATCGTTCAGTTGTGTATAAGTAAGATATTTAAGGTATGGAAATTACATACACACTGGCTCACTCTTGGTGTCTCCTCAACCAAAATAAACAATAAATGACATTAAGTGTAAAGAAAAACTAGTGATCGGACTTGACGGCCACCTTTGCTCAAGAGTGAGGACGTTCTAATATTCCCGGGGATGGATCTGAACTGGTTGCAGGTGGAGATCTAGTCTGCTTCTTTGTTGCTGTGATAAGACACCGATCAAAAGCAACCAGGGAAGAAAGGGCTGAAGGGAAGCTAAGGCGGGGCTGAAGCAAGGAATTCCGTGTATTGGCCTACTGAGCAAGGTGGCTGGCTTAGCAACTTTTCCCGCACAGCCCATACCTGCCTATGGATAGCACCACTTCCAATGGCTGAGCCTGTGGCATCAACTAGCAACTAAGAAAATGCGTCGTAGGCTAATCCCATAGACAATTCATCGGTTGAGGCTCCTTCTTCCCAGGACTTTTTGGGTTGTGTCAAGTAGACAGTTGAGGTTAACTAGGACAGTTGGGGTGGGGGTGGGGTGGGAATCCTTCAAGGAGAATGAAAGCAATTGGTCCTTTAGTAGGAACTAAGTGCCCACATTTAACAATGCTTTTTTTTTTTTTTTTTTTTTGGTTTTTCGAAACAGGGTTTCTCTGTATAGCCCTGGCTGTCCTCTGTACACCAGGCTGGCCTCGAACTCAGAGATCTGCCTGCCTCTGCCTCCCAAGTGCTGGGATTAAAGGCATGCGCCACCACTGCCCGGCAACAATGCATTTTTTAACATCACAGTCACCCAATGAACCTGTGGTTTAACTTGTGAGGGAGCTCTGGCTAAAGGGTATGTATAGTCTGCGACAAGAAGCTATGATCACCTTCTTCCTGGGGTAGGTTATGGATCTCTCTCTCTCTCTTTCTCTCTCTCTCTCTCTCTCTCTCTGTCCCTCCCTCCCCCCCCATCCCTAGACTTACTTTTATTTTAAATGTGAGTGTTTTTGCCTACATGCATATGTATGTGCTGATGCCCACAGAGGCCAGAAGAAAGCACCAGATTCCCTAGAACTGAAGTAATCGATGGTTCTGAGCTGCCACGGAGATGCAGGTCACCAAACCCAGGTCTTCTACAGGACCAGCAAGTGCTCGTAGCTACTACTTGAGCCAACTCTCTGGCTTCTGAGAACCAGTTTTCACAGGGCCTGTACGTCTGTGTGTTTGGAGGTTGGTAAGTTTCAGATAGGTTTCTCCATCTGTACCTGGATGCTGAGTAAAGGTCAGAAGCCAACATGGCTCTGAGTTACTCCCACAGGCCCTGACCCAGCCCTGCACCTAGAGAAAAGAACTGCCCAGGAGGAGGGTCCTAAAATCCTTCCTTCTAGGCTCTGGATCTAGAATCTTGAATAGAATCTCAGCAAGGATGTAGAACCCTGTAGGGAAAGCCAGACAAAACCAGGCTTTCACTCTTGGGTGTATGCAAAGAACATAGCTTCGGCCCAGTCAAGGATTTTAACCTCTCTTATGTGCATATAGACCTCAGCAGGATGACCCCATAGAGGGGCCGCCGGGATTCCCATCTGGGTGTTGACTGTGCTGTAAGCAGTCTTTGGGGCTAGCTAGATTCCACTAGGGCTTTCAGAAGGCATTACCTGTGGGGAGTGCACAGTCTACTGCACCCGATCCATCATGTATAAGTTCCGTGTTTTGGCCATGAATGTGGGAAACTGAACTCAATGAGGTGAGGAAAGCTAGGAAGAGGCAGAGCCAAGAGACAGGGTCCTGGTTAGCTATGGACACTACAGCCTGGGAATCTCTGTCACAAGAAGAGCATTCTTTATTTAGAGCTCCTCGCTCAGTCTATAGGCTGTTTGGAAGGGAGAGCGTAAACACTTGCACCTGCAGACTCTGAGGAAAGCAGACAGAGCTAGGTGGGAGTGTCCTGACTTCCAGGCACTGGTGCAGGTTTCTGTCCCAACCTACACATCTTAACTCAGTGGGTACAAGCATTTTTTCCCACAGACTGTAAAGTCCAACACTTTCCCCGTTTTGCCTTTGGGGTCTCCTGTTTCTGAGCAGCTATTCAATCGTAAATCTTGAGCTCCAAAGCATACTGTATTTTCCAGGGATGTTAATTGGTATTAGGACTGCATTCAAAGAGGCAGGCTAGGGGTCCTTCGGTCTGCTTTCTTGAAGTGCTCTATTAGCATATCAACAGAGTTAGAAGTCTTTGTTTGTTGCAGGATTCAAGGGCCTATGCTAATCCCCAGTGGAATGCAGATAGGACTTTCCCAGCTCGACCCCAGACTCCCGTTGCCCCTGGAAGAATCTTCAGGCCAGCTCTCCTCCTGGGACTTAGGGGAAATTTTGCTGTCTTGGAAATGGTTCCACTCTGTGGACCCTGCCAGGGGATGGGCCAATAAGCAAATGTGCAAAGATGAAGTCATGGTCCAGTGGCAATCAATCGAAAATATTACCAAAATATACTAGAGATATCTACTCTATAAGGTCTGTGAGACTGGAAGTCAACCCTCGCTCTCCTAGAGCTGGCATTCACAGCAGCCCTACCTCCCCTGCTACGAAGTTCCAGGCACCAGTGAGTCAGCTGCCCACTGAGAATGCCCAGAGCTGACCACTCAAGGAAGACTTTCAGGTTTAGACTCTGGGGGAGGGGGTGAATGCCAGGGGCTTTGTGTCATTTGAATAAAGCATAAAAAGCTCCTCGGGGGATCTGTCCCTCCACTAATCCTCAGCAGAGGGGACAACCTCAATGAGCCCTGGTTCAAAAGGAATCTTGAAACTTTTTGTGCTGAGGGGTGAGAGGAAGGCTTAACTCAGCACAGTTGTCACTGTGCAGAAGCAATGACTGCTTTCCTGTATCCTGTGTGCAGTGGTGTGCAGTTGGTTTTAACAGTATTTGCTTTGGAAACTGAAGTCATCAAAAACCCAGCAAGATACAAGCACACGGATCTTTGAATCCACTGATCTTGGGGCATACTGTGGAGGGGCAGAGCCCTGCATAGACAAAGGGAAGTCAGATTCTTAAGGGGCTCCAACAGGATCAGTGGTGGTGCTTTTTAATGAAATGAAAAGTACGTACACACACACACACACACACACACACACACACACAAATGCTGTGCATGGTGGCGCACGCCTTTAATCCTAGCATTTGAGTGGCTGAGGCAGGCAGATTTCTGAACTCAGGGCTAGCCTGGTTTGCGAAGTGACTTCCGCACAGGGATGCACGAGAGAGAGAGAGAGAGAGAGAGAGAGAGAGAGAGAGAGAGAGAGAGAGAGAGGCAGAGAGAGGCAGAGAGAAGAAAGAAGGAAGGAAAAGTAGCTCACACAGTTGTTGCTGGAAGGAAGAGAAAAGACAAAGCAAATGTTCCTTGTATCCATTTGAAGAAGGAAACAATAAGCCGAGGGGGTGGGGAGATGGCGGAGTGGTTAAGACGACAGTGGTCCCTCTCCCCGAGGACCTAGGTTTGTTTCCCAGCACCCCATCTGGGTGCTCACAACCATCTGTCACTTCCATACACATGCATACATATATACATGCACACACACACATAAAATAAAAATTAAAAATAAATCTTAAAACAAAATACTAGCTCATCAGCTCTTACTTTTTGTTTTATTTGTTTTTTCTTTCGAGACGGGGTTTCTCTGTGTAGCCCTGGCTGTCCTGGAACTCACTCTGTAGACCAGGCTGGCTTGGAACTCAGAAATCCTCCTGCCTCTGCCTCCCAAGTGCTGGGATTAAAGGCGTGCGCCACCACTGCCTGGCTGGGTTTTTTTTTTTTTTTTTTGTCATTATCAGCTCTTAACCAAAGACTGCAAAAGAACAAACTTTGTAGAAGCTGCCATTAGCTCCTGGGGTTTGAAAAGAAGACACTTGGTTGCCTGAATGTTCACCCTCTCACATGTACAGCTGGAGTAACAACAACACACACACACACACACACACACATCTCACTACGACATTCCTGTGGAGATGAATGGTTTATCAGAGCCAGAAAAAAGATAGTGGGGGTCGGGAGTTTTTGGGTTTAGACCCCCAGACAAAGGACTGAGGTGCATCTTTTACATTCCAAAGCAGACCTGACCTCCAGGTTCTCCTGGCATCCCTCAGACCCTACCTGGCATACCTGCCCCCAACCCTCTCCCTCTCCCTCTCCCTCTCCCTTTCCCTCTCCCTCCGCCCTCTCTCTTTCTCTTTCTCTTCCTCTACTCCCTTCTCAACTCCCCTTCCTATTCCCTAAGTAAACTCTGTTCTATGTTCTATTCTGTACCCACTGTATGGCTGGTCCCTCAGGGGAAGGGATGCCTCAGCATAAGCCTGCATAACCTCTTCCACCTTACCATACCATGCTCTGTAAAACATATCCTGGCTCCCTTTTTATAAAACACAACACCTTCCTTGCATCCAGCAGAAAAACACATCTGAGCTGTGACTAGGGGAAGGGTGTGGGATGGCCAGGCAAACAACTTCTGTCGTTATTGTTACTATTGTTAATATTGAACACAGAGTCTCATGTAGTCTAGGCTGGCTTTAAGCTCTCTATGTAGCTGAGGAGACTGAACACAGGAATGGGTGTGTGCTAGGCAAGCACTGTATCCATTGAGTTACACCCCAACCCCAGGAAGTAGCTTTCATCACTCCAAGTCAGTAGATGGGGCTTGGCATGCTCTAGCTCCAGAAAAAGCTAAACATTCAAACTACCACATACATTTTCTATTGTAAAAAGCCAAAGATTTTTTGATCACCTTGCAATCCTGCCACTAAGATCCTTGTTATTTCTGATGCCAGACAGAAAGTCCTCAGGACATCATCCTTGTGAGATGCTGTCTGGAAATTCAGGTTGTATTCTGAGATCAGGGCCCATTCCCTTGCAGGGTACGCTTCTCCTTCAATGCAACTTTGTTCTGCATAGTGAGCCATCAGCTCTATGCCAGACTCAGAGAGACACAAATCACACCATCGTCAGTACCCATGGCTGCTGTAGCTCATCACCAAGTACCCAGCGATATAAAAAACAGGGATCCGTTCTTGGGATTCTTGATCTCATTAATAAAAGAATTTAGTAATATATTCAAATGGAAACACAAGGAAAATCATTAGAGTTTAAAGATAAAAACAGCAGCTCAGCAAGCTGGAAACCCCAGCAGGCGCCCAGAGAAGAACAGAGAAGGAACAGACCGTGCCATTCTAACCAGCGTGGGAGGTCAGGTCCATGGAGGCAGGCACTGTATGGCAGGAAGTGAAGTTGTAGAGAAGAATGGAGCCCAAGGCTCCAGAAAATGTACGATTAGAAAAAAGATAGAAAGTAGACAGTTGGCTATTTAGAAGCCACATGGCCGCCATCCTGCAAGCTACTGTGCTAGGGGGCAGGAATTCTGGGAAGGATAGGTACATTATCTCATTAAAGGGATGATTGTTCTGCCTATCTCTTCAGCATGGCCTAAGGTAATTCTGCCTTTCTAGGGATGACCCCTAAGGCAGGTCGTTCTTCAGCTTAACTGGAAAGTTAGGTCTGTACCCAAGCCATTGATTTCATCCTCTTGCCTAAGAGGAAATGGTTTTTCCTTAATGAACCTTATTGTTGCAGTGTCACCAGCTCCTTTTAAACATCACAGTTTCTCTCTTCCTTCTGTGGAGGCCAGAAGTCCAAGGTCAAGTTCTCAGCCCACTGAGTTCCTTCTGGAGGCTCTTAGGGAGCCTCAGCTCTGGGCTGTGCAGCCTCTGGTGGCTTCAGAGATCTGTGGCATTGTTTTGAATCTGTGGCTGTTTTGTATCTTTCTGTGTTCCTGTTGTCACGGAGTGTTGTCCTCTCTGTATATGCCTGTCTTCAAGTGTGATGACTGAAACAGATGTTTGGAAACAGCTTTTGTTAAAAAGCATTGGCTCCCCCCCACGGCCACCCCCACCAGTTGGCTGATAGAGTGCCTTGGTTGTAAAACAGGATTCCAATGGATTATAGATGATTTTAATCAACCTTTATCAATCAGCTAGAAAGAAAAGTGTGTTGGGATAGCCTGCCTCCTAGAATAGTCTGTCTCATTTAGGGCAGTTTTGGGAAGGAAGATACAATTTCCTCTTTCCTAAAGTTCCTCAGCCCACCCTCATAAAGATTCCCGCTAGCTCCCCCTCCCCCAGACCCCTCAATTTCCCACGGGAGAGAGGCTGACCTTCACAGTGTGCTAATAAACACAGTCTCATCAATCGAAGGTCAGATGCTGGTTTCTTTATGCCTTCTGTTTCTTTATGCTACCTCAGAAATCTAACACTGGCATCCCTGCCTTCAATTTGTGTCTATTTTATTTACTTTGGTGGAAGCTAGAGAGGTTAAGTCATCGTTCTTAACCCTTCCTCAAGTCACCATGGATTCAGAGACAACAGAATCTCATAGCACAGACCACCCTAGCCTAGATATTTACAATGAGTAGACTGTACCAAGGCACTGAAGAGATCTTCTCCTGAGAGCAACATTGGCCCCTCAAACGATGCTGTTTAGAAGATCGTCTTTGGACCACTCTGCAGAATCAGCGTCGAGGCAGCGAGCAGACCATAGCTAATACAGAACTGCTTCATTAGGCAGTGTTCCTCCAATCCCACCCACCGTGATCCTTTATTTACTTAAAGCTAAAGCTTATGCCAGTACTCAAAGACAGCCTTAGGGGTCTCTGTACCCCTTCCTCTTCTCTTCCTAATGTGGCCACATTTGTTGAGGTTTGGACTGTTGCTATGTATTGTAATGATAAATACTGGCCCTCACGTTCTGGCTGACCCCAGGGGTGAAGAGATCCTTATATACACCAAATGATGCTCTGTAACCTTGTTTCTTAATTTAAAACTATTGGTTGAATAAAGATGCCTACAGCCTGTTGTTGGGCAAGAGAGAAGTAGGCAGTGCTTCAGTAGGCAATGTTTCTGTGGACTGGCCATCAGTCCCAGGTTTGGTGTCTGAGGCAGAGACCATGGGGGAAGAGAGAGGAGGGGAAGAGAAGACACCACGGGATAGGTGAATTGTGAGAACATGGCCATCAGGGCTGGCCAGTTTGAGTAAGAGTGGCCCAGGCAGAACTTGGCAAGTTATATATCTGAGTTATTGGCAGGGAAGTAGACAAACTAGCACAGAGGGTTGATATCGGCCAGCTCTAATGCTTTAAGGCTTATTACAAAGTTTTTATATATTTTATTTGGGAACTAAATGATCTAAGATAGGGTAGAAGCCCCCAGTTAATTTATATACAACAACATTGAACACATCACCCTCTCTATTTTCCAAAATGATTTGTCTCTCTAATTATCATAGTAGAGATGGGTGGCTGGGTCTCCCTGTTGGGACTGCTGGAGCTAGGAATTCCAGTTATATGATGAGGGGATTGGGCTTATGTCCCCCCCCTCCTTAGATCCAGGATGACCTTATTTCAATTTATTACATGTGTAATAATCCCCCCAAATGCTCATCCTAGGCCCCGGTGGACAGGTGTCTTTGGGGAGGGGGAAGTATTATCTAGGCTAGTCATCATGATTCTTCTATATATCAAGACAGCATTCCTTCACATTTCTAATGATTGTTTGAGTGACTGCAAGTGTAATTTTCTTAAAGAATAGACTGTGATCCAACTCTCTATACTGCAAAGACTGCCTGTGGCTCAGCCACAAACCTGAAAGGAAATAATAAGCTAACTGTTGTGCAGCTCATTTGTGGGACTGGATTAAATATCGAGGACCAGCCTGGGAGCCCAGAAGGGTGGCGCTAGCTTCTGTTCTTGATGGGAGGAGAAAGAAGGCAGGCTTGAGCTGAGGTAGAAAGATCTGGAAATAGACAAGCTCAGATACTGGGGATATGAGAAATCAGGGAATAACTATGACTTCCCAAAGGTCAGGCTCCTCTGTGCGTTTGTCCTTTGGGGTCTGTAGGGCTCAGTTGCAGGAACAATTCTGTGTGAAGTTTAGGGAATCTCAACCCTACCTGCCTTGGGCAAGAAAAGCCTATTTTAAGTCAGTTGGGCAAGCTCTCTTAACCTTCATGTCTCCTTTGCCCATCTAAATTGAACCCTGCCTTTTTCCTATTGCTAGTCTTGGTACCTAATTGATAGTTCTGGCTAAAGCTTTGTGCATAGTTTAATGTGTAGCTCAGGTTGGCCTTGAACTCTTGATTTTCCTCAGCCACTAGTGAGCTAGGATTACAGACAAGGAGTTTGTTGGTCCATATAGCATCTTTTACTTCATCTTCATGTTTTCTGTCCTTGGCCACATTCTAGCATATTCTGCTACTCCTGCCTCTGCACTGGCCCTGCAGCCTTCCATGGAAAGCCCTTCCTGAGAGGCAGCCACAGCAGAAATCATGAAGGAAGGAAGTCTGGTCAGGCCCTTCTAGCACATGGCCAACTCAACTCTTATTTCTTTTCTATTTCTTTCTGGCGTTCCTCTCAAAAATGATCTTTCTTTCCTTTAGAGCATGTCTTTTTTTTTTACACTAAGGCTCACATGGGAAGAGTTTGTTTAGCTTGCAGTGGTACAGGGGTATGAACTGTTTGTGTAGTGATTCATGGACTGCTGATGGGCACAGGGCCGGGACAGGGAGTGTTAGATTGGAGACCAAGCCATACGTTTTGTTGCTGATGAGAGGTGATGCCAATCCAACGCATCAGAATAGTCTTAATAGCAGGCTTCTTTGGTTTGGTGGTTTGATTTTCTGCAAGGAGCACTCTTATGTCTGTAAGGGAAAGAGGAGTTGGAAACACCAGAGAGCAAATATGTGTAGGTCAGGATGATGGTTGAGTTTAGTCTAGAAGCACTGGCTCATTTCGTTCAAGGATGCTTAAGAAGCCCTGAAGGTCCTAAACAAATGAGGCACACAGTTCTAACAGATTATCTTGTCTACCTCCAACTTCATTTCATGCATTTTATCCCGGAAAACTGGGCTTCAGGGAATTCCATAATATCCAGGTTTACTGTTTTCTGAAACTCAAACATCAACATTAAATGGATCTTGTGTTTCTGAAAGCTGACACAGAGATAGGATAGAAAGAGGTTGTATACAGTTATAATAAGAACCCTGGATTAGACATAACCCGAAGTCCCCAGCCATTAGCCATGTTACCTCAGATCTGCTTGATTGGAGCATCCAAGGTTTCTGGAAAACTAAAGAGTGTAACAAGGTCTTCCTAAGGTACTGTAGGTGGAGAATCTCTAAGTAAGGAACATGGCTTGGAATCATGGTTGCAGGATAGATATGCTAACAGCAGCAGATGGGACCTTTGAGAATATCCCAGATTGGGATCTCTCTCTAGTAGACAACAAGCAAACTGCTTCCTGTTGAAGTCAGATGTGATTTTTTTTCCCCTCACATCTTAAGGATCATCTAGAAGGCCATATTGGCTACTTTGTCTTGTTACTGTGACAAAATAGCAGACAAGAACAACCTAGGGAAGGGGGGTTTATTCTGGCTCACAATTCAAAGGGCTATAGTCCACCACGGCTGTGGAAGGCAAATGGTAGAAAACAGAGGCAGCTAGTCCCGTTCCATTCAAAGTCAAAAAGAGATGAATGCTGAAGCCCTGTTCCCTTCTCTCTTCAGTCAGGGACCCCAGCCCATGGAACAGTGTGGCCCACATTTAGAGAGGATCCTTCTACTTCCACAAACCTAACTTAGAAACTCCCTCACAGAAACACTCAGAGGTTGGTTTCCATGGTGATTCTAAATCCTGTTGATTTGTCAATCAAAACTAATCATCAGAGAGGGTCGATTGTATGTGTTTCCTGCAGCTGTTAGAATCACCAGCCTACTGGTAAAAAGCAATAGCAAGTTGTTTTCTTAACAGCTCTGGAGGCCAAGAGTCAAAAATCCACTTCACTGGGCCAAAATCAAGGTGCAGACAGTGCTACCTTCTCTCCTGTAGCTCTAGGGAAGAACCCATTCTTTGCTTCATTCAGCTTCTAGGGGTTCTGACATTCCTTGGCTTCTGACTACACCCATTTCTGCCACTATGAGCTTATCACCATCTCCATCTGTTAAAGCCACCCACCTCTCTTTCCTAAGGACTTTGTGGTTGCCTTTAAGAACTACATGATGGCCCCGGAGAGATGGCTCAGTAGTTAAGAGTACTAGCTGTTCTTCCAGTGGACCCGGATTCGATTCCCAGTACCCATGGGCAGCTCACAATCTTCTATAGCTCTAGTTCTAAGAGACCCATTCCATATCTGCTTCTGACCCCTATCAACACACACACACACACACACACACACAGAAAGAGAGAGAGAGAATAAATAAATAAATAAATAAATAAATGTATGTTTTAAAAATTAACTGCTTTGGCAATATTCCTAGTGTGAAATTCTAGACTTAATCCACCAGCAAAGATCCTTCCATCTAGGAAGCACTGTAGGGTTCTAATTTGTCCTTGATTCCTTTGCAGGTCTATCATCATTGTTTTATGTGAGTTAGTGGTTTCAATATGCATTTGTTGTTTTTTGAATGGTGTTGCTTCAAGTGCTCTTTGCATCAGTTGGGTAGGATTGTCACGTACCAATGGCTATGACATCTGGACAGGAAACAAACAACAGGCAGAGATTGCCAGGAACCTGGAGCCATTGGCATCTGCTTGGCTTCGCTCCATCTTTGCTGTTTACGGTTCTTGCTTGGCTGGAGCTGTGGCTGGGGGATATAACTTGCAGCCTTTAGATAGGAAAAGCTTTCGACTCTGGCAGTGAGAAACTCCCCAGTCAGCATGGATTTTGCTGTTATCATTTTTGTTTTTTCTTTATTGTGATTGTTTTCCACAGCTAATTTAAACATAGTATGTCAAGAAATATTGCCCCAAACCTTTCTGTCAGGAGTGTCTAAGTTATGATTTTTATTAAATAGGTTTGAGGACCGGACATTTCACCTTGGAGCCCCAGCCACACAGCACTTAGAAGCTCATCGCTTCCCTCTCTGCACAGATGTCATGAGTGTCTTTGATGTGTAAGAATATACACATGCCTGCTACCCACAAGAGCGCACATCCAAACTAAAGAAAAAAACACCGCTGTTATCAAAATGTGTGCTTCACATTTATAAAATAGTTTGTATTGCCTTGAGATGTGATAAATATTTCTGGTAAAAAAAAAAAAAATGCAACTCTCCTCCTAACCTTGTAAGTAATAGTGGCATTTGTTCCAGCTGCTGAAACACGACTGTTTCTGCAACTCCTCAATCAGCACAAATAGATCCTTAGTCACTCATAGCTCTGCAACGTCTTGCCGGCTCCCGCTCTATCACTGTAAGAGAAAGGGAGAAAAATCGCAGTAAAATTTATATGAATCCATAATAAGGGTTTTTTATTGTTTTGTTAGAATTCAAACGGCCCCTTGAAGCTATGAGACTAGCAAGTGAATTTGAGAAGTGCAAGATCGGAGAAAGAACCCCCGCAATCAGCCAGAGGCAAGGCAGAAAGTTGAGCAGTCACTCATTGTGGGTGCGGACGTGGATGTTTCAGGGGGTGCTGAGTTGGAGTTTGAGACCCATGTTGGAATGTTTTCAGTTACTGAAAATCTTTCTTTTGTATTATAAATTCCTCACAGTGGGGAAAAAACAAAACAAAACAAAACTCAGTCACCCACAAGCCAAACTCTTCTAAGTCTCCCCTCATCTACTGGGGTTCCAGTGCAGATGGCCATGCCTTCCCAGTCTTCCGATCTTTTCTGATCCAGCTCAAAAGTTGCTCTGCTGAGTAGGGCATGAGCTATGTCCCCCTTGGCCATGCACTCTGTACGATCCTGTCTTTTCTCGACAGTTTGTATGGTAAGCATGAGATTACTTTTTGTCTGTTTGTTTGGCATACTGGTTTATTTGCCCAAATCTATCTTTTCTCTAGATTGAACTTATGTTATGAGTGGGGACACACACACACACACACACACACACACACACATCTTAGAGTTTCATTGCAGTGAAGAAACACCATGATCAAGGCATCTCTTATGCAGACAAACATTTAATTGGGGCTGTCTTACAGTTTCAGACGTTTAGTCCATTACCATCATGGCAGGAAGCATGGCAGTGTGCAGCAGACATGGTACTGAAGGAGCCAAGAGTTCTACATCTTGATCCACAGGCTTCCGAAGGCAGCCAGGAGGAGGCTCTGATTCCACATTGGGTGTAGCGTGAGCTTATATATGAGACCTCAAATCCCACCCCCACAGTGACACACTTCCTCCAACAAGGCCACACCTCCTAATAGTGTCACTCCCTTTGAGCCAAGCATTCAAACACATGAATAAATGGGGCCAAATCTATTCAAACTGCCACAATATATGATAAGCATAAAATAACTATTCACATAACTGCATGAACACAACGATTTTGTACCAAAAAGATGTAGAAGGGCCTAGCCCACTACGGGAGGCACCACCTCTGAGCAGGTGGTCCTAGACTCTATAAGAAAGCAGGCTGAACAAACCAGGAGCAGGCCAATAAGAAGCCTTCCTCCATGGCCTCTGCCTCAGATTCTTGCCTTGAGTTCTTGCCCTGAGTTTCATTTATGATGGCCTGTAATCTGTAAGCTGAATTAGCCCTTTTCTCCCCAAGTTGCTGTCTGCAGTGGTGTTTATCACATCAATAGAAAGCTAACTAAGACATCAGGGAAGCCCTTCACATTTTCTCCTCACCGAGGAAGCTGGTCTTTATTCTATCTATAGATCAGCCTCAACTGGAAAGACCTTGTTGGGTCTTGAACTCTTTGTTTTGTATGAAGTCATTTTAATCCCTAGCTTTCTACAATTGTTGTTATTATTATCTCTCATTATTATAATTTTGATACTGGTCCCAGTACCACTCTGAAGTCTTGACTAGTCTGGAACTCACTATGTAGACCAGGCTATCCACAAAGGCCCACCTGCCTCTTACTTCTGAGTGCCGGGATGAAAGGTGGGTACCACTCTACCTGGATTACTTGTTTTCAAAGCATTACCTATTCATAGTTTTAACAAGGTGTTGTAAATGGTGGGTGTCTAGAAGAGTGGGCCTTGGGGAAAGTTAGGCAGATGAACTCCTGGCTAGCTATGAACCAGGTAGCCAGAAAGGGTGGCCTTGATGGCCGAGGCAGATGCTTCACTTCCGAGGCAGATGCTTCACTTCCCTTTTGCCCTTGAGGGCTACTCCTAGGATTCTGCTGGTCTAGGTGCCATATGGACAAGGGAGACCTGAACTCTCTGCAGCTCCCAAATTGCCAAGAGAAGAGACAACCTAAACATCCCAGCTCATGGCAGAGGCTAAGTCCAAGCATGCCTCCCAAAAATTCTGTTGTTCAAGGTCTGATCAGCTAATGCTGTCAGGCTGAGGGTAGGATGGGGTGGGGAGCAACAGTGACACTCCACACTGTCCTTACTCCCTGTGGTCATGTAACCTTCCTGAGCCAGAACTGGTGTGTTAGTGGGGCTGCCGGGCATCTGGAGGAAGTGGGGGAGCATTCAGCTTCTCGTCCAGCTCCCCTCTTCTTTGTCCAGAAATAGGCACACAATGAGGAAGTCGTCTGATTCCAAATGGCAACTGTCCCAGAAAAGCAGGTGCCCCACATGAGAGCTGCTGCGCACATGCAGTGACAACACTTTCCATTCAGGGCTCGGGAGCCTTGCTTGGTTTATAAAAGGCTGAGAGAATCCAAATGGGGAAAGAGAGCCATTGGAAAAATTGCCTTTGTTCTAAAGAAAACCCAAAGGAAGCAGGCCCTGGACACTCCGTTTTGGAAGGACTGAGCCTGCAAGGCAGCCTGATCTACTGTCTGCTAGGCAAGTAGGTGGTCGGAGTGTAGACAAGGCCTTGTTAGAAAGCAGGCTGAGGTGTTTTGGTGAAGACTTGTCTTTTCCTGTCTTATCAGCTGTGGCCCACAGAGAGCCACCGGATGGTCACTGGATGCCCACTTTGGGGACATTAGTTATTTTTCTCATTGTTGTGACCAAATTAACTGACAAGAAACAACTTGAAGGAGAGATTGGTTCTGGCTCACAGCTCAAGAGACACACTCCATCATGGAGGGGAGGAACATAGAGGGGCGAGAACTTGCTCCCCTCTCTGGGGGTCAGGAATCAAAGAAACCTAGGTGCCCATCCAGATTCTCCTGGTTTCCATTCTGTTCAACCTGAGACACTATCCTAGAGCATGGTGCTCCCTACACTCAGGGTGGGTATTCTCTCATCAGTTAAGCCTCTCTGGAGATACCTTTGTGGGCAAGCCCAGAGCTTTGTCTCCTTGGGGACTCTAAAGTCTGTCAAGGTGACAGTGTAGATAGATCATCACATGCTGGAAGGAGCAAGAGCTGTGACCAGAGTCTGTTTCAAGACAGAAGTCCCTAAGGCAGGTGAACTCCAGTTGAGCTAAGTCACCTGGGGTCCTGGATAAGGTGGGCCTGAAACAGAAGACAGAGGAAGAAGGGTGGAGGAAGATGAGTGGCCACAGCAATCTGATGCTGTTGGTCAATCTGTTACACGGGCAGAGCAGAATTTACAAGGGTAGAGCTCTCCTCCCCTCCTCTCCCTCCCCCCTCCTCCTCTCCCCGCCCTTCCCCTTCCTTCTCCCATCTTCTCTTCTTACTCTCCTCTCTTCTTTCTTCTCCTCTCCCTCTGTCAGAAAGAGCAGCCCTAGGTGCCCATGGCGCTGGCTGGTCACACTGTGAGGTCTTAGCTTGCTTCTGTTTCACACTTCCTTCTGCCATTCCTGAGGGACCTGGATCATCAATCTCACCCATGGGAGCAGAGAGTCTGAGTCAGGCCCAGTCAGGGAGGCAGCTGGAGTCAGAAGACCACAGAACTACTGGTTCCCCCATTCCAGGGAGGCACTGAGTGGTGGTCTTTTTTGCTTCTCCCAGGGTATGTAAAGATCTCAAGGGGAAGCAACAGATTACCTCTCTCTTTCTCACTCTCTTCCTCTTTCCTTCCTTCCTGCAGTCTTCCCTCATCCATTCTTTCCTTCCTTCCCTTGCCCCCTCTAGACACACACACACACACACACACACACACACACACACACACACACACACATTGAGCACTATTCCAGGCAGCTAGGATACAGCTCTCAAGTAAATCCTTACCCCTGCAATCTGTCCTCTGAAAGGAAGGGACAAGTACTATTATGGTCTATTACAATATCAGTGAGCACCCAGGTAAAAAGTACTGGTCATCCCAGTACTGGGAAAGCAGAGAGCATCCATCCCTAGGACTTGCTGGCCAGTCAGCCTTGCCTGATTGGTGAGTTCCATGGCCAATGAAAGACTCTGACTCAAAATATAAGGTGGGGAGCAACTGAGGAAGACATACCACTGATTTCTGCTCTCTACATGCGTGTGCATGCTCTCTCTCTCTCTCTCTCTCTCTCTCTCTCTCTCTCTCTCTCCCTCTCTCTCTTTTAGATTCAGATCCAAAATAGAATTTGAACTGCACTTTGATCTCAAGCATGTAATATATATATACCAAGTAAAAAAGATTGTGGCATTGTGGTTGTGGCAAGGTTGTGGAAGAATTTGGCACTATGTTTTCTGGGGACATTGAATGGTGAAATTGGGTCTGGCATGAGTGAAGTCTGCAGCTTCCAGGTCTCAGGTTCTTCCTCGCAGCCTGTTTCTTTCCATCTCTGTAAGTGTTGACTGAGCTGGGTGTACTGAACAGCAGTTGGCTATATTAACTCAAGCTTGCAAAAAACAAAAAAAACCAAAAAGGAAGTAAGAGGGTGTGCCAACTCTTCTTAAGATGCGGAGGAAGCTCCCAGACTAGAAAGCAGAAAAGGGGCCACTGAGGTGGGATGGGGAGGGCAGAGTGAGGGGAGATGAGGAGTGGATTGCCCCCAGGAGACACTGAAGAAACATTTGGGAAGTGTGTGTGTGTGATATGTGTATGTGTGTATGTCTGTGTGATGTGTGTTTGTGTGTGTGCATGTCTGTGTGATGTGTGTGATATGTGTTTGTGTGTATGTCTGTGTGATGTGTGTGTGTGTGATGTGTGTGTGATGTATGTTTGTGTGTGTGATGTATGTTTGTGTGTGT
>JADRCH010000116.1:450782-494120 GCA_019843965.1 Rhynchomys soricoides | reverse complement strand
ATCTATCTATCTATCTATCTATCTATCTATCTATCTATCTATCTATCCATTATCGATTTATCTTCCTATTTACCTATCATCTATCAATCAATCAATCAATCAATCATCTATCTATTCATCCATCTAACCTCTATCTACCTATCAATCATCTATCTATCTGTCTGTCTGTCTATCACATGTCTATCTACCTGTCTACACGCCCTGCTGGCTCTATCTGAGCCCTTCGTTTGCATGAAGTGTCATCCAAGCCCATGTTTCATGCCCCTGAGTAGTCTATAGTATTTTTTAGGCACACCGTCCGCCTCTCTGTGCATACTGTCTCCCACTAAAGCTGGCTTCCCCCCTTCACGCTCCTGCTTTCTGCTCTCTCCCCCTCCCCCATGGGCCACTATGTAATCCCTATATTATGATCACTAGTAATTGAGTTTGTCATAAAAGAGTGGTTCCGTCAGTCATTATCCAATGTCTTTTTTGTGCCCCATGGATTTTTCTTGCCAAGCACACTAGAATCTTCCAACTCACTCTATCTACCTTAGCATTTCTTTCATGGGAGAAAAATAATGTCCTATTGCTTAAGCCGTTGCAATCTGGAGTGTGCTCCTACTTGCAATCTAACTCATCCCTCTGGCCTAATTTTTTTATTTTTATGTTTTTCAACCCTGAAACTGCTAGAATGTGAGCATCCCCAGGGTGATAAGGCAAAAACCAGAGGGAAGTAGTACTTGTGAAAGCCATCGGCAAGCTCTGACGCACAGCACTAAAGAGAAGGAGGGACATCGTCACTACACAACCATCTCCGGAAGGGGAAGGGGAGGTTCAAGGTCTCGTGGGACCTTTCAAGAAGCATCATGAAACTTATGGCCTTGTCATGCTGGTCCTTGGCATCCCACATGCCTCGCACTATGCCCTTTGGCCATGAAGCTCCATGACCCAGAATTCTGTCCTGTCTCACTGAGATTCTGACCTTTCCCACAAAGTGCATCCTGTCCACCCAATGCCAGGACTGCAGGCAGGCTAGCGGCATGCTTTTCTGTAGTCAGAGGGAGCAGTTTAACTCAGGGATGGGCTGTGGGGACTGACGTTCATAGGAGGGACCAGCTTATTGCTCTGTAGCTGAGCGGTGCCCTTATTTCTGGATCCTGCCTCCTTCCTGCCAACCCTCCTGCCTCCATTTGCTCTGGTCTGAGGCTTTGCTTCTATGGACCCTCCATACCCTAGCTGACTGATTATTTCTGTTTCATTATGTGGGTACTTGACTCAGCCATGAAGTCAGCTATCACCTAGAATGGTGGTCCTCAACCTTCCTAACACTGTGGTGACTCCCAACCATAAAATTATATTCATTGCTACTTTATAACTGCAATTTTGCTACTGTTATGAACTGTAATGTAAATATCTATGACTTACAGAGGTCTTTCAGGGGTCATGACCCACAGGTTGAGAACCACTGACCTAGAATGATAGTTCAGAGAGGTATTTTGAGATGTGCTTAACACTGAATTTGGTTGAGTTTCAATGAATCCGATGACATTCTGTGACTGAGACCCTTGATGAGCAGTCTACATCCAGATGGCCTTTGGATGTGAGCTCACAAATCTGTTCTTCCCTTGATCTCTAACCTGACTCTCTCCCTATAAAATCTAGGTATGATTTTCGCAGAAACTAAGGAAACTTGAATAAACAGACGTTCCAATCAATAGCAACAGGTCAACACTTACTCTTCACGTGTGACAATGAACCACACTAGCATAAGATGTTAACCACAGGGTGGGGTTGAGGGAATTGCATGAGGCTATAAAGTCTCTTCACGGTATCTGTGATTTTTCTGAACATCTAAGAGTGTTCTAAAAGAAAAGTTTATTATGAAAACATTGGTCTCCATCCTGGTTGCTGTTGTTGTTGTTGATGCTGCTGCTGCTGCTGATGTTGTTGTTGATGCTGCTGCTGCTGCTGCTGATGTTGATGTTGTCATTATTAACATTTTGTCAACTTCACAGAAGCTTGAGTCATCTGAAAAGAGGGAGCCACAACTGAAAATACTTCACCAGATTGGTCTCTAGGCAAGACTGTGAGGGTAGTTTCTTGATTAATGATTGGTGTGGAAGGGCTCAGGACCCTAGGTGGAGTCAGCCCTAGACAGGTAGTCACGTGTGTATCATTCCCCAGGCCCTGACACTCAGTATGGTTTTGTATTTAAGCCTCAGGTCTCATAGTCCTATGCTGCGTGCTTAAGGCTCTAGCACAGACATCATCAGCCATTTTTATGTAGCCAGAGGCATAATGACTTCGCAAAATGCCAGGCCTAGAAATGTATCTCCTAGTGTTTTCAAAGCCATTAACCTTTTCTACAGAAGAAGAACAATGAAAGTTTGCTTATAATTGTCTTCAAGCCAGCTGTGCCATCTCTTTCACCTTTGACCCATTTCCCTTCTGAGGAATCAACCTTATCACTTTGATACCCTTCATATAAAGAAGTAAACTCAGGTATTCAAGCAACAGGGTTCATGCTTAGGTTCATGATGCCAGGTGGATGGATGATGGTGGATGGGAAACAGACAGGACAGATGGAGGGAAGGGATGATGGCTTGCCACTGGAGATGCCATTCTTCGCTAGTCAAGGTTACCACCCTGAATGGCAGTGCTCTTGTTGTGGAAACCAAAGTTCCCCAGTGGGCTTCAGGAACTGTTGATCAGTGGATGGAGAGATGGCTCTGGTGTAAAAGCTCGTACTGTTCTTATGGAGGATCCAGTCAGTTACCAGTGTCCACAGTACTTAATACTTTAGCTCCAGGTTTTGGTTTATGTGTGGGGGTAAATTCTTGCCTACCACTATATTTACATGGAAGTCAGAGGGCAGCTTGAGGGAGTTGATTCTCGCCCTGCTCCACCTGGGTGTCTGAGATCAAACTCAGGGCATCAGACTTGGTGGCAAGTGACCTTATCTGCTGAGTCACTTTGCCAGCCCTGAATTTTCCCCTTATCTCTGGCTCTGGCACCTCCCCAAGACTACAGATCAAGTGTTTGTATACACTCTTGATGCCTCCGCAGAAGCCAATAGCATTCTCAAGCTTGATAATGCCCAGACAGCTGCTGATGCTTCTCTCATGATTCTGCCCCTTCACTTACACTGATCACTTTCTTTCTACGCCGGAAGATCCTAACACATTCTTCTCCAAAATATTCACAAAGTCATCTACCTCTGTCTCCACCATGGCCGTCTTGGTTGGAGGCACAACAGGTCAACACCAGTTTCCTGGTAATATCTGGTCCCCCTGTATTGATCTGTTTCCATTGAAATGGAGTCCTACATTGTAGCCACTTGTGGGACCTTGGGATGAAGTCATGAAAGTCTGCAGTGTAAACTTGGTAGATCTAAGGAACACAAACAAAATCCAAATGTCTGCCCCTGGCCTGGAGGTGACTGGATTTGGCTCCCCTTGGGGTTCACTGTATTCTTCTCTTCAGTCCTTTCTCTCTCCAGACTTATCTCTGGGCTCCCAGGATCCTTCCTTTTGGGGGCTTTTATATGGGCTCTTCTTTGTGTCTGGAACGTTCCATTTATATCCCAATCTATCTTGCAAGCATCTTTGTGTTCTGCTAAATGCAATCTGGTAGATGTCATCCCACAGAGCTCCATGCACAGCCCCTCTCCTTTGCTGGTCTTTTTTTCAGTCAGCAGCTGTTCGCTTATTAGCTGTTTCGTGGAATACAACAGAGGTTCAGATGGACTGAGGGCCTTTTCCAGAAGCCAAAGCAGAGTCTGGAAAAGTCATGTTGAACTGAGACTCTGTCTCAACTTCGGGAGATGAGGGTTAGTATTCATTGCCAATCTGACAGGATCTAGAATCGCCTCGGAGTCCAGCCTTTAGTCATGTTTGTGAGGGTTTTTTTTCAGATGAGGTAAATAGAGGCAGGAAGACCTAGTACAAATATGGATAGTGCCATCCCATGGCTTGGGGTTCTAGATTGAAGCAAAAAGGAGAAAATGAGCCGAGCACCAGCATTCATTTCTGTTTCCTGGCCATGGATAAAAGGTGATGAGCTGTCTCATACTCCTGACCCCATGCTTTCCCCGCCGAGATGGACAGGACCCTCAGACTGTGAAGCAAAATAAACCCTTAATCCCTTAATCTGCTTCTTGTCAGATATTTTGTCACAGCCATGAGAAAATTATTCAGTACAAATGGCTTCATAACTGTATTGTTTCATTGTGTTCAAATATGTTCGTAATAGAGCAGGGTTTGACGGTCCATATCAATAATCCTAGCAGCCAAGAAGCTGGCCAGGATTAGAGTCAGCAGATCAAGAATCCAAGGCTAACCTGAGATACACAGCAAGCTCAAGGCTGAGTCTTATAGCTAGACCCTGTCTCAAGTAACAGCAACATGACCAAGCAGACTAAAGTGTCTACGTGCCTCAGTCTCATTCCTCCCTCGGTCCTCAGCCTATGCCTTCATCCTCATCAAAGATGTTTCCTTGGTGAGATGAGAAGTGGTTTTCACTGTTTCTTGTGGGTGCCAGCAAACATGAGGAGTGAGGGGGATGTGGGCAGCATCAGCCTACAAGATAGCTGAAACTCTGATACCCAACTGAGATCTTTTATCAAAGCCATGAGCCCAGAGGAACCATTGCTTAGAACCATCTTAATTCTATACTTCAAACCTGAAAACTACTACTGCAGGGTGTTTGTGACCGACTCTTGGTATTTCCCATCATTCAGCTCATTTCCACCAATAGGTGCACAGTGTGGCTTTGAGGACATTACATGCTACTGTTGTACAGAAAAATCAATACCCCTGCTAAATTCCATGGAAAGGGAGAAAACCTCCCAAAGTTGCTCTAAGAAATGAAATATCACTCTCACCCGATTTAGCGGGACCCAGGTTCCAACTTGCTTCATAATTCGTCTTTTCTTGTTTTGAGTCTGGGTTTTGTTTTGTTTTAAATAATAAGACAATGGATGTTTAAGTCTTTTTTTTTTTTTTCTCAGCTAGCTACATTTGTCATTAATTACAACACTAGAAAAGGTTTACCTGTTTTCAACACAGAATGGTTACTTTCATTTAACTTCCCTTTAATGTCTTTGCCAGTGTCTCTTTCTTATTTTTGAGTCATCTGTAATAATTTGTTCAGTAAGGTGATCTGTCTGCTCATTATTGGAGTCCTTGTGCATCAGAGGCCATTTCCCTGACAGAAGAAAATGTGGTGTAGAACAATTTCTGATCCTTGGAAAAAATCAAATTATGTTGTGATTGCATTTATTATTCTGGTAAATCTCGGAGCTTCGTAACTCTTTAACTGCGAATCAATCTTCCCTCCATCCTACTTTTTCTCCTTAAAATATTATTTTGATGCTAAATTAAGTCACTCCAGGGATAGCTTATACAGCGGTGAAATGCATTAGCTGCCGTACCCGTGTCAATGTGCTTAGCGTTCTGTCTGAGTCATTTATCACATTAGCAACACAATATTGTGACATTTACTCAGCCTTCCATTTGTCTGGTATGCAGTGTATAGTGCTAATTAATTCATAGATAATACTGGCCACTTCCCATCTGTCTCTACTGCCGCCACTATCCTTGAGACAGAAGACCCTGCCAAAGACTTAGCTACTTCATTCATGGTTTTTTATTCATTTATATTTTGACCATGGCTTTGGGGTTGTCTCTGTCAGCAGCTAAACAGACTGAGGATATGCCATCCCCATGATTGCCTGCTATGGCCTCATCTCTTGCTTTTCAGTCAAGACTTGATGCTTGTAAGTGGTGCCAGGGAGACCATGTATGTGGTCATGTAGGACTTGGCCCAAGATCTAACCACACAACTGAAAGCCAACAATTTAGATTGTTCACACACAGAGATGTGTGATGCCCTTGATCTAGAGCCAGCATCCAGGAGTCTGGGTATCATCTACTTGTTGGGATAAGTTCTATCCCATTAGATTAACCTGAACTGGTCCTCAGCCAGTTTCCTGGAGTATCTGTCCTTCACCTCTACAGAGAACAGAATGGAAGCTTTTTATGTTAAGAAGTTATTGTAGGGGGCTGGAGAGATGGCTTAGCGGTTAAGAACACTGACTGCTCTTCTGAAGGTCCTGAGTTCAAATCCCAGCAACCATATGGTGGCTCACAACCATCTGTAATGAGATCTGACACCCTCTTGTGGTGTGTCTGAGGACAGCTACAACTTACATATAATAATAAATTAATCTTTTTTTTTAAAAAAAGAAGTTATTGTAATTTGTATAATTTACTTATGTTCTCCTTTTCTTTCCGGTTGTGGAAATCCTAGTCACTGAGTCCACACACCTTCCTCTGCCCTGACTAAAGTGAGCACAATGGGACCATCTCATAACAGCCATGTCTGTGGATCACCCCAGAGGGCTCAGGTTCCTCCTTCAATCTGGCTGGTAAAGGAACCTGCCTCTACTTAACAGAGTTGCTCTTGCTGCTGCTGTTGTTAGTGTTGTTATTGTTTCTCCTCCTCCTCCTCCTCCTCCTCCTCTTCTTCTCCTCCCCCTTCCCTCCTCCTCCTCCTCTTCTCCTCCTCCCCCTTCCCTCCTCCTCCTCCTCCTCTTCTCCTTCTCCTCCTCCTCTTCCTCCTCCTCCTCTTCTCCTTCTCCTCCTCCTCTTCCTCCTCCTCTTCCTCCTCCTCCTCTTCTCCTTCTCCTCTTCTTCCTCCTCCTCTTCCTCTTCTTCTCCCCCTCCTCCCCCTCCTCCTCCTCTTCCTCCTCCTCTTCTCCTTCTCCTCCTCCTCCTCTTCTTCTCCTCCTCCCCTCCTCCTCCTCTTCTCCTCCTCCCCTCCTTCTTCTCCTCCTCCTCCTCTTCTCCTTCTCCTCCTCTTCTCCTTCCCCTCCTCCTCCCCCTCCTCCTCCTCCTCTTCCTCCTCCTCTTCTCCTTCTCCTCCTCCTCTTCCTCCTCCTCTTCCTCCTCCTCCTCTTCTCCTTCTCCTCCTCTTCTTCTCCTCCCCTCCTTCTCCTCCTCCTCCTTCTCCTCCTCCTTCTTCTCCTCCTCCTCCTTCTCTTCCTCCTCCTCCTCCTCCCCTCCTCCTCCTCTTCCTCCTCCTCCTCTTCTCCTTCTCCTCCTCTTCTCCTCCTCCTTCTCCTCTTCCTCCTTTTCTCCTTCTCCTCCTCCTCCCCTCCTCCTCTTCCTCCTCCTCCTTCTCTTTTTTCTTCTTCCTTCTTTTTTGTTGTCTCCTACTCATTCTCCTCCTTCAGTTTTTGCCTTCACATCCTGAATGCTGAAATCAAAGGAGCATGCCACCATGCCTGGCTTCTTTTTTAAAAAATTTAAACTTAAAAAATGTTTTTTTGTTTTTTTTTATAATTTCATACTTGAGTATAGTATTCGCATAATTTCTGTCCCTTCCTCTCTCCTTTTCAACTCCTCCCCACTCTCTCAAACTCATGAGCTCATCTTTAATTTTATATACATATATATATAATATATTACATTACATATGTATTCTATCTCCTGCTGAGATGCCAGAGCAGTCACTGGACTGCTGAGTCCAGTGAGAACTGCACATATGTATGTATATGTGTTTAGGGACAAGCACCTGGGATTGCGTATCTCATCAGAAGCTTGTGACTGACTCACCCTCTCTCGGCAGCGTTTAGTTACCTACAGACTTTATCTAGGTGTGGGCCTTATAGGAGAAAGCAATCAATAGTCCTACCTGAGAGCTTTTGGATTATCTAGATCACCTTAAACTTCTGAGATCTGTTAGGGCTCAATACTGTGACTCCTATGACAAACCACAACTGAGACCAGCATGGCAAGATACCCCCTAGGCTACAATAGTGGCATTTATATCATGGGGTGATTCAGTTGGCTAAATCCATGGAGTTAGGAGGGGATTTGTGGTTGGTACTGTAAATGTAGCCAACTACTTCTGGCTGGGGAGACCATAGACCCTAAAGGAGAATCTATTACTGTCACTTTTCCTAAAGCAGTGGAATTCCTAGCTGTATCCTAAACATGGTCCCTTATCCCTACACCTCTGTGTCACCCTCACCCCTCATCAAAGATACTTTTCTTATAGCAGGTGGAGACTATTATACTGAAAGCCACAACAGACTGAGTTGTTTTTGTTTATCCCATTCACTGAGAAAGCTACATCTCTCGATGAACACCTGCCTCCAGGAGACTGAGGCAAACATATCTTCAGAGGCCAGCCCATTGCCTCTTGATTTCAAAACAAAAGGGTGGGGAAATCCAAGGGCCTGTATAGGGCACAGCGGGAAGGTCAGGCAGGCCCTGCTCATCCCATTTTACTGCCAAGAATTGAAATCCAATCAGTTCAGGAGTCAGAGAGCAGATGATCCACTGATGAAAGATCAGTGCCCCAGATCTTTGCTTCCCAAAGGCCCTCATGCCAGTAGCACCTGGGAACTTCCTACAAGCACGAAGAGATCCCAAGTTCATCGTCATGAACTACCTTTTCCTCCGGAGAGCTTTGGGATTGTCATCTTAAATCCCTGAGATTTGTTAGGGCCCTGTGGATACTAGGCAGTTCTAAACTCAGAAGGCAGGCAGGAGCCCAGATCCACATAACTAGTAAATTGCTTTGTTGAAGCACACAGGACCAGGTACATCTTGTGTGTTCATTCCAGAAGAAGAACAGGTGTGCTGTTACATCATGGGGAAGTTTGAATTCAACATGGCCTGAATGTCCTAATGATTTGCTCAAGATGCAGATCTTACCACACTACCATGAAGAAACTACTCACAGATAAGTTTCGAGTGACTTCAGGGATATTTAACTAGTAGCTTCAACACTCTGATAAATTAAAATTCTTTGCATCTTTTTTTTTTGGTCTTAGGACTTTTTATTCAAAGCCCTAGTTAAGGCTGGGTGGTAGATACTTAAATCTGCTTGAAATATAACACAAAAAACCATAGGCTGAGATAGAAAGTCTTGCAAAGCTAATAATCCTAGGGAGAACATTTGTGCAGGCTAGGTACTGCTGTGAATTTTCAGACTGGCTGGAGAATCATTTTAAACAAGAGAAAAAATGTGACAGCCTCATTTTATAACACCGGGTGACTGCACTCATTGTTCTTGTAGTTAATAATTAATTATTTTAAAATTAATCTTAGTGTTTTGAAAAGATAACTCTCTCTGTGTCTAGGTGTAAATACATGTGCCTGCAGGTATACGTGGCAGCCAGAGGGGTGTCTTCCTTAATAGTATGCCTTTTTTTTTTTTTTTAAAGACAGGGTCTCTCACTAAACCATGACCTTACCCATTTGCCTAGGTTAGCTGGGCAGTGTTGCAAGAAATATTAAATATAGTACCGGCACTTTCCCGCGATAATGCCGTCACTAACTCTCAGCCCTGGAGGCCTGGCCGGCCATGCACTGTCCAGCAATGGCTGACCTGCTTTTATCTTGTGGAGCTCTGACTCAGAACTCCATGATCTCTCGACCCAGCTCGCTAGGTTCCCACTGGTGGGTCGCTACCATGCCAGCTTCAAATCCCCCACGACATTTGTGGGGCACATCAGGCAAGCCCACACTTTGCCGCTGTACCTTTCTCTCTTGAACCCAGATGAGCCGCCACTAGAAGAAAAACTCCACACAAACTTAGCTTAGAAACAATGGTAACTCAATCTCTGGACACATCAACTAAAATCCTAATCTTGTAAGCCTAATTAAATCTAACTCCTCCGGAGGTGAATCCTGATGGATCTGCCATGATACCAGGAAACTCTAGCAGCTTCATCTTACCCTTTTTGCTGTCCCCGTTCCAAAAGCCCCCCCTTCCTTTGTCCAACCCGGAAGTCCTGCCTACTTGCCCAGTGATTGGCTCCTTTATTCATTAGGGGATTGGTTCACAAGAAGTCACCTGAATATGTGATTAACTCCTTGTCTGCAGCCCTGCCCAGGAGATTGGAATTAGCATCAAAATACAAACAGCCCCAGGGCTATCCATTGAGTCCCCAGAGCTTTATCTGTACTCCTACAGCACTTGGATTTTTGTGTAGATGCAAAAAAGGGGGATCCCACTCGGGCCCTCAAGCTTTGTCAAGCATGTTACTCATTGAGCTATCTCCTGGCTAGTCAGAGTGCTTACATACTTAAACCAGGTTCTGAGGAACCGAAGCTGATGTGAGCCATACATAACGCACACAAATTGTTGAACCAGCCGCAAAAAAGGTCCAAACTGGAAAGTAAAAAGGCATGATTCAGAACACAGCTAAGAACGAATTCATACTTTTGTTTCATTTATGTATTTATTTGTTTTGTGTCTCCCTCCACCATCGCGAAAGAGATTTAAGGGCCAAATTTCTGAAGACCAAGCTTTTCAGAATTGTGTCATTTGTATCCCTTTCCTAGAACAGGGGCTTCAGAAAAAAATGTGAACTATGCAGAGGAGAGCCAAGGAATGTGTGTGCCCCTTCGATGGACCTGCAGGTCAAAGGGAGACATCCCTGGAATCTGGCTTTGAAGACAGAAATCAGTGTGATGGATGAATGGCAGGAAACTTGAAAGGAAGCTAGGGCAGTGAGGCCAGGTTCCAGCAAGCCAGGGGCTTCCCCAGCCAGGGAGAGCCATAGCCTGATCTTAGATGGTGAATCAGCTGCTTCAAGCTGTTCTATGCCTCCTGTACCCAGGAGCTGGTACACGTGCCGAGATTTCACCACGGTGACATGCCTGGAAGTGGAAGTTCAGAGCATTGCAGGTGACTGAGCAAGGTCCTCAGCACTGGCCGGTCTGACCCTCCCACTGTGCCCTATGCAGGCCCTTGGATTTTCCCACCCTTTCGTGTTGAAATCGAGAGGCAATGGGCTGGCCTCTGAAGATATGTTTACCTCAGGAGTTAAGTGTTCATCAAGAGATACACCTTTCTCAGTGAGGACAGGAGAGAGCAGCTACTCTGCAGTGATGGGAAAAGACTTTTGGGGAAGACCTATACACTGCTACTGCCTGAACAGTTGCTCCTCTGAGCCAAAGACAGGGATCTAGAGCTTCCTGTAAGTCCCAGCCTCAACCTGGCATCCAGGAGCTAGGGACAGTGCTGTAGCTGTTTTCCTTAACATGCCTTGCATTCCACAGAAGCGACTTAGTGCCAGCTGCACAGAGCCTCCTGCCTATGACTTTGAAGGCCCTCCCCACCTGAGGACGACTGTAGTCTTAGCCTTCAGGCCCAGCTCAAAACCCAGCCTCAAAATCCATTTCCAGTCCAGGTCCTGGGACACAATATGCTGTTTTCTCCCAGCTCCTGCCTGGGCTCACCCATCAAATTAATCCTACATACATAAGATCCTCCCATACCTTATTATGTAATTGTTACCACCCTTTATAAGGACCAAGTATTGTATCTGGGACAGGAACTCATGGATTGAAGCATATATAATGAGGGGTGAGGTGCTTGTTTTGCAGCACTAAGGTTTGAAGCCAGGACTTCAAAGATGCTAATCAAATGCTGTATCCCTGAACAACATCCCATCTCGCTGATGTGTCTTATAAGGACCAAGGATGTTTTGTAGAGTGTGGTATGGTACAGTGGGAGGGGGAACCTCAGCATCTCTCACCCTGAGGTACCAGCCCTAAGACAGGCCTAGTATAGAATAGAGTTTATTTGGGGGCATGGGAAGGGGAGTTGAGAAGGGAGTAGAGGCAGAGAAGGACGGGGGTTGGGAGGGAGAGGGAGGGAGAAGAGAAGAGAGGACAAGAGAAGGAAAGGGAAGAGGTCGACCAGGAATACATGGAGAGAGAAAGAAAGGGATCAGAGCAAGAAAAAAGTCAGAGTCAGAGAGAAGAGGAGGGGCCGAACAGTTCCTTTTATAGCAAGCCAGGCCTACCTGGCTGTTGCTAGGTAACTGTTGGACAGAGCCTAGAAGGAATGCCGATACTCAACAGCTTTATTTTTATTGCAGTATTGTTTCTACTGAAGTCTATGCTGATGGCTATATCTTAACCAAGTGGTGCCTCTTCATATAGGTCAGGCTAGACCCCATGTGCTGATAACCTACACTGTATTGAGTGCTCCAGGCTTACCCACCCTGACCCCAGCTTAGCCATTTATTGAGTAGCCCAGCTTCTCTCCATTATCAGATGATTTAATGTCTCTACTCTAAGAAGCACAAACCAGCGCATCACTGTGGCCACCATTTGTATTTCTCTGACTATTAATGATATCACACTCAGCCGGGCAGTGGTGGCACACGCCTTTAATCCCAGCACTTGGGAGGCAGAGGCAGGTGGATTTCTGAGGTCGAGGCCAGCCTGGTCTACAGAGTGAGTTCCAGGACAGCCAGGGCTATACAGAGAAACCCTGTCTCGAAAAACCAAAATAAATAAATAAAATAATAATAATAATAATTAATAATAATAATATCACACTCATCTTTGTATTCTTATTCAGAGGCTCTCTCCTATGATAATGACCCATGATTGTATCTGATTTACATAAATGCATAGAGGTACATACTCTGTACATGTACACACATATCTGGGTACATTCAGACACATCCGTACATCTATATATCTATAGCTATCAGTCCACGTGTGTATGCATGTGATTATGTGTGAATACATACTTACAAAGCTCATGGATTTATAGTTTAGCTTTATTTCACACAATTATCATTTACCAGTAACATATTTCACAACCTTTTTGTAAGAATGGAATGTCAGAACCTAGCCATTGCTTGCCAGCATTCCCCCTCCTCCCTCACAGATACTGACAGATGCCTACTGGGACTTGGCAGACAGGATTTCTCACCTGGGAAGTGAATTAACATCAAAGGGTATTGGTGTTTTCCCGGCCTCCCTCCTGACTGCAGGCTCTTGCTGTGACACCCCTACCATGCTCAAGAGAGGGAAGGAAAGACCCCCTCTTCTCCCAAGTGGGCTCTGAGTCTCTTTGGAGATACTGCCATGCAGTGCCACCTGTTTCTGGTGCTGGGGCCTTCCTTAAGTTCTGTCTTACTAATTTTCCCTTCCGCCCCCTCACCTCCCCCCCCCCCCAGCCCCTCTGCAATGACCCGCAGGAATAGGTAGATAATCAAAACCATGTTGTTCACCAGGCACGAGGCTATATACGTTCATTTTTATCCCTTATGGGAGCCAGGAACATCTCTATCCCATCTTAGAAGAAAGTGTTGCTTTGAGGGGAAATGCCTGGCCCACGGAACAGCTAGGTAGCAAAGAGCTAAGGCTGAGCGCTGTTTGTCTGGCTCCAAGTTTGCTGTGATGGAAGTGACTTATTCTGTTCTTGGTGTCATTGGTGCAGAGCAGAGAAGGGTCCGCCACCCTGTGTTCTCAGTCCAGACCCGCTGGGCACCTGTCTTCTTGCATATACATAGTCTTCCACGGCAAACACCGAAGTCAGTGTCCAGCCCGACATCCCCAGAGAAGTGACCGGCTCCGGGCTCCGGGATCAGGGTCGTCTGTCTTCCGCCCCAGTGCAGGAGGACTCCCTAGTGTAGGAGGCGGTTGGATTTATTTCTCCAGCTGTGGGGTAAGTCCAGGCCAGTTTCTTTTCTAAGCTCACTATCAACTTGGCCCGCGCCTGTTTCCTCTCTGCAAAACTTCACCTCATTTCTTATTGCGTCCGCACTTCCTTCTTTTGTGTAAGGAGTCCCCAGTTTCCGGCCAAGCCTTATTTTTTTTCTTTCCGTCAGTTACTAGTTACTATTCAAACAAGGATGAGTTTCCCTCATCCTTTAGCGCTGAGCCCAATAGCTTCACGGGACACTCCCAGAGGGGGACATCCACAGAAAACAGCATCTTTGTGGTGCTGGTTACTTTTCTTATGAGAAATTACCTCAGGCAGAGAATGAATCTAATGGAGTTCCTTTCACAATCACTTTTGAGAAAGTTTATTTTCTCAATTAAATTTACATTTAAATTAAGTAATTTAAATTAAATTTAAATTAAGTTAAATTTAAATTAAGTAATTTTTGGAAATTTCATACACGAGTACATTGTTTTATATTACTTCCTGCAACTTCCCAAGTCCACCCTATATCTTCTATAATTCATAACCTTTCATATATATATATGTTTATTCACACATGAGCATGTGCACACACAAAACCTACCAGTGCATTTAGTGGTGCTCATATGTATATGTATTTAAGGCTGATTGCCTGGGATTGGATAACCTATCAAGCAATTGGCCCCTGGTAAAGACTGATTGTCCCCCTCAGCAGCCATTGATTCTCTATAGGTCTTCATCTAGGGGAGGGGCCTTGGGAGATTTCCCTTCCCCAGGCTGGCATGCCAACTGGTGGTGTCATAGGTAGGTTTTGTTTAAGTGGCTGTATTATTGAGATTCCGTGGGTCTAGCTTCTGAGAAAGGTCATTTTATAAACTGATTTACCTGGGAACCGGAAGGACTTTTTCCCCTATAGAAACTGAGATAGACTGGAACTGTCTAATGATGGACTGTTTTAATGAAAAATATAAATAGCAATACCCTCAAAATTGTGCAGTTTTAAACACATCCTAGTCCACTGAAACACCAGTGGATTTCAGGTATAGAGGGCAGCGACATACACAGACAGTAAGGGGAACACCCCCTTGTTCTAACCACTCCAGGGGTTGAACATCCAACCTAACTTCTCTGGCTTCCTCTTGAACAAGTGAGCTGCCAGCACGGCTTCCCCGAGTTGCTCCCCCACCCCCAGTAAGGACTCCATCAGACTTGGTATGCCTTTGGATACATGAATAAAACCCCACCATAGAATTCACCCACCAGGAATCCTCACTTCATCCAGGTTTTCAACCTCTCTAATGCTGAGATCCTTTAGTACAGTTCCTCATGTTGTGGTGATCCCAACTATACACACACACACACACACACACACACACACATATATATATACATATATGCATATAGGTATTTATATGTATGTGCACATATGTATTATATGTATATATAAATTTATATATATATATAATGTGTGTATACATATGTGTGTATATACATACATACATACATACATACATACATATATATTTGTCTTGAGATAGAGGTTTGCCCAGGGGGTGGTGACCCGCAGGTTGAGAACTGCTACTCTGCGACCATGAGAGGATGGTGGCCGTGGAAACTGAGATGCAGAGTTCAGGTACTCACTAGAAACTGGAGAACCTAGATCCAGTACGTGCACTTCCTCGTCCACTGCCCCTGTTGCTGCACAGAGGACATACTAAACAGAGATAGACACGGGAGTCTAGGCTTAGCAGGAGAGAGGACTATTCTCTAAACTCCTAGGCTGAGGCACAGTCACCTTTGTTTCTGGAGTAGTCCCCTCCTGACGGGCACTACTCATGACAGCACTTTTCCTGACCTTTAAATTAGGAGTTTCTATGAGAGATTCCATCTTGCATTTGAAGAAACCAAGGCAGGGAGCAGGAGTAGACTGGCTGCTCCAGGGAGCTGATGCACAGGTGAGGCCTGAAAGTAAAGAAGGATCAAGGTCTCCAAGGATGCTCCAAGGATGGTCGTTGGGACTGCTGCAATCACCTGGAGAGGATCTGTGATCTGGGCTGAGTCACTAGGCTGGAGAGCAAGCAGAGAGACCTTGTCACTGTTCAGCCAGGCTCTCATGCACGTAAAAACTCAACTGCCCATTCAAAGGACATGGAGGCATTTATATATTTGGGGATGTGCCAGATCTTGGGGGACATTCACTGTGATGGAACTTGCTCAGAAGGGATGCCAAACCCTGGGACTGAAGAACCTAGTGTGAAGACCTGGAAGACTAGAGTCTGTGAAGGCTGGAGAAGTGGGTAGGGGCGGGTCCATCGTTCCTCATTTCCTCTGAGTGCTACAGCATGGTGTGGCTACAGCAGGGAAGTGACAGGGTCATGCTCTGAATAACATAAAGATCCCTGGAGTTGGGGACAAGAGTTCTGGTTGCTTCTGATATCCCTGGGCTTCCTGGCCAGGCACTGCCAGTAGTCCCAATCACATCTGGATGTCTCCCTCAGGAGGAGAGAGGACAGTCAGTAAAGGGGTGAGCCCTTACATTGTGGAGGTGACCACGAATCTGGAATTAATGTATTGTTCTCACCACCCTGTCATATGTCCATGAGTATCAGTGTGACCCTGTGCCTTAGTAAGAATGCAGACAAATGTCTATTAAATTCTAGTTTCCCAGTAAATACTGGTGCATTCGGTGGGAGTTTGTTTCTTTAGATGGAAGCCAAATTGTGTGCTCTGCAAGCTTTTCAGATCTTCCAAAGGAACAATGGAGTTCATAACAAAATGAGAAAACAATTAACTATGGCAGGAAGGGGGCCTTCGCAGCTCAGCCTTCCCCTGCTATTTTAACTGCAGGGGGAGAGATGGGGGAGTCTCATCGTCGTGAAGTCAGCTGGTGAAGTGGTTTTCATCTTCTGTTTTCTGAATTTCGGAACAATAAAATGGTCCCAAATGTTTACACGGGAGTTGGAATTGTTCCATGTGCGAACTATGACATTATATCAATTCAATGTGATGTGGACATCTATCAGCCATCAATACAAAGTTAGGAGAGATCAAGGCAAAAAGTTCCCAAGAGTCTCAGAGTTCTAGAATCCAATTAAACCAAGCAGAAATCCCAGTACTTGGGAGGTAGAGGCAGGAAGCTCAGGAATTTAAGGCTGGAATGGACCATATGGGTCCTGGTTTTAAAAAAAAAAAAAAAAAAAAAAAAAATCAAATGACACAGCGACCAAGTATCTCTACCTGAGCATCTGTTGCTATGATCATAGCATTGAGTGGTAAAGACGGCTTAGTAGGTAAAGGTGCTTGCTGCCAAGCCTGATGACCTGAGTACTATACCCGGGACCCACATAGGTACACGTACACACACACACACACACACACACACACACACACACACACACACACAGGTGGAGGGAAGAAACAAAGGAAGGAAGGAGGGAGGGTAGGAAAGAAGCAGAAAAGCCAATATGGGATTTGGGGGGCGGCGCCGGATCTCACTGTAGCCCAGACTGGCTTGAATCTCACTCTGTAGCCTTGGCTGACCTCAAACTCCTATCTCGGCCTCTGTAGTAGTGGGATTGTGGCTTGAGTTACTGATTTAGCAGATCTAGCCTCTTTATTCAACAATCAGATCACTCACAGTCCTTCAGAAGTTCTGAGGCAGGATATTGCTGAGATTACAGGTGTCAGCTACTATGCCTGGCTCATGCGATTTCCATTAAAAATGTTTTACATTTATTTATTTATTTACTTATTTATTCTTTCATTCGTGTGTTCATTCATTTAGTGTGTGAGAGAGACAGACAGACAGACAGAGCATGAGACAGACAGAGAGACAGAACAACTGCAGAAGCTAGTTCTCTCCTTCCACCATGTGGAACTGAGGTCGATAGGTCTGGTGACTAGTGCCTTTACCCACAGAGACATTTTTCTGGTCCCACACACATTTTTCTCTGGAGTTCACTTTAGGAAACAGATGAGCTCAAAGAGTTCCTATGGCTATCCCAGGCACCGGGCTGACACCATTTCATTTAGTGCTCCTGAAAGCAAATATTTCCCTCCCTCTCTTCTGACCTAAGTCCCCACAACCATGTGGTCCCAAAGCAGAAAAGCTGACTTAGCTCTCCGCCTTGCTGACTTCTGAACCGGACCTCAGACTCCTATTTCACTCTGTCCCTAATTCCTCCCTAACCAGTAAAGACCTGAGTGCGCTAAGCAGCCAGTGCTCACTAACTTGTTCTCCTTTGCAGTCACCTCCTGCAGACATAGGACTCCTATTTACCCTGTAGCAGAGAAGCCCCACCTGATTGATGGCCTGGCACTTCTCCACAGTCATGTACACATGAATAGCAGACACGTATGGCCCCTGCTTCTTATCCAGCCCAGAGGCAGAGCTGGAGGGGAATCTGGAGGACTTTGATTGATGTGTGTACAGGTCCTTGAAAAATCAAGAACAGTCTCTGTCTCTATGTCCTGGGAGAGGCATAGGGACCTCATGATGGGTGATTGGTCCTAGGGAAAGGAAGTGTGAACCCTTAAAGGGTCTGGTTACCGGAGAAGCCATCAGAAAGCAGAAAAACTGAGGACAAGTAGGCTCTGGAGTTGGTCCAGTCCTGTCTCTTCTACTAGGCCCATGTCCTCACATGCTCCTGACTCTTTATAAACTCTTCTCTAAATTCGGGGCAATGGCACAATCTCCTTGGGACTGGAAGGATTCAGAGAAAAATATAGCCCAGAGCTTGCAGGTAGACTCCAGGTAAGCCAGAAACCCACCTGTTTCTTTATAAGCAACTACATGAGAACACTCTAATACAATGGTTCTCAACCTGTGGGTCTTGACCCCCTTATATCCTGCCTATCAGATATCTACATTATGATTCACAACAATAGCAAAATTACAGTTATTAAGTAGCAGCTCTAATACATCCACAGTTGTCCTGGGGTGCTCAGATCAGGGCACCTTTACAAGGCCAGGCTCCCTGGATGACTGGACAGATGTACCATTTGAGTTGAACCTTGGCTGTGTTGCCACACCAGGGCCATACTTTTCCTTTAGGAGGGTCATTGGACTTCCCAGGTTTGCTGAAACTTGTAGCACACAAAGGGGAGGTAGAGGGTTGGAGAGGTGGCTCAGCAGTTAAAAGCACTGGTTGCTCTTCCAAAGGTCGTGAGTTCAATTCCCAGCAACTACATGGTAGCTCACAACCATCTATAATGGGATCTGACACCCTCTTCTGGTGTGTCTGAAGAGAGCAGCAATGTACTCATATACATAAAATAAGATCTTTTTTTTTAAAGGGGAGGGGCGTAGAAAGGATGTTTCCGGGCTGGGCTGTAGCGCTCCAAATGGTGCAGTGGCTGAGGCTAGGATCTGAATCTCATGCCAATGAAGAGGGAGCCACACCCTGGGTATGCCAGGGATGGTGACCACGGACTAGGAGTCCCCCTTTCCCACAACAGAGCACCTATTAATTATGCTTTGGTCTTAGACGTGGAAGGACTCAGGAAAGGTCACTCTTGACGTTTTGAAGATGAGGCAGTGCTGTGATTACAGAGTCTGGGTGGGTAGGGCAGCCACACACTGCCAGCTCTGACCCTGAGAATCTGTTGAGCAGCCTCTAGTCTCTCTGTGCTGAGGCTGACTTGTATCTCCACAAAGGACAAGAGAGTCCAGAGTGAAAGGAAGGCGTGGGAGATTCGTCACCAGGAAGATATAACACTTGGGTGGATTTGGCCACAGAGTCTGAAAAAGAGTGGTCAAAGTGATCGTGGGAAAATTTGGGAACGTGCAGAAAATTCGCAGAAAGTCCACATTGTTTTGGGGAGGGATTTCGTGTTCCTGTGCCTTGTTTCTTTAAACCACCAGAGTCTTAGACACTGTTCTTTCCCTCATCTGTCATTGGTACCCACCTACCTTTAACATTAAGACAGCCTACTGCTAGACTGGACTGATAGGTAGCTCAGTGGTTAAAACCACTTTCTGCTCATCCAGAGGATCAGAATTTGTCCCCAGCATCCACATCACGCAGCTCACAACCAACACCTTAACTCAAGCTCTAAGAGATCCAACACCGTTTCCAGCGTGTTTTGGGCATAACACCTACTTGTAGCAGACACACAGGCACCCATACCCATAAAAATATAAATCTTTAAAGATACTTACTTTATTTTAGGATGTATTAGTGTTTTGTGCACATGGATGCATAGGCATCATGAGTGTTGCAGTACCCATGTAAGCTAAGAGCATATCCTCAGAAACTGATGGTTACGGATGGTTGTAAGCTACCATGTAGGTACCAGGACTCAAACACGGGTTGTACTGAGGAGCAGCCAGTGTTTTTAATGGTTAGGCCATTTTTCCAGCCACAAGTAAATAAATAAATAAATAAATAAATAAATAAATAAATAAATAAGAAAACTTTGTAATTTATTTATTTAAAAAATCACTGTAATTCTCTGTAATATAGCCACATCCCATGGGACGTAGGTATGCTGGCATCACTGAAAACCCCCCTTTGGGTTCTTATGTTGTCTAAAGTGGACACAGGCTTAGAGAACATTCATGCTGTTCTGTCCATTCGTGGCTGCCCTTTGTTGACTCATCCTTGTCTTTCCTGCTGGACACCTTCATCACTTCCCTGAGCCTCGTGGTGAGTCAAAATGGGATATCTGCTCCTTGGAGCTTTCTGTATGGCCAGGGATGGTGGGGTTAAGGAGAAAGGAAGCCCTTCACAGTATCTAGACATGTCCATCCCATTCCTGTACTTCCAGTGACTTACAATGCTGACCTAATCTGGGGACAGTCAGGCCTCTGTGCCCTGTGCTCACAAGAGCTTGGGCAACCTCCATATGATCAATGCTCTGAAGGCTCTTGTAATAACTTAGGAGTTCCAGGAAAGCTCTTAGCTACTTCCCCATGAAAAAATCAACATGGAACACAAAATTGTATCTTCCACTCACTGTGCCCTGTTGATAACATATGTACCCATCCCTCTCGTACTGTGGTTTAGACTTGGTTGTGCCTGTCCCCAGAGTTTTCTGTGTTGGAAGCTCTGCCTCTTATGTGTCAATTTTAAGAGGAGGTAGGTGATTTAAGAGGTGGAGCCCAGAGGAGATGGCAAGGGCACCAGGGACACAGCTCTCAGAAAGGATTGCCTGTGACCAGAGAGAAGTCTTAAGATGAGTAGGACTCCCTCCACCCACCAACCATGCAACAACCTGGCTTCCTGTCTCACCGTGTGATCTCATCTCATAGGCTCCAGTCATGGCGCCATCTTCCAAGATGTGATGTCATCAGGAGCCTCAGCAGAGTCCTTCCAGCACCATGGGAACTTAAGTTCACTGAAGGAAACCAGCACCTACAAGGTTGATTGAATGATGGGAACATCAAAGGTTGTGAAGAGGTTGGAAGGTTGCAGGTCCAGTTATAATTCATCTCCATCTGTCTTTAAGCCCTGTTCCAGCCATTCCATCCTGTACCTCTGTGCCTGGCTTAACAACCTGTGACTACCACGTGAAACCTTTGGGGATACCTTAATAGACACACCAGCTTCTACCAACCCCAAAGCTAAGAAGTCCACCATACAGTACCTGAGGTCTATGGCAGAGTTTTCGCCACCTTTTGGAACTCACCTATGTGGAAACCCCACAAAAATCTTTGAACAGTGTCTTGACTGTGACAGTCTTTGTTCTATTCCTTTAAAAACTTCACAAACTACTGCCACGTTAGAACATGGATTAGGGCAACCTGAGTCATCCATGTCAGGCTCCAGGATTATCAATTATCCCCTTTTGAGGTGAAAGCTGAGATTTCTATTTTGTTTGCTGAGACCCAAACAAATCTCTTTTCTTTACACATTCTTCAGCCTTGGTGACTGTATTAAAGCAATAAACTAATGCACTCTCTCCAGTTGCTTTTGGTCATGGTCACAACAAATAAAACCCAAGACGATGACATACTCTTGTAATCCCAATGCTGAGGAGACAGAGATAAGTAGATCCTTGGTATTTATTCACTGGCATGGTGGTTTGAATGAGAATGGCCCACACAGACTCATATGTTTGAATGTTTGTTCCAAAGTTGGCGGAACTATTTGAGAAGGATTAGGAGGTGTGGCCTTGTTGGAGGAGGTGTGGCCTTGTTGGAGGAGGTGTGTCACTCAGGATTGGCTTTGAGATTTCAAAAGCCCACACCATTACACCCTCTCTCTGCCTCTTACTTGTAGATTGGATGTAAGTTGTCAGTTACTATTTCAGTGTCATATCTGCTTGCTGTCATGTTCCCTGAGATATCATGTCCCAGCATCCTGTTGGGGAATTCTATTATGATTGTGTCTTTTACAAGTTTAAATCCAGGCAGCTACATGGCATATCCATTTTCTTACTTAAATATTTTCATTATTTGTGTGTGTGCACATGTGCACACACATATACCTGCATACATGTGCAAGTATCTGAGGAGGTCAGAGGCATCAGATCCCTTGCAGCTCGAGTTACAAGCAGTTGTTATGGGTTCTTGGGAGTGAGCTCCAGACCTCTGCAACAGCATGGAGAACCAACCTCCAAGTCATCTCTTCAGCCCTCCTTGCTTTTTTTTTTTATTATTATTATTTAAAAAAAAGAAGTACACTGGATGTGTGGCTCAGTTGGTCTCATGCTTGCCTAGCATTAACAAAGCCCTGGGTTTGATCACCATACCTAGAAACCAGGCATGGCTGTGCAGACCTGTAATCCCCAGCACTTGGAAAGTGGAGGCAGAAGGATTAGAGGTTCAAGATCATCCGTGGATGAAGGAAGGAAGAGAGGGAAAAATGGAGGGAGGGGAGGAGGGATGGAGGGAAGGGAGGGATGGAGGGAAGGGAGGGAGGGAGGGGAAATGGGAGGGAAGGGAGGGAGGAAGGGAGGGGAAATGGGAGGGAAGGGAGGGAGGGACGGGAAATGGGAGAGGAGGAGGGAGGGAGGGAAGGAGGGGAAGAGAGGGGGAGGGAGGGAGGGTGTCATTCAAACTCACTCCCTCTCCCTTAATAGTGTGATCACTTTCGACCACAACTGCAGATCCACAGAGGGGAAGTGGAGTGAGAACAACCAGGGGTTGGATACCTCAGGCTTTGAGAAACTGATTTCTCAGGAGACAGGCTTCAGGGAGCTGCTCTTTTACTTGGGAAGGAACAAAGACTTTTACTTTAGCGGTGCCTAGGGGGTGGGTGCTGGGGATTCCTCATTTGCATAAGGAGGAATTCCAGGTCGTGACCTTACAAGGAGAGAGGAAGTTTAACCTGGTTGCTACCAAGTAACTTCCTCTGGGGTGGGCAAAGGTAGGGGAGGGAGTGGTCCCACTTCCTACCTATCAGGAGCTGAGATTTCCAAGGTCAGAAAGGACTTGATCCTATTCCTACTCTGGAATGGTTTCTGGTTCCAGGATTCTCAGGTCCTATAGGAGGGTGAGCTGACAGCTGGCAAATTTCTTTAACTTCCAATCTCCTGGCAGGCCAAGACAGGAGGCTGAAGGATCCACTGGGTCTTTGCTGTTGATGTCAGGTTGATATACATATTTTCAAATGGCAAATGTATCCTAACGTGGAACCTAGGGAAGTCAGAGACAATCCAGGAAGACAGAAAGAGCCCACTCAAGAGCCCACGCAGTCCCTCCTGCTTACCCAGCTGTCAGTCACACAGGACAGCTGCAATTGCTAGGATAACCTAAAGAGATTGACATCTGTGACATATGTAGGGGCAAGTGAAGTATAAAGTAGCTCAGCTTGTCCCCGAGAGCCTTAGGTCTACAATGTCATAGAAGGAAGGGGGCTGGCACCTGCAATATAAAGCCTGTGCCTTCTTTGTTTCTCTTCTCAAGAAACATGTAAGGGGGTATCCGCTTGTAACCTTAATACATGGGAGGTGGAGGCAGGAGGATTATGTAACTTAAATTTTTTTCAACACCTATTTTTAATGATGGGTGTTAAAGGCTTTACCTCCATTGTAGCCCCCCACCCCCACCCCCAGAGCTAGTGGGAAAGAAAGGATACAGGGGAAGTGGACCTGTTTAGAAAGCTTCTTTGGAAAGACTCTTATCTGTGTTGTCTGGAAATCGGCAGTTCAGTTCATAGGTCAGCAGCGGCAGCTCCATTCACTAGCAAACACTTAACAGATACACCAGCAGTCCAGTTTGGTAGAGTCGGTTAGCAAACATGAATCAGCAGCGGTGGCACTACTTAGCAGAGACAGCCAGGCCTCAGCCTCAGCAGGAGGGACCAGCAGGAGGGACCAGGAGGGACACCTGGAGAAGTTCTGGCTGTGTCTCTTTCATACAAGGAGAAGATCAGCGAAGAGGAGAGACCAACCAGCTTTGCATAGCTAAGCTCTGAAAACAAGCCTAGCTCAACCTCCGGTGCTGATCCTCCAGTTCTATTTATACCCTCCCATGGGTCTTGCCTCAGAAAGATGTCAGCAAGTGATGTCAGTCCGTCTCAGCTGACATCACTCTGCCAATCAGCCAGAGTCCGCACAAGCGGCACCAAACTGCAGTACACCTCAAGCTGTTTGGTGCGTTTCTCTCTGTGGATTCCCGGCAAACGCAGCTCAAGTATGCGGTGTAAGGCAGACCAATACATGCATGTTGTTAGCAAAGGATCCTTCATCACGTGTCCTCTTACGTGCTTGCTTTAGCAGAACATCCTCTGTCCTGTGTCTGCTTCAGTGAAACGTTCCTTCACGAGTCTGCCTTAGTCTTTCACCTGTGTCCACTTCAGGAAAACACTCCTTCACGTGTTTGCCCCAGCAAAACACCATCCGACACAACTGACTCTCCAAAGAAGCCTTAGGTTTCCACTTCAGGTTTATCAGGGGTTTATTTTCCTTTTCTGCTACATGAGTGAATCCGAGGCCAACAAGGACTACATAAGACTCCGTAAAAAGAAATGATAGGAGGTAAAATTGTTAATTTTTGTTGTTGTTTGTTTGATTGATTGATTGATTGATTTTGAGACAGGGTTTCATCTGTGTAACCCTGGTTGTCCTGGAATTCTCTCTGTAAGCCAGGCTGACCTCAAACCCAGAGATGCACCTGCCTCTGCCTTCTGAGTGCTGGGATTAAAGGCATGTACCGGGCTGGAGAGATAGCTCAGTGGTTAAGAGCACCGACTGTTCTTCCAGAGGTCCTGAGTTCAATTCCCAGCAACCACATGGTGGCTCACAACCATCTGCAAAGGGAGCTAATGCCCTCTTCTGGTGTGTCTAAAGTGTCTCATATACATAAAATAAAGGCATTTACCACTGCCCAGCTAATTACTAATACTTACATGGTTCTTCCTGGGTCCAGGTAGTGACTTAAATGCTTTACAGATGTTCAGTCTTTTATTCTCTTGCCGTTGTTAAATTTGGGCCTAGCAAGATGAGTTAGAAGTTACATATATTTTATTTCATCAATATAGAAACGTGGAAACAGCCACACTGAGCAGTTCATCTAGGGTCACCTGCTCCTAGCTGGAGGGATCAGGATTGAAACTGTGTGGTGGAGGAGGCAAAGTCCAAGGTGCTCCTTGGAGAACAAGAGGATGATTGGCCTTGAAGGGGCCTGGTGGGAAGATGGAACAGGAGCTTGAGGCTGTGTGACATCTGTTCTTTGGCCTTTTGCCTGCTTCTCAGATCTGTCTTTAATTGCATCCTCCATTGTCCACATCCCTGCTTCTGTCTGGAACTTTCTGCCCTGTTTTCACCCACCTGCCACTGAGCCTATGCCGACAGAACCAATCCCTGCCTTGCATGTACTGTTGGGGGGTAGGCGCTTTGGAGTAGACTCCTTCCACTGATATTTCAAAGTTTCTGGAGCTTCAAAGCTTCAGAAAAGGCCTCCACGAGAAACTGGGTGTAGTGCCACTAAAAATCATAGCATCCATTATCATGAAATCCAAATCTTCCGTCTCTCAGTGAAGAGTTTTGCTCTTATAAAACCTACTGCAGATATAGTGTTATTACTCTTAACTGCTGAGCCATCTCCCCAGCCCCAATTATTATGCTCTTAACATAATGTTTTAAGTGATCATTTTCCCACATAGGAAAAATATGTGTTTTAACCTAACATTTAAACGTGCGCACATATATACAAATATATGTTGTTGGTGGTTTTTTTATTTACCACAGTTCTGCTAGTCTTGCTAATTTTCTTAAGTTTGGTCACTTACATCTACTTCCCTTATAGATTTACACCTTGCTGGGTTGGCTACAGCTTTCAGAGAAGTATTGGATAACAACAGTGGTACTGATGCAGGGGAAGAGGTAATGGAGAGTGAAAAACTGGAGCAAAGGTCATTTAAAATGATGCTGAAATAGTGCTGGATACAAAGGGAAGGTAGCATTTGGCTGCCACCAAACTAAAAAGAAAAATCTGGTGTTCGTTTGTTTGCTTGCTTTAGATCAGGAGATGCTAGGTGCTCTGAGGAAGCACAGAATGAGAAGCAGGAACAATCCCAGGAGTGGACTCCATGTTGGAGACACTGGTGGGCCATCCCCAGCAATGAAGACCCTGGGGATGAGGTCAGGGTTCTCCTTACAGCAGGTGAAGCACAGAGCCAGGGACTCGGGAGTCTCATGACTCCCACCTGCTCACAGCTAGTCAACACTGGATAAGTTGGTTTGTCCCCAGAACACTGGCAAGGAGAGTTTAGTAGGACTCTCTTCCTGTGGCCTTCTTTGCTGGATGAGTCAGCACCTTCCAGGTTTCCTGAACACTCAGTGTGACTCATAACTAGAGGTGTGAGGCTGGCTTTCTAATAAATCTTCCAAGAACCAGTTGATTCTCAGGGTGCTTATTTATGTTAGCTGCCTTGGTTGTCGTAATAAAACTAAATAGGAGACAGACAGACAGACAGACAGACACACAATGGGGGTGTGTGATTGCAATGAGATTACACATGTTGGAACAGACTGTGAGCACATTCAGAGAGGAAGGCAAGGGGACATTTTCTTAAGGCAGCACAAGAAGGATCACACGGATCGTTTGAAATAATCCTTAGCTACAAGGTTCTGTGAAAAGCTGACATTACGCCAAGGTTAACAAGCAGTTGTTGGTTAGATGCCCATGCGGAAGTATTTCTGTGTAAGGTCACAGTAGCCTTTGCACCAGACTGTAGTTCTGACAGACTTTGCTATCCAGCATGAGAGTGAGAGCACCTTCTTCAGAACTTTCTGGCTTGATTGACTGATGGCTAGCTAGGATTTGACACATGCCACCCCATTTTAATCCTGACAATGTTCATGCTGTCATTAAGCAATTTGGCCAAATACTACCTGTAAACGCAAAATGAAGCTCTTATTTCTGTTAAAAAAAAAAAAAAAGGAATCCATGAGATAGCCTTAAGAAGGAGTGTTCAGAATAATTTTCAAGGGTGTGGTCAGGATGTTAATAAAAGGGGCAGAGACTGTAAGTACTTAAAGGTTTCATGCACGTGTGGCCTTGGGATTCAAAGTACTTGCTCCATTAGAAACCACACACACACACACACACACACAGACAGAGACAGACAGAGAGAGAGAGAGACCTGGAAAAGTGCTAACAGGCACACACCCATTTTACCTCCCTTGACACTGCCCTTCTGTCACTGAGAGAGCAGTTGAAAGGCTGGTCATCATTTCATCTCCACTGTTTTCCCAGGCAGCGTCCCACAGGAATGACCCTGTTCATCGACCCTGAAGTCAGAACAGGTACCATTTTTGGCAATTCACCTGCAAAGTTCACCAGCCCAAGTATACATGGTCACCACCCTAAACCCACCAGGTCAAGCACATAGGGCCAGTACCCTAAAAACTCAGAGTCACTGATGACAACACAACTCACACCTCCTTCCCTGTACCGGTGGAGTCTGACACCATGGTTTTTTTTTTTCAGAATGTAAAAACCCTAACACTGGACCATTGTCCTTCCCAGAGTTTGGGGGCATCCTCTGATAAAAGGAAGTGATCTCTTGATAATCTAAGATGCTGTGGAAGTCTCCCCTCCAAGCAACAATGGAAAAAGCCAGACTTCAAACTATGGCAAGTGGCAAACAGTGCCTTAAGAAAAGTTTTTTATTACAGACAAATAAAAATTAAACCATTCTTCACCATTCATGTTGGTCGATATTTTCTGAATATAAAATAGCGTGGGGGCTGGAAAGATGGCTCAGCAGCTAAGAATGCTTCCTGTGCTTCTAGACCAGATGACCAAATTTGATTCCCAAAGTCCACGTTGTGCAGCTCACTCCAGTTCCAGGAGATCCAGCAGGGATGATACCCTCATCTCACCTCCTCGGGAGACCAGAACACTTACATTTACGAGATTTAGTGTAGACACTTGAAAGGACTGGATTGTCTAGATGACTACTGTTGTGAACATCTGTAGCGTGGATAACCAGGGAACCCAAGTCCCTGCTTTGTACAATGTAAATACTTGGGGCCTGATCAATGGTATTAGGCTAAGTCAATCAGATCTGAGGTGGGAGGGGATAAGAGTCCTGGAGGGGTCAGTGTGAGCAAGGGGGCTCTCCCAACTTCTAAACCAGGATTCATTCTCTCTCTCTCTCTCTCTCTCTCTCTCTCTCTCTCTCTCTCTCCCTCCTCTTTCGAAAGCATTTTATTATTCTCTCCTCACAATTGGTTTTGTTGTCACTCCTCTCATTTCCCACGCCTGCTGTCGAGTGTATCCCTTCAAAAGCAAACGGGCCAGCCTCCACCTGTTGCCCTTGACAGTGGGCACACCCTCTCTGTACAAAAGCTGCATAGGCGCTTGGGTGTCACCACAGAAAATAGACTGATATCGCCATGACCTCAGGAAATCAGGGGAACCAGAAGCCAAATGAAGCTTAACACCATCACAGGAAACAAGAGGGAGGTGTCTGGGCCGACACCCAGGCTTCCACATGAAGAGGAAAGGGCCGTGCTTGATTGTTTGTATTTCTGAAATTCCCGATGAAATCAAATCCCCTCTATCGTCTTCAGAAGCATGAGACAGAGCTTGATGCCACCAGAGGTCTTTCTAGAAACTACCACAGAAAAGAATTTTAGGACAAGTCCCTGAGAAGCACAGTGGGGGTTTGTTGTGAAAAGATGGTTTTAAGTTGTGGTTGGTTTGTTTTTGGTTCGAGACTGGTTCTCAAGCAGCTCAGTTGGCCTCGAACTGAATATGTAGTCAATGTTCGGATTTCTCTGCCTCTCCCCTGAAAGTGCTATAATTACATGTGGGCCTTGGCACCCAGTTTAATAAAAGGTGTTAATACAGGGTTAATGCCGAAGTTCAAAGGGTAGTACTCACGAACTGTGAAAAGGGATGGAGAATTCCAGGGATGGGTTGTGGTTTTTCTAGAATAGGGCCAACTCCCCATTTTCTGGTCTTATATGAGGTTTTCTGGCTCCATCATGGTGTCAAGCAGATAGATGCATGATGGGAGAAGGCAGTTATACAGGTTAATGTACCTTCGTAATAAAGCAAAGCAGGGTCAGGGGCCAGAAGTCAGGGGTCATTCAGGTCACCCCTGTTGGTTCTAGCTAGTTTGGGGTGGTCCTGCATAACATAGCTGCTTTATGGCTTCTCTTTCCCCACGGCTGTCCAGCCTACTTGAGTGTGAGGAAAGCCTCTTTGAGGTAGTTAGGTCATGAGGGCGCCAAGACCTACTAAAAGTTGTGATAGAACCCCTGTCTGTCCCTTCTGTTATGTGAGAATACACAGACGATGTCATTTTGGAATTTTGAAGCATAGAGAACAAGCCCTCTCCAGACACAGATAGCTAAATCCTTTACACTGGCCCCCCAGCCCTTAGAAGTGTGGAAGCATCTCTCTGTTGCTTATAAACTAACAACAGATAAGTTTCGTGTCAAATCCCAGACTAAGATAGAGAGCACACACCTGAACCCCTTTCCTGCCTTTCATTCACACCTGTGCAGCAAGACTGGGCGCTGGCCCTGGGGCTCAGTTACCCCCACAGCAGGCCTCAGGAAATTTCCAGAAGGGTCAGGGACATAGACTTCCCCTCCTACAGGCTACATAAGAAAGTGGCTTTTGTCTAAACCAATCACACATCCTCCTGACTCAACTTTTTCTCTCCCTGGGAAGGCAGGACTTGAAAGAGAGAATGGGGTCCAGTCACTTGAGCATAGCACAGGCTCACTTGGGCAGCCATCTCTTTATACACCCCTTCACTACCTCCTCTTCCCTTCGTAAAGAAAGAGAACCCCAAATGAAAAGACAACCCATCCCTTTGCATCTGAATTTGAATTTCTTTTCTGCTGTTGCCAGTCTGTCTTCAAAGTCCCTGGTTCATAGCCACAAGCAAGCGAATTGCTCTTGGTTAATTGTAGAGACAATTGGCCATTTGTTACTAGTTTTAATGAGCCAAGTGGGTAATTGTTTCTGGCTGGAGCCACCAGGGGCACAATCAATGGTCTGCATTTGTAATTTCTGGTTAAATCTCTACTAGTTGGGTGCTCCTGGCTGGCAGAGAGACGGCCTGTTGCTTTTAAGATCCGTCTGCTAAGAACATTCAGACATAGCAGAACAGAACCGGGGTCTTACATTTTATCCTCCTTGTTCGCTCTGGATAATGAGAAAAGCATTCCTTACAGATTCCTGTAAGATACTGAGATGGTGCTGAGGATAAGAGATACGTTCTCTTCCTACATCCCAGTGGGAGAACAAAACTACAGCCATTTTGCACGTGCCTGAAGCCACACAGATGGCCATCTCAGATGTAGACTCCCAGGAGTGTTCTGACCTCTCACCTCCATCTCTGACATCTGGTGACTGGGGACCCTCTTCCCTGAATTCACAGTCACCAGTATCGGATGGGCAGCCAGCCACTGTTCATACCTTCCAACCATGCTCTGAAACAGCTCCCGAATCCCTCTCTCTCAGGTTCCGGCTCTAGTTACTCCCTGTTCTGCATTCAGATAGGGCTGACAGAACTTCCTACAAACTAGAAGAAAGCCCCAATAGCCACATGTAGATGGAATTACCATTCACAGCATCTCTGTGTGGAATGTGCAACGAACACAGATTTAGGCAAGGGTGTGTGTGTGTGTGTGTGTGTGTGTGCTCTACTGAGAAAAATATCCTGAATACAAGCACTGATATTTCTGGATAAATTTTTATAACATTTAGACATTTTGTTTTGTTTTGTTTTTGTTTTTTAGGTAAAAGCAATTCCAAGATCTTCTTTCCCAAGGAGCTAAATGATTCTGTTATATAATTATGTATAAAAATAAAATGTATAAATGTATAAATAAATAAATATAAATAAAATGTATAAAAATAAAATATATAAATATGTATAAAAATTATGTGAGTAATTTCAGATCACTGAACCACAATGGAAATAGGCTTTGAAGGTTGCATGACCCATGGGGTGTGCATTTGTGTGTATGTGAGAGCATTTGTGTACATGTGTGTACATGTGTACACATGTTTGTGTGGGTCAGAGACAGAGAGGAGAAGAGAGAGCATGTGTGTTCACATTTTATGTCACCTATAGATATGAAAAAAACTACCACTTGCCTATATGACCTCTCTTGTCTTTGTGACGTCACCTGTCTCCTCTCCGCACCTGCTTGGATGTGATGGGGAAGCAGGAAGTGCTATGTACCCAACTCTTCCTGTTAGTTGTTCCGTCTGGGAGTCTTTTCCCAGGTATTATCTGAAAACAGTGAATTCGGGAGAAATGTTGTACTGACTTTCAGAAGACACGCTGTTCCTGGTGTATCGCCTCCCGGTCTCATGGAGCTCCCATGGAGCCCTTGAATACTGGTACCCACATTCTCTTTGAGGTAGAGGATGAATATGATCAAAGCGCACTGGAAGGAATTCTCTGTCAGTCTGTCTGTTAGGATTTATGGTGTGCCCCCCCCCCCAACACACACGCACACAGAAAGAGAGAGGGGGAGAGAGAGAGAGAGAGAGACACTCTTTTAGGAAGCCCTTACTCCATTCCATCCTTTGGTATATACAGCTGTCCTTCCCTTAATTCTTCACTACCCCACAGCCTGTTCTTAAATCCATATTAAAATACTTTTCTTTCCAGGAAAGCCAGGGCTAAACAGAGAAGCCCTGTCTCAAAACAAACAAACAACAACAAAACCCAAACTCACTTTTCTTAATAAATGTCTTACTTCACACTTTAAGTTGTTCTTCTGTGTTAAGAATCCTGACTTCCAGGGCAGTGGTGGCGCACACACTCGGGAGGCAGAGGCAGGCGGATTTCTGAGTTCGAGGCCAGCCTGGTCTACAGAGTGAGTTCCAGGACAGTCAGGGCTACACAGAGAAACCCTGTCCCGAAAAACCAAAAAAAAAAAGAATCCTTGTTTCCACCAACCCAAGGTTTCTGAGAACGCTTCTCGGGCTGTACAGCTGGCTGTGTTCAGTTTCCTGCTGCCTCTGACCTTGCCAGCAGCCTCTATCCTCCATGTTACTTCCGTCTGAAGTCCCTGTGACTTTGTGAGCTTTTCTGCCTCGTGCCTCAGATGCACAGAGAAAGCAAACCTGGGGAAGAGAGAATCGCTTTCCACATCCCCTGCCCCAACACTGGAGAGGGGACCCTATCCACCACCAAGTGAAGATCACCTTTGTGACTTGTGTGAGGCCATTGTTTCAGACAGAACTCCTGCTGCAGGCCTCCAAAGACCAAAATGGAGTCACTCATGTCAAAGTTTCACACCACCCAACCAATCTGACATGTCACCCAAGCAATCTAGGCATGGAAAGAGATGACACCCAAATAGCACAGGCCAGGTTTTGTTGGTATGCTTAGGCACTCACCCTTTTAAACTAAACCCACTGGTGTTTTGGTTTCTGACATAGTGAGAATTATCCTTTCTTTACAGAAGAACATCTGCCAGGCTGTTCTGTCTAGCTGATTCTGATCTTATCTACATCAGCCTGGAAGCCCTGAGTGGGCGTGGTCTCGGCAGATGGGTGGTCCTATCCTGAGGCAAAGATCCTTCACTCCCGAGAGGAAGAGGAATTACCAGTTTTCGACTTACTCAGATTGCAAAGAAGTTATTTGCTGTTGTCTGAAACCGAGATTTACCAGATACGCTGCATTTTTATCAGGCAACCCAAAGAGAGGCAGAGAAAGGTGATTTCATTGCACGGAGTTGATTTTCATTTTCTGGTTTTACTTTAAAAAAACAAAAACCAACCAACCAACCAACCAAAAAAAAAAAAAAAAAAAAAAATAGAACTCAGTCATGTCTCAAATGCACAGCTGTTGAGGAAAATGTTTTTCTCAACTCTTTGAATTCCTGAGTTAGCTACTAGGAAAGTACAGGGAACACTGGAAGATAAGTGTTTCACTGAACCGCGACAAAGAGCTCGCAATAGCCCAGGGTGGGTTAAACCAGCAGGGAAACTGCAGTTTGCTGTTCACACCAATCAAAAAGGAAAAAGAGCTTCAATGTCCAGGAAATGTCCCACGAGGCCAGGCTAGACCCAAAGGGGGAGGGGCTGATCAACAGAAGCTGCTGCCCCGATCGGCCTTTAGCTCTCTCCAGTACCTGCCTAGCTACCCACAAAGCGTTCTAGTTGCCTTCCCGCCTGTAGGAGGAAGGGACCCTGGAAACGACCAAGTGTTGGCCCAGGTGTTGGCTTCAGCTCCTAAATGGAAGGATTGCAAACCAACCAGCTTGGGATGATAGATGTTGCCTGAATGTTTAAAGTGGCTACATTAACTTCGTACAAGAGCATACCTGCTTAGTGCACAGAACAGCTCAGGTCTCTCACTAAATCTGAAGCTAGGCTGGCAACTATGGAGCCCCAGGTACACTCTTACCTCCACTCTGTACAGCACTTGGATTGCAGGTGAGCACATGCATACATGTTTGGCTTTTTACATGGGTGCTGGGGATTCAAACCCATGCTTGGGCAGCAAACACTCTTAACTGCCGAGCCCCCTCAATTAACAATATTTTCAATCTATGAAGGGCTTACAGGAATGAAATCCAGAAACACCTGGATTAAATGTGTCTGTTTGCTTTCTTTTTGTTATGGGGCCAGGCTGATAAACCCAAGGTGGGGAGAAGATATTTTTTTTTCTCTAAGTTGCAGTCACCCAGGTTTTATTGTTATAACATGATCCAACATAGGCTACATTGTGTCACGCTCTCTTGAGCGGTGGCTCTTCCCACAGATTCCAAATGCTCTAGAGAACAGCTGGCATTCTCTTAAGCTTCTTGTAAACACCAAATACAGTGCCTTACTCCCACTGCTATGAGTCAGATAGCCACAGGCTCGTGTTTATGCAACAATACAAATACATAAAAATTTTTTACTGTATTGACGATCATTCTAAAAACAAAAACCACCTATTTAGTCATAAGGCATTGGCTAAAGAAATTACAGAGCACTTCTGATCCTTTCTGTGACAAGAAAATGAGCTGGCATTAAAAGCCAGCTTATGAGGGAATGCCTATTGATGCCAGATGACAAACTGAATCAGTTTATGTAAATGAGCATTTAAATCTATTAAGTTTATGGATAAAACCAGGATCAAAGTCTCCACAATATTAGTGGGCAGCCGATAGTGAGGGGTAGATGTTTCTCCTTTTCTGTTTTCTTACATTCTGGGTTGCTAGATTTCTTTTCTTGTTTTAAGTTATGCTATGTGTCTGTGTAGGGTTTTTTGTTGTTGAGTTTGGTTATTTTATTTTTGATACCCCGGACTGGTCTAGAATTTACTATGTAGTCAAAGAAGACCTTGGAGGTTGTTGTTGCTGCTGTTTTGGGGACAAAGCAGAGAATTCATTCTTCTATTTGTTTCAGAGTTTTGGTTTTGTTTGTGATGTTATGGATTCAACCAATTGACCTTGAGCTTGTGATCCTTTAGCCTCCCAGATGCTGTGATCACAGGTGTGTGCTTTTACAATGTAGTCTGTATTAGTCTTATGGTGACTAGAATATGCTTGGCCCATGGAGAATGGTACTGTTAGGAGGTGTGACCTTGTTGGAGGAAGTGTGTCACTGTGTGATGTCTCTTCCTATGCTCAGGCTCTACTCACGGTGGAAGAGAGCTTCTTACCAGCTGCCTGAGGATGCCAGTCTTTCCTGGCTGGCCATGGATCAAGATGTAGAACTCTTGGCTCATTCAGCACCTTGTGTGTCTGTGTGCTGCCATGTTTCCTGCCATGATGGTAATGAACTCTGAAAGGGTAAGACACTCCAATTAAATGTTGTCCTTTATAAGAGTTGTCTTGGTTATGGTGTCTCTTCGCAACAATGGAAACCCTAAGGCAGAAGTTGTAGCAGGAGTGGGGTATTTCTGTGATAGGCCTGACCATGTTTTTGTTTGGAAGAATGTGGATTTTGGGTCTTTGGATTCAGAAATAGTGGAAGGCTTTTAAGAGGGGCTTAATGGACCATCTTAGTAGGAATATGGTGTTGGGGATAATTTGAACTGTGGAGGCCTGGCTCTAGAGGTTTCAGAGAAGTATTATGTGATCTAGAGACTGTTCTTGTGACATTTTGGTGAAGAATATGGCTGGCTTTTGGTCTTGTCTAAAGAGTCTGCCTGAAGCTAAGGGGAAGAGATTCACGTTAATTGCATTAGCAAAGGAGGTCTCAGGACAACCCAGTTTAGACTCTGTGCTGTGGTTTACTCTCATGAGGAGCATTTTGTTCAAGCGTAGCAAGCTTAGAAAGGAAAAATACAAAATGTGTGGTTCAAAGAGTAAAGGGACACCAGGGAGTGAAATGGAGCTGAATCCTTTATTCAAGGAGACGAACAGATTAAGAGAGTGGTAACCGTGCTGCAGGATCCCACCCAGCTGAGCTTATTGTTTATGCTTTTTCTCTTGAACAAGGGATAATTATTTCTAGGCATTATTATTACCTTGTTATTGTTTTCATTTAGACTTTTAATCTGAAGTGAAGTATAATCTAGAAATGGAGGGCATACATACCTGTGATCCAGAACTTGAGACTGGAAGACATAGGCTTTTGATATGGGATGTCACACATTTTTGATCCAGATCTTGAGGCATAGTGGCCATGAGAAGCTTAGGTCCAGGTAGTATATGCCTTTAATCCAATGAGACAGGGACAAGGAGATCTCTGAGTTCAGGGTCAGCCTGGTACAGAGCATTTTCTAGGTAAAGAAAAACTTAGGTCCAGGTATGGTAATATATGCTTTTAACCCCAGAACTCAAGAGACAGAGGCATGCAGATCTCTGAATTCAAGGAAAGCCTGGTCTACAGAGCAAGTTCCAGAACAGCCAAACTTAGGCAGTGAAGGAAACCATTGAAGAAAACTGGTGATAAGGCAATAGAATATGGAGATCATGTTTCAGCCCCAGTAAAAGCAGACTCTAAGGCAGGACAGCCACATTTGGCCATGTGGTTCTGGCTTAAGAGTCTAGAGTAGAAGGTGTTACAGGGACAATTAATGGTGGTTGCCTGGAGCTAAGAAATTAGTAGTGATTAAGAAGAGACCAGCATCAAAGAAGAGACCAGCATCACTGAGGTGAAATCTTCTGGGAAGTGTTTTCTGAAAGCACAAAAATCTGTGTTCCAGAGATAGCCAAGATTGTACCTTATGCTACAGCTGGTCTTGGCAATGTTTAAGAATCATCCAGATAGTACTGATTTTGAAGGCATGAAGTGGTCATGGAGAGCACCTGAAGCTTGGCACTATGAGAGGTCAGGAAAGGCCATTGGTGAAGGTATAGCCTCAGATGTAGTTGATGACCCAGGACTGAAGGGATCATGCAAAGAAGTTGGGGCTTAGCACAGTGAAGAGGGCCTATGAGAGGCTATTGGTGAAGCCTAGTTGCAATGGAAGACTCCAGTGAATTGGAGATGCCAGTACTGGGAGAAGATCACCAAGAACAGCAGCAGCAGTAGAGAGGAGTCAACCAGAGCCTAGAGTTCTAGAGAGAACAGAGCCAGAGAAGTGACCCAAACCCTTTGGAGGAACCCAGAAGATCAAATGTGGACCCCCAGATATTGGAACAAGAAGCTGTAAAGTTGAAGTTGCCTTAGAGAACCCAAGATGTTAGAGATGTCAGAGTCGTAAGATACATGCTGAGGAAAGCAGCTATCAAGGAGTGGAACCAGCCCAAGAGAACAAAGTTTGTTGCTGCTGAATGCTGGATCTGCCAAGAGCAGTGAACAAGGATGAAAGAAGTTGGAGATCTAAACAGTACTCTTACACTGAACATGGAGACACAGAGTTTGGAGGTTGACCAGCGTGTTTTCCGTCTTGCTTTGGTCCAGTGTTTCCTTGCTATTATTGGAAAAACAATGTATACCCTGTGCCATGATATGTTGGAAGTATGTGATCTGTTCTTTGATTTTGATTTTATAGGGGTTTACAGTTAAGAGATTACATGAATCTCAGAAGACACTTTGAACTTTGGACATTTAAACATTGATGAAACTATGGTGGACTGTGGGGATTTTTGAAGTTGAAGTAAATGTATTTTACATTATGCTATGGGTAGGTTTACAGCTTCACCCCCCTCCCCCAAATCATGTGTTTGAACGTGCCTGTGCAGGCCACAGAGTGGAATGTGATGGTTTAAATATGCTTGGCCCATAGGGAATGGTATTGTTAGAAAGTATGGCTTTGTTGGAGGACGTGTGCCATTGTGGGGGTGGGCTTTGGAGGTCTCCTCCTATCCTAAGGTTCCACTGAGCTTCCTCCTAGCTGCCTGAGGATGCCAGTCTCTCCGGGCTGGTTTTGGATCAAGATGTAGAACTCTCAGCTTCTCTAGTATCATGTGTGCCTGCATGCTGTCATGCTTCCTGCCATGATGATAATGGATGAACCTCTGAAAGTGTGCGCCACTCCAATTATAAGAGTCATGGTGTTTCTTCACAGCAATGGTAACCCTAAGACAGCTCTGTTTGCTCATTTGTTTTCTCTGGGTACCTTTGGCTGTCAGGACAAAGAGTAAACCCAGAAAGTTTGTTTGCATGGATCTCCCTGTTGCAGCTAACAAATGTACCCAACACCTCACAGATAATGGATAAGCACAAGGATGGTACTAGAGTCTATTCTGTCCTTTGTTAATCTTCATTGTTGGATGGGAGCAACTCTCCAGCACACTGATTTTCAAAGAGTGGCTCGGGGTGGTGGCTTGACTAGCAGGGTATCTTTCCTTTTTAGCTTTAGCTAGGAGCTGTGCTGGCATCTTGTAATGGTGTGATGATGATGTAATAGAGGCTGACAAGCTGAGGATCATTGTAGGAGACTTTAATCTCTATGAAGGTGTTGGTTATAAAAGTTAACCACATCCACATAAGGATCCAGAAAAGGCTCTGAGGTTGAAGTAGACACAAGCCCATGCTTTGTGGGCAGCAAGTCATTCTGGTTTTGCAGGCAAGGTGCAGAGGTCCTATTTACAGGTAGAACTCAAATGGTTCTAAGTGGTCTCTAGAATATAGAGTAGAAGCCCAGATAAAGGCAATGAGTGTCAGGTCAGAAGGGACATAATCAATCCTATTGGAGTAATAGACAGGGTTAGGGGACTAAAGCCTGGGAGGAAGGGCTTCCAGTTCTAGCCTTTAAGCATGGCTGCTTATAGGTTGCTCACATTACTGTTCTCTGTTATTACCTTTTCTTCCTGTCTTTGTTACTGCTCTGTTGCTGTGAAAAGATGCTGCGATCAAGGCAACTCTTATAGAAGAAAGCATTTAATTGAGGGCTTGCTTGTAGTTTCCAGGAGTTAGCCTATGATCAATATGGCAGACAGTAGACAGGCATGCCATTGGTGTAATAGCTGAGAGCTTTACATCCTGATCCATAGGCATCAGGGAAAGGGAATGAGGGATGGAGAGGGAGAAGAGAGAGAGAAACTGGGCCTGGTATGGGGCTTTTGAAACTTGAAAGCCCACCCCAATGACACACTTCTTCCAACAAGTCCACACCTCCTAATCTTTCTAATCCTGCTCCAAGTTTCATTCTCAGGTGACTAAGCATTCAAATACATGAGCCTATAAGGGCATTCCTATTCAAACCACCATGCTTTCCCATATAAAGCCCATACAGTCAGCTCCCCGATCCTTGGATTCTTCACCTGGAGATTCAACTAATTGTGTATTGCAATTGTTTTGAGTGGGAAAATGTATTTGTTCTTGACATGCATAGCCATGTTTTCCTCAACATTACTCATTATCTCTAAAGCACTTGTACCTCATTAGGCGTTATTTATAATCTAGTGATGGTTAACACAAGGCAGGAGACAATGTTGCTTATACGTAAATGTTACCGGATCTCATAAGAACATCTGTGGGTCACAGTATCCCCATACTCAGTAAGTAGCCAATTCTTCATGGATACCAAGGGACAAGTTCTTGTTACTGCCAGTCTCATATGGATCTAGAGCCTTCTGTGGATGAAGTCTGTATCCCACCCCATCAAGAAGAATCTTGGAGATATGGTTTCCTTTGGCAATGAAACCTGAGCAGAAGTATCAATGTGTCATTCCTGGCTGAATCTTTAAGGGTTTCTTTTCTTTTTCTTTTTCTTTTTTCTCTCTCTTTCTCTCTCTCCTTGGATTTATTTCTTATTTCCTCATAGCCATGAGAGAACTAGGACCCCCCCAAATAATCTGCACCTTTAGAATAGGCTGAGGGAAATGTATACAGCAGAGTATGATGCTCAGCTTGAGTTGTCAACTTCATACAATCTACAATCACTTGGGAAGACAGTGTCAATGAGAGATTGTCTAGATCAGGTTGGCCTGTGAGGAGCATGTCTGTGATGGATTATCTTGATTATATTAACTGAGGTGGGGAGATCCAGGCTACTGTGGGTGGCACCATTCCCTAAGCAGGAGATGCAGGATTGTATAAGAATAAAGAAAGTGAGCTGTACCCTGGCATTCAGTCCCCGTTCTCTGCGTTTGACTGGATGTGACCTGCTGTTTCAAGTTCCTGATTACTTATCTGCCATGAGGGACTGTACCACAGATCCATGAGCCAAATAAGCCCCTTCTCCCTTAAGTCGCTTTTGGTAGAGTATTTTATCACAAAATCAGGAAATAAAACTAAGATACAGAGCTTCATCCGGCATGTGACTTGCTTGAGAAATATCCTTTAGCTGGATATATACGTTGGGATAATGTATTGGAAGGCAACAGAAAAACCAAGATTCAAAATTATAAAGATTGAGAGATACCCATATCCTTATTTATTAATTCTTCTTCTTGGTGTTTATTGTAAGAAAACAATAATGATGATTAATCTTCACTGTTGACTTATTGTAGAATCACCGGGAAAGGCACCTCTTGGTGTATCTGAAAGGGCCTTTCTTTCTTCTTTTCTTTCTTTCTTTCTTCCTTTCTTTCTTTCTTCCTTTCTTTCTTTCTTTCTTTCTTTCTTCTTTCTTTCTTTCTTTTCTTCTTTTCTTTGTCTTTTCTTTTTTCAAAACAGTGTTTCTCTGTGTAGCCTTGGCTGCACTGGAACTTACTCTGTAGAACCAGGTAGTTTCAAACTCAGAGATGCTCCTGTCTCTGCCTCCCTAGTCCTGGGATTAAAGGTGGTGTGCCACCATGCCTAGCACAAAGGGTATTTCCCGAGACACTGATGGAAGAGAAAACTCCCCCCAGAATGCACCTGGCACCTTTGTTGGGATAATCTTTTTGTACACTGTGTGAAGGTATGTTTTTGTCCTTCCAAACTGCTTCATGCATTCTCTGATTGGCTTTAATAAAAAGCTGACAGCCTATAGCTAGGCAGGAGTGGATAGCTGGTACTTCCGGGCACAGATAGGAACTCTGGGAAGGAGGAGATTTGAGAGACTTGCCATCAGGACTCGGAGGAAATCGGACATATGAAACTGAGGAGGGGCAACCAGCCACATGGCAGAACTTAGATAAATATACATGGGATAATTGAGTTAAGAGCTAGTTGGGAGCAAGCCTAGCCTAAGGCTCCAGGTGATCATCCAGAGCAAGGGCGGGCACAGAAAGCCGTAGTTTACACACCTTCTCTCTGTGGTGCCTAATTGATAAAAAAACTGCAGAAGTGATCTGAGCAGCTACGTTCATCCCTCCACAACTTGCCTGCAGGTGCAACATGGCCAGCTACCTCATGCCCCAGTGCAGTGATCTCCCCCCACCCCCATGATGGATGCTATCCTCAGTCTGTGAGCCAAAATCAACCCTTTCTCCCTTAAAGTACTTTTGTCAGAGTGTCATCACAGCAACAGGAAGAGTAGCTAGTACACACCCCTAAGTGCTACTCCACAGTCTTTCTGGCTTCAGCTTTGGGGGAGGTTACCTTTCAATATGCCGCTACCCCAACACACATATGCAGCAGCTCAAGGATATCTCAACCAAGTTGCCTGTTGGCTGAAGCTCTATGTCTTGGTTCTAGTTCCTGGTTTTTTTTTTTTTTTCTTTTGCTTCTGTTTGCAGTAGGAACCCCAACTCCTCCTCTCTAGGAGGTGGCCTAAATGCTAAGATGCAATCATCTACTTCTTCCTCCTGGTCTCTTTTCTGTCGGCTACAGGGGAGTAGGGTGGGGTGCCCTCCTGGATATGTGTTTGCTCTAGTACATTGCTGGCATCCCCTTGAGACCCAAGTGCTACTTTCAAGATGTAGGCTAAGTTTCTCTAGCTTAGCTCATCAAGACACACAAAGGAAAATGCTCTTTAAGGTACATCAAAGATGAATAAACACAGGGGCCCCTGCAGTCTCTCAACCCAGAGGCTGGGGTAGATCATGTGACCCTTCTCAGAGGTCAGCCCTTGTCACTCGTGCCAGGGCATGGCCAGCTGGCCCTCATCTGTGGTCCATCAAACATCAGCTCTCCAGCAGTACAGGATTCGTTCTCCCAGTACAGGACTGATTGGCACCAAAGGTCTCAAGCAGAAGCCAGCCTCCCTGGCAGTGTGTGCTACAGAATTCCCTGCCTCCACCTTTACTCTACAGGCCTCTGAGTGGCAGGCAGGTTTTAACAGTGTGAAGATGGGGCATTCAGTTCAGGGGCTGGCAAAACCACAGGGTTTTCTCAAATGAAAAAAAAAATTACTTTTAGGCTGAGATGGAGTTTAAAAATAATTTCCTGAGCACAAAGTTCTAATGCTGTGCCATTTGGGAAATTCATCTTTGGGACAATGTTTCATCCACAACCTCACAGTCTCAACCCATGCAAGTTTTTAATATAAAACAATTAAAAACAAAACAATAGCAACAAAAGATGCAATTATCATAAGAAACTATAAGAGTTAAAAACTAAAGGTTTTCAAACTCTTCCCTGAGTTTGCTTCATCCCCCAACCCCCCTACCCCACCCCCACCCTGTCCCTGTTCCCGGGGTGTCCAGACATTTTAACTGAACTCTGACTTTAACACCAGGCTGCCCTAAGCTTTCCAAACACTGTGGCTTACAGAACTCATCAGTGTGGTTTTCAGTGCTTCTTAAAAACACAAACAAAAGCACACCCCAGCAAGCTTGTCCCAGGGATCGCCCACCCCTTACTCCTGGCATGGCCAGAAGCAGCAACATTAATGGTGGGTTCTTCTGAGAGTCTGCTAAATTCTCTTTCAAGTCTTCCACTCTCTTGGCATCCTTAGATGCTGAGCAGAGCCCTGGCCTGGCTCTTTGAAGTTCCTCACCCCATAGGTTGGGAAGGCAGTGTGATTTAGGACAGATTTAGGGGGAGCAGTTTAGTCCACTTCCCTGTGAACAAATAAACAAAGTCAGCATGGCTAATTGAGTGGCTTGGGGGGGGGGGGGACTTGCACCTGGGGAATTCAGGGGTCAGGAACAAGAATGACAACAGAGTAGGAATCTTAAGAGATTTTGCATGTGAGCAGAACAATCCATTAAAGCCACCGTGCAGGAACAGAGGGTGGTCTGAGGTTCTGGAAAGGGTGGGGAGGAAACTGGTTACACAGACACGCAGTCATTTCTGCTTCCAGGTTTCCTCCTGTAAGAACAAGACCACAGGCCCTTACTGGATGCTCTTCATTGGATGTTGTGGTCTGCCTCCTGCTTTCCTCGATGCTGGCCAGGATGACATGCTTGGGTGGGATACTGAAGTGTGTGGTCATGGTGCCACTCTGGAGTTAAAGCAAACTCCTGCAGGCCTCTGCATCCTGTGAAACACTGTCCTGGGATAGCTCTGCTTGTAGAATCGTCTTGTGAATATCAGCTGTGCAAATGGATGTGGTGGCCATGTATAGAGACAAAACAAGTCACCAAGGTGTTGGTGTAGGGTCTGGGTTGAAACCCTCCATTGTTGCACTCCCAAACTCAGTGGGGACAGTTCACATAGACACAACACATGTCCACATGTACATGCATTCATGACATCCACCCTGTGCCTTGTGGATATGCACACACATGATACTCCTCCCAAACCTGACAAGGCTTCTGGGCACAAAACCTCATCTTTCGAATGACAGTGGACAAAAAGATCTGGATGAAGACCTGTCACAAAGGAATTGGTATTACTGCTAACCCCTGAGGCCTGAGAGCAAGATCCCACCAACCTGGTTTTACCCTGTCTCTGAGGCCTTGCGGGGAACACGTAGAGAAAACACTACTGTTGCTGGCAACATAGGTGGGTAAGCCTGCACTCTCTACTTCTCTATCTTCCAAAGCTATTAGAAAACAGAGACCAGTAAAGGAAAATGGATGTGTTTAAAGTTTGGCCCACCTGTGGGTAATTTCCTCCCCATTGTGCTTATCATAGGAATCACAGAGAACTGTGAGACAACGTCTACAGCATAAAAATTTGCTATGAGATTCACTAGCTTGTGGTCCTTTCTTGTGGAGAAGGGGAGGGACCTGGCTCCCAGGTTACTCCACTGGTCAGTTATCTGTTACAGAGACAGAAGTCTGACTGGAGAGGAAAATGAGTCTGTAAAGATCTCCCATTTTGAAAGAGAGAAGAATCTGTTTTGTTTTCCCTTTATAAGTGTGTGTGTG